>WHPX01000529.1:97500-327500 GCA_011057435.1 Actinia equina
GTTCCTTGTAGTTTCTTCAAGTCTCTGCCGTACTGTATTTCTCTTAGTAAGGCTTTGTGTTGAGCTTCGAGCTCCTCGCGGTGTTCATGTAATGCTCGCGTTCTTCGTATGAGCTGCAGAAGCTGTTGTCGTAAGATTTTGTTTTCGTTTTTAACGTTATTTGTGTGTTCTTCTAAGCAATGCCTTGCTTCCTGCATCAAAATAATTAAATAAAATCGTTTTTATTTCTATTTGTTTTATAATATTTTCTTTTCTTTGGGTTTGCTAACGTTACTTCTTGATACTCTGCCGTCGTGAGTTATAGGAGTCTTGCATGCGCCATCAAATACAAGTACAGTCAAGGTACTTTGCTATACATTCAGTTTGCTATCAGTTCACCTTTTGGTCTCCCCGCCGATTAGCAAGGCACGTATGCCAAGCTAGAAGTTTTGAGACTGTAATAAAGTTTATTACAGTATTATTATTATTATTTTAATTTCCTTCCTTCCTTCTTTCATTCATTCAGCCCTTCCTCCGATCGTCCTTCCTTCCTGCAGTCTTCCTTTCTCCTCTCCCTCTCTCCCTCGATTTTTTCCATTCGTTCCTCCGTACTTCCTTCCTTCCTTCAGTCTTCGTTCCTTTCTTCCCTCCCTCCCTCGTTCGTTCCTCCGTTTTTCCTTTATTCCTCCAGTCTTCCTTCCCTTCTTTTTCAGTTAATTCCTTCCTCCATTATCCCCTCCTTTTTCCATTCTTTCTTCCTTCCCTCCTTCCTTCTTTTCTTCAGTCACTCATCCATTACTCCAATCTTCCTTCCTTCCATCCTTTCATTTATTCGTTCATTCTTTCATTCATTCCTTCATTCTTCCATCTCTCCCTCCTCCCGCCAATTACTACCAACATGGACACTGTTATTCAATATAGCAATGTATAACAGCAAGTATACTACAACTTTAACTGTAACTCAAACACATCACTAGCATATTCTGTACTTACTTGTGTAGCTTGCTGAGCCATTTCTTGTATCTTGCTGTCAGATTCTTGTTGATAACCTCTTTTTTCTCTTAAGAAGGACGACTTAAGTTTTTGAATGGCCTCAGAGTGTTTCTTTCTCATGCTTTGCACCTCGTTTTCCAGCCGAGCTATTTCTGCTTCTTGTTCTTTTTGTAATAACTAAAATAGGTGAAGGAAAAATAAAATCAGTTAACTGAATCCATGAAAAAGTAGAACTTTTAAGTGTGACATATCACTCGTAACGAAAAACAGCCTATAAAGATTTTCAGCAGCTTATAAACTTTTTCTTCATGACAGGATTTGTTGCCCAACATTTTGTTATAGGGCAAGTTGGAATCATCAATGCCATTTTTCACTTTATTTTAACAGTTTTGGTGAGCAATTGGACACAGAAATATGTCACAACTTTAAAAGTTCTATATGCAAGCTACTCCCTTGTGTACAAACAGAAAAAGATTAAAAGAAAGAAGTCTGGAACGAATAATGAATGAATGAACGAATTAAGAAAAATGAATTAAAAAATGGGGAAAATTAGCAAATGAACAAAATGAATGAAGAAAGGAAGGAAGGAAGGAAGGAAGGAAGGAAGGAATACATGTCTTCTTATGTGCAAACGTTAAATAAAATCTATATGATATGATACTCAAGGCAAAGACTTATTAAGGGAATGACTCAAGACAAAATGAAATGGGAAAATATTCACGAAAGGTAATACTAATCGACTCCAAGAGACCTCTAATTCTCTAAGAGGTCTGTTTAGATGGTATTAAAAAATTTTTTTGACTTAAAAAAGCCTTTGGGATACCTGTGTTGTTTTAACACCTTAGGTGTAAATATTGACACCTTTGACTTGCATTTTTGAAAAGAAAAATTATGAAGATATTAGTTATCAAATGCTTTTTGGCATAAACTGAGTACAATTCGAATAAATTCTGTTAAAATGAGACCCATTTTAGCCAGAACTAGCACCTTAATGTTCCAACATTTTTTTACCTGGTATTCTTCCAAGTCAGCCAATTCATTCTTAGCCATTGCAAGCTCTGCTTCTTTCTCCAACATCAATGCTTTCAATTCTACAGCAAATTGAGAAATTGTGGAAAAAAAGCTGACATATTACCTGTTTCAAAAAAGGTTTTCAGAATATAGGAGATACAGTATAGGAGATCTAAGATTATACAACAGAGGTAAACTCAGGATTTTCAGAAGGGGGAGGCCAAAATTTAAAAAACCCTGCCATTTTGTTTGAGCTTCAAAAACACTCAACTTATTAAAAAAGAATTAAAAACTTAAAAAGCCAGCATTACATTTCAATTTTATTTTTAAGAAAAGAAAAGAAGAAAAAAAAGAGAGAAAAAATTAAAAGAAGAAAAAAATAAAATAAGAAAAAAATTGAAAAACATCATATACATTCTAAAAAGCTGCCATTTTGTTGCCTGACGAGCCACGAGTGGGGTCCCTAGCACCCTTTGCCCCTATACCCCTCCCCCTCCCCCTCTCCACCAACTACACCCCTGTCCAATGCAATTTTTTTTTGTTTTGTGAGGGAATTATAATACAGTCTTTTTACCATCCTTCTTCTGCCCATATTCTGTTAACAGTTGTTCCTTTTGATCATTAATGTCTTGGAGTTCTTGTTGATTTCTGTCGCTCAGTGTGATAATAGTTGTTTGTCTTTTCTGGGTTTTCTTGGACATATACGACATGTATTCATGCTGTAGTTGGCATAAGAATTACAATCAGTTATTAATGTGTATTTTCAGAAAATAAACATACCTACCCATGGGGGGGACTGAAAATTTTGGAGGGGAGGGGGGGTCAAAGAAAGAACAAAATTACAGAGTTCGTATGGAGAAGAAAATTGGAAGTTGCTGAGGGTAGGGGGGTCCTTTTACGAACTCAACAAATATTTGCATTTTACTGTTGTGAACTGTGTGTTTCTGCTGGTGATAGGTGGTTTGTGCTGCTAATATGTTGCCTCTCACCAATGCGATCCAGGTTCAAGTCCTGCCTGGCTCATTGTCATATGTGAGTAGAGTTGTTTGTTGGTTCTCTCCTGTGTAGTATGTGAGTAGAGTTGTTTGTTGGTTCTCTCCTGTGTCGTATGCGAGTAGAGTTGTTTGTTGGTTCTCTCCTGTGTAGTATGTGAGTAGAGTTGTTTGTTGGTTCTCTCCTGTGTAGTATGTGAGTAGAGTTGTTTGTTGGTTCTCTCCTGTAAAGTATGTGAGTAGAGTTGTTTGTTGGTTCTCTCCTGTGTAGTATGTGAGTAGAGTTGTTTGTTGGTTCTCTCCTGTGTAGTATGTGAGTAGAGTTGTTTGTTGGTTCTCTCCTGTGTAGTATGTGAGTAGAGTTGTTTGTTGGTTCTCTCCTGTGTAGTATGTGAGTAGAGTTGTTTGTTGGTTCTCTCCTGTGTAGTATGTGAGTAGAGTTGTTTGTTGGTTCTCTCCTGTGTAGTATGTGAGTAGAGTTGTTTGTTGGTTCTCTCCTGTGTAGTATGTGAGTAGAGTTGTTTGTTGGTTCTCTCCTGTGTAGTATGTGAGTAGAGTTGTTTGTTGGTTCTCTCCTGTGTAGTATGTGAGTAGAGTTGTTTATTGGTTCTCTCCTGTGTAGTATGTGAGTAGAGTTGTTTGTTGATTCTCTCCTGTGTAGTATGTGAGTAGAGTTGTTTGTTGGTTCTCTCCTGTGTCATATGTGAGTTGAGTTGCTTGTTGGTTCTCTCCTCTGCTTCTTTTGGTTTTTCTTCTGGGTTCTCTGGTTTTTCCTCCCTCCACAAAAAATCAACTTCTAAATTCTAATTCAGTCTATTTGCTGCCTTATCAATTGACAGTTCTCATAGCGGCCATGTTGGAGGAACTTAACAAAAGAATTGTCAATTAATTCTTCTGTCATATCCTCCAACATGGCCGTCGTATCTTTTGTTATTTAATTCTTGTTAGGCATTAAGCCACCCACTAAGGAGTGGTAACATATTAGATTATAGTTTCATTACATTAAATGATCCAAATATTTATACTCACACTCTCAAGTCTTGTTTTCTGTGCTTCTTCTTGTAACCACTCATTTTCTTGTCTCCTGTTTTCTTGTTAAGGGTAACGAATGAAACTAATGGTGCTAAATTTCATTTAAATAGAACCATTTTTGCATGAGTCGGAAACATTATAATAGAAAATTTCTAGTAATGTGTAGTTCCAGAAATCATCCATACCCACCCCACAGAGGAATTTGAAATTTCTGAAGAGTAGGGGGGTCAGAGAAAGAACAAAAATTACAGAGTTTGTATGGAAGAAAATTGAATTTCCGGGGGGTAGGGGGGTGTCTTAAAAAAAATTCTTCCGTGAGGGGGTATGGATAATTTTTGGAACTACACAATGTGCTGTTATGGTACAGTGCATACCATACATCTGTGAAAAATATTGTAAGCAATTGCACAGATTTGCCCAAATTAGTATGCTCAGTAGACCATAGACGTATAAAACTATGAAACTAATTTGTATAAGTTTGTTAGTTCACTTTTTTACCAATATTTAGTACGCACTCTACTGTATTTTTATTGTTGCAGTATCTACGCATTGTGGTTAAAAACATTATGTTATGGCATGTCATACCGTGACATCATTACTATATGTTTCCCATTAATACCAAAACCATTCTATATTTGCCTGAACACTACTACGAATTATAAAATAACTGTTATAAATCTTGCATTCTGATTGGTTGGGAGTGTGTCTTTGCATTTTATAAAACAGAACACTTGAGAAGTGTCTAGAAGCACTCCACAAGGTGTCGTGCTTCTCCTAACACTTCTCTCATGTTTTACCTATGCCCGTGTGCTTTATAACTGCACACCGCATGCTCCCATGTTTTTTTATTTCTTCAATAGTGCCAATGATAATTATTCTACAGTCACCCACTAAAAATATAAATAGTACTACAATTTGATATCGAGTTTAGAATCTACAGGGGGAGGAGGAGGGATGGCAAAAATACAAAAATATAAAAAAGAAAATATATAAAATATGTATAAAACAACATAAGATTAACAAAAAAATCTAAGCTAAGCTTGGCAGGCATGGTGATCTTGAGTGGCCGATTCATTTGAGGTTTCTAGGTGGATAAGGCGATCAAAAGAAAAAGAAAAGGATACAGTCCTTCTACTTCTAGTTTTAACGCTCTTAGTTTTTCCGTGATCTTTTCTAACCTAAAGAAGAAGCAAAAGACCATCAAACAGAATAAAAGATATTCAAAAATGAGGCATTAATTTTTAAGTTAACTGTCTATATATCAAACTCACTCTTTTCTTAATTCCAACTCTTTTTCGGTCGGTTCTGGTTTCTTTTCGCCTTCTCCTTCAGCTCCTGTTTCTTTATCACCACCTTTTCCTTTCTTTTTCCCTTTATTTTTCTTTTTTGGAGGCATTTTCCCCTGATTTTCCTTCAACTCGTTTGTAAACAACAACAGTTGTTATGGACACGTGGTCAGCAGTAATGCGCATAGGTGAGGGGGATACTTCATGTTGTTTGCAAATAGTGTTTAACACAGGAATCCCAATTATTGAAATTTCGGATGTGACGCAGGCTACAGGTACGTTTCTGACCATTAATGCTACTGCAGCAAGCTACTGCAGCAAATTTATATATCGTTCCAAGGAGGTTGGCATTACGGAGGGGGGAGAGGGGCATGGCCCCCTTTCGTGGCAAGAAATTGGCAGCCCTTTAGGATTTAAATGGTAATTTCTTTTTTTTTTATTATCTCTTGGCTTTTTTTTGGTGGGGGATCGACATTTCGGGGGCCCAAACAAAATGAAGGAGTTTTGAATATGATATATAAAACTCTACGCCGCCGTTATTAAAAACCTCAAATAAGAAAAGGGGTTGTTTTCAACTTTTAAAAAACATCGTAAAATGGTCAAAAGCTGACATTTTTATTTATTTAATTATTTATCTATCTAACTTTGCCTTCAGTTCAAAATACGAAGGGGGAAATGATACAATGATACATGATTTGAGGCAAGAAAACCGCAACAGCTAATGGCAAAAGTCCCTCTCACAGTTCCCTGCGCCATCTTAAGACGTAGCCGTGCCTTTGCATCGAAGCGAGACGCCAAACGGTGACCTTGCAATGATAGAGACCTTTTTTTAACACCTTGGATAATTATTCGCAAGTCTCTATAACAGTAAGCTCACCGTTCGTCTCGGCTTCAATGCAAAGGCACGGCTACCTTTCAAGATGGCGCAGGGAGCTATGAAGGGGACTATAACTATTATAAAGTAAGTGTGTTGTCAATGCATTTAGAAGCAGCACGTTAAAGGACTAAGAAAACAACGAGCAGAATTACCTTTTAGCAAATTGATTTCTATGAGCGAGGATCGTCTGGGTTGCGTATATAAGCACAGAAAAGCTGAGGTGTAGTAATGGAAAATATGTCTTTTAAAGAAAGATAGTGATAGTGTTAGCTGACGCAATTCCTGTGGTAATAAGTTCCAGACTCTATATGACCCTAATCATAAATAGTTTCTGATATGTTGAGGTTTCTTGTTGATTTGATAGAGCGAGGAACAAATGTTTTATCAGGATCGAGCTTGGTCAAGCCTGTAATAAATATAGCTTTGAAAAAGAATACCATGTCCAGATACTCATACCAGTAACACAGGGGGGAAAGGTTTGTTTTTCTTAACCTTTCTTTTTAACTGATTTAAATTCCCAACGATATGGAAGATTCAGGATGAATTTAGTTGCCCGTCACTTTGCACTAGTTCGGAGCGTTGTACCAGTTCCACTGTTTGAGGGGCCCATACTTGTGTTGCGTAACCAAGGTGGGGGCGTACGATGATAAGGTAGGAGGTGCATCTAGTTGGTTGTGACATGATAATTTCTAGCCGAGCGACGAAGATACCCCATGCAAGAGCTGGTTAGCTTTCGCACTCTGTGTGACTAGGGCGACTTTCAAAAACGCATTTTTTCGACTTAAAATGACTAAACTTCGTATGAGTTCCATGCATGCTTTCATTAGTATGGATTGCGTCGTCTTTCACCAACGGCTCGGGTCGCTGGTTCGAGCCCTGCGGTCGCCGCATGTTTGATGTTTGATGTGTTGTTCTCTCCTATGCTACGAATGTTTTCTCCGGGTTCTCCGATCCGGTTTCCTCCCTCCATAAAAATCAACATGTGAGTTGACTGTTGTATGTTGTAAATATAGAATGTAGTGGTAGTGCTTGTGGAGGGAACCTCACGGAAGAGCCCCGTATGGAGAGTGGTGGTTGTAAAATATTATTATTATTATTATTATTATTATTATTATTATTATTATTATTATTAAATATTGCGCAGTGCAAAATAAGGCCAGGGAATTACCGTACAGACGTTTGCAGGCAAATGCAAAGTGAATGTCAGTTTTCTGAAACTTTTTTTTCAATAAAACAACATACTGTAAAACACACAAAATATATGCCCAAACAAATAGGTCACCTTTCAAAATCCATCATTTTGACACGTCTATCGTTCGGGTTACCTCATAAGTCATCAAGTGGTGAAAACAAAACAAAAATATATTCCCATGAAAAAACTACAATTAGTTATGGGGCAAAAGGGTATAAGAATGTATTTATTTATCATTAATAATATGTTTTCAAAACGGTTCTTTTCTATGCGATATCAAAACTAGCATGCACTTTTTGTTGAGAGAAGAAAAAGACAAAAATCGCGGGCGGAAGAATAAATGTCACTTTTCGGTCACAGGCAGCCCAAGCTCTGTAATTCTATAAAGAATTTATGGGAACTTTTTAAGGATCGTATTTCATAGAAATATAAGAATAAAATTTTTAAAACCGTCGAAATCGCCTGAAATTGAGCACAGGGCATAAAAGACAACAGATAATGGACATCAAACTAGGGTTAGTAAATTTTATTCTATTAATTATATACATAAAATAAGATCCAAAAAAATCCCCTTACATTCTCTATTGAAGCAGGGCCGTTTCATCTGCTTTGGTTAAAGGGACTCTGAGGTGCCAGACACATCATAGCTTAAAATGTACATCAAACCTTGTTGATTTTGAAAATCGAAATGAAAATTCCATGAAATGCGTTTTTTGGGGTGATATCGTCCGTCAAAGTTGCGAAATGACTTAAGCTGGGCTCCCTGTGGAATATCGCGGATTTGATGGCTTGGGATGCCTGGGCTGTGATGACGTCAGATAGTGGAACATGTTGGATAGCTGGAGCTGAATCAACCAAATTTCGCTATGGAAGTATGGCTGTTCTTTATCAATTTGAGCCGGAAATTGCTTGAGGAGAAGAATATAATACACCCGATGAAAGTGTGAGCGAGGACAGTGAGCTAGAAGAAGTGGCGAACGAGGAAAGGCTTCTAGGAATCGATCTTAAAGTCAACAATGTGTCGTGATGAAAACAGCTAGCTGATATGTGTTTATGTTGTAAATGAGCTTATTAGGTAAAAGATTATGAGGTAAATGAAACATTTTATTTCACTTAAGATTTCAATATTTTCTGATGTTAAACTCAACGTAATTATTAGACATGACATGCATCACGACTATTGTGTCTGAACCGAGATGTGCTTAGGACTGCATTTAATAGTTTCTCTTCATGACAGAGAAGGCTCATTCCAAATTGAACAAATATTACAAATAAGTGAGTTTTTTTAAGTAATTCCTATTACGTTCTTATATTTCAAATAAGTGAGCTTTTTTCGGTATTTTCTATTTCATATACGTATACGTTCAATGCATATTCATTTCGCTGAAATGCTTTTTCAGCCCTCTGCGTTGTGCTAGTTCTGATATCGCCAATTTATAATTACATGGTGAATGCACGGTTATCTTAGCAAAAAGATCAGCATGTGCGGTATCTAAGATATTAAAGATCTACCTTCCCTGAATGTATGAGGAAGATACTGGCTTTAAAGAAGATGGAAGTGAAGATGAAGTTGCTGACACGTACACCAGATCGATTCCTAGAAGCCTTTCCTCGTTCGCCACTTCTTCTAGCTCACTGTCCTCGCTCACACTTTCATCGGGTGTATTATATTCTTCTCCTCAAGCAATTTCCGGCTCAAATTGATAAAGAACAGCCATACTTCCATAGCGAAATTTGGTTGATTCAGCTCCAGCTATCCAACATGTTCCACTATCTGACGTCATCACAGCCCAGGCATCCCAAGCCATCAAATCCGCGATATTCCACAGGGAGCCCAGCTTAAGTCATTTCGCAACTTTGACGGACGATATCACCCCAAAAAACGCATTTCATGGAATTTTCATTTCGATTTTCAAAATCAACAAGGTTTGATGTACATTTTAAGCTATGATGTGTCTGGCACCTCAGAGTCCCTTTAATATTCAAAATGTCATATATATGTACGGGGCAACAGAATTTAGTGAAAAAAGATACATTATTACATTTTTTTACGAAGCTGGCCGTGTCGTGATTCATCAGTAAAGAATACTGTTAGATTCAAATGAAGCCATGTAAGTGCAACCTACAGCCTTCTAATCACTGTCGATTTATAAAATTTAAAAAATACATTTGCAAAGTCCGCCGCCGGCGAGTCGTCGAATTCAAATGTCGGCACTTCGGGTTCCGAAAGATTTCCGAAGGGAATGGCCGAAAAAAAATGAAAATCGCTCGCTTTTCATTTTTTCCGGCCATTCCCTTTGGAAATCTGTCGGAACCCGAAGTTCCGAAATTTGAATTCGACGACTCGCCAAATCGGAAAAAATAACGAGAGAGACTTGGAGCACGTCTAGGGGAAGGCAAGGAAGGTGAACTTGGGGCTTTGCTTCTAAATAGCTTCTAAATCACACGGGAAACTGAATTCTGGGGGGTGAACATGAAGTATTTTTTGAGCTAATTCTTTGTGTCTTATCAGTAGCGTATGTGCCGGAACAAGGTCTGACGTCATAGCACGGAATCAGGCGGTATCAAGTGTGGTTAATGGATTTTTACGACAACGAAAAAAGGAATTCAAGAAGACTCTGAGTCTCCTCTCACGTGCGCAAAAAATTCGACCAAATTATCATCTACGGTTACTTAATATGGATTGGATTACCGGAACTAATACAAGCGGCGACTGTAGCCATAGCTACTTCACCAAGCTTCTACAAGACGACTTTCTTTGCAAAATGGTGGACTTCACAACAAGAAACGGATTTGAGAAGCAACCAATCTCTAATTTTGGCAACATTAAGAAGTTTATATAATTTTACATATACTTCTATTTATTTGATTCATAGAAGTTACGCTCTAAGGTACTCGCGTTCTCATCCTCATATTTTATCTACGCTCAATTGTTTCAGAGAATATTGAAAACCACTCTGCTTCTTGGGAACGAATGGGACGTGAGTCCAGTCACAACGGTCCTTTCTTTCTTTATATGATTTGTGTTTTGTAAAATTAACACAACAATTGTGACAAATAAACTAAACTAAACAAAACGTGAATCATTCCTCTTGAGGAAGTCACGTAATGTGACTGAGGACGTAAAACTTCATGATAAAAAACTATGCTGCTTGGTGTTTGGTGACTAGAAAGAAGCGGTAACAAAATAGCCAACAGGCGGAAAAAGAAATTTTTGTTTTGAAACGACTGTCTTCATATAGTTAGTAGGTACATAGCTGTGATTACCCTCGAATTTACCAGGTCAGTTCAAAATGACCAGGAAAAAGTATCTGTAATTACATTTTTATTTTTAGTTCTATTTTTGCCCTTCGGCTATAAAGTATCAAAGCTTCTTTAAAACCCCGTTTACACTAGCTATTTTTTGCGGCGATTTTTGCTGCGATTTTTTTGCGATTTTGTCCAAAATAAATAATGGTAAAGAATTTACTTGTAAAGTTTTTTTCAGGATACCAAGCTAAGATTTTCCTACGAATGTCTCTTTTGAAGGATGAGACAAAAGATTTCATATTTCCGAAAATTGCCACACAAATCGCAGCAAAAATCGCCGCAACTTAAAACAACTTTCAAAAAAGTTCTTCATGAATATGAAAACAGGAAAAATATATCGTGAACGACAAAGCGAGGGCTGAGGACATGCAAAGTTCCAACACGTACCCTTCCTTTAATGGTATGGAAATTGTTAACATTTATTGACAGCAGTCAATCATGCACCTGAATTCAACCAATCACAACATCCATTATCACGTGACGAAGCCTACTTCGTGCGCATGGTCTTGCTTGTCGTAAAAGGTTTGTAGTAGATTTTTTTAAGTTTTAAGTTGATTGGAGTTAATTTGTAAAGTAGTGTGGATTAATTTGGTTTGAATCAATGAGTGATGTTTTGAAGGATAAAGAAAAGACACTTTGACAGAGCACGTGAGGTGACGGCATCGACAGCATGCGATTCAAAACTTACACAACAAGGCAAGCGGGAAGCCCAGTATTAAACCTGAACCTCGTAAACTGCTGAATCTTCCTGAAGCAACTATAATCTTCATATAAAAGACATATTGAACTATTTTAGTCACTCCTGAACTCGTGTTTAGATTCAAGGTAAGTTTTTTCTTTCATTTCAGAAAAGACTACATGAAATCAACAAATAGACCTTTTATCACGCAATAGTTTGATCCTTGACTGTACAAAAGCTTAAATTCTCGTATTTTTTTCTCAAAAAATACTAGAAAACATGTCACGGATTCCCTAATCCTTAATGATTCGTAAGAACTTGTTGATTTGCGAAGAAGAAGCACTGTAGTTTTTTCTGCGTTTTTCAGCCGAAGACCTCACGCACTAACGAAGTTATGTTTGAAAAAAACTTAGAATTCTTCTTATTTTAGTGTCGTTTTTTAAATGAAATACGAATCCAAGAGATTATATTATTCAGAGTTTAATTATTTGGTAACGTTTAGTTTATTTGGTGAGAAAAAGAAGTGTTATTTTGAGCGTACGATCATCGCTGTTCGCCATAGTCCGCCATCTTGCTTATCAACTAATTAATATGCAAATTATTTTGAAACAAGATATTTTATGCCTTCATACACGAAATCGAAATATGAACTATATTGTTCTGACCCGGTTGTATGACCGGTGGATGACTAATGCTATACGACGGATAAGTCCTTATCCATTGGATAACTGGATGCTGATATCCAATACATTTATTTACATCCACTCTTCAGAGACTTAACATATTTTAGCCACATGCCAGGGTGTTTCCAGGAAATTAAACCCCAAAGGTGAAAGGCCAGTGGAATGTTTTAATGGTTCTTTACATCCCATAAAGTATTTCAATTTAACTATACAATAAAAGTAAATAGATAAAATAAAATAAGCACAATTTGATAGGGTAACTAGAATTACACAGAGTGATTTTCATCTTGGCCCTTTCTAGATGGAAACCTGGAGAACCCTCACGGCACAGGAGAGAATCAACAAACAACTCTACTCACATATGACAAGTCCGAGAATCGAACCCAGTTTGCATTGTTGAGAGGCAAGCACTCTCACTGCTACACCACACATTTGCATCAAATTTTGAGGGTACTTTGCATAAGCACAATAGTTTTCATGTATAGTGAAGGATAAGCTATTGTAAATCAGTAGAAAGTCACTCAAAACTATATATTAATAAATTATATATCTTTATTATCCAGCTATTCAAATTTGAGTACAAATAATGCAGGAGAAAGTACAAATATTCTGCAATATGCTCTAGGTTATTTTGTACAGTAAAATAAAAAACCAGTTTTGAAAACTAGTTTTTTTTTTAAATTATAGTTTTGAAGCCTTCTCTTTGGGAAAGCGTAAGCTCAGTTGGATAATAAATACCTTGTTAGACATTTTAGGGTGGAAAATGGGCCCTATTGGGCTTGACAAAATACATATTCCACCCTTAAATTTCTAATAAGATCTACATACAACTACTTGCAAGAACGTTGTCATACGAAAATAGAACATTAGTGATTTAGTGGGATAGGAATTATATTAAAAAACAAAAGAAGATCACTGAAGCTGAACTTTTTCTTTTGTCTTTTAATTTATTCCTTTCTCACTAAATTACTAATGTTCTAATATCGTATGACAACCTTCTTGCAAGTAGGTGTATACATCCTAATGAAAGAAAATGCAATAGGATGGTATTTGGTGGTGTTCCAATATAGTGGCAATTTTTATTGCAAACATTTAGAATCAGAATTTCCTTTTGTTTGTTAACAGGTATTCAGATTAGATTATGGAAGAATTAAGTGAAGCACCAGCCAAGAAAAGGTAGGTGCAGATTGTGTATCAGGGTTTACACTACTGTTCTTGGAATTCCTGGAAAATTCCTGGAATTTCAAAAAATTCTTCTTGGGCTCTGGGAAACTCCTGGATATTTTTATTGGTGTCAAGGTAAAAACAAATGAGATTAAGAATAAAAGTGTTTTGCTTACCAACAATTAGTATATGTCCCTTGTTCTAAACATATTTAAAATGTTGCAAGGGAAAACTGTTTCACTACTTCTGACATGAAATTTCAAAGTTAAGAATTCTAGAATTTTCATATTTATATCTTGGAAAACTCCTGGAATAATGTCCTAGTGATAAGAACACTGGACTTCCGATAAAAAAGGAATAATTTATTTTCAACCAATACATATAAATCTTTAAAGATGATGGTTCAAAAGCTTGGATAAGGTTTTATAGGTTTTATAAGGTTTTTTAGGGTGGCATGGGTGGCGTTCGCGGCTAATCCTTCGTCTTTTACTGCTGTGAGTCCAACTGGTCAGGTCGCTGGTTCGAGCCCTGCGTTTGTCACATGTGAATTGAGTCTGTTTGATGTGTTGTTCTCTCCTATGCTACGGGGGTTTTCTCCGGGTTCTCCGGTTTCCTCCCTCCGTAAAAATCAACATGTGAGTTGAGTGTTGTGTGCATAGAATATTGAATGTAGTGGTAGTGTGTGTGAGTGAAAAGTGTCCCCAATTAGTGCGGAAGTGTTAGAACGACTAGACACTTTCACTAAAAAAGTGAAAAAAAGTGATTTTATAGATTGATCAACGAAGTTTTGATAATTCTTAAGATGCATGTGTTGTTATAGCTGCCATTTTGTATGACAACAAATATTGGTTGTGGTGTCTTTTGTCTTAATTGCCAAGCAAGATTGCAGCCACTTACCTTGCACTGCATTAGAAAGGATGATGCATGCTGCAATAGCATGAGACTTGAACATAACATGTCTTTAAAATATAATATGGAAAACGCAATGTTGGGAATAGGAAACCAACTTATCTAAATGAAGCCTATCTACCAGTATCTCGGCTATCATAGATCTCAGAACAATTAGAATTTGGAACACTCTTGCTTAAGAACTATTAAGTCTAACTATGGTAAACTTGAGTTTAATCAAAGCTGTGATGTTCAAAACTACTAAACCCTAACCCTAACCCAGAACCTTTAAGAATATTTGTCTGAAGTCTAATACCTCACAAACCTTTACATTGTCTTGACCCACTGCTGCTATTGATTATGAGTACCTGTATGTGCCCACAGTCATTGGCTAACTGGGGTTGTCATGGTTACGGTACGTCATTAGAAGCAATTATCAGTAGCATGCATAGCTCAGTTGGTTAGTGTAGGGCCTTCTGAACTAGAGGTAGTTCAACTGTTTGAGGATCTTCAGGATTTTTGACATCTGTTCAACTTTTCTCTTTTCTGTGTAGCTTTAGTTTGAAATACCTGTAATAAGAAACTTAAAGGGAATGTAGAGGGTGTACTTTATGAATGCTTTAACACAAGCCCATGGCTTGGGAGAATTGGGCAACCATTTCCTATGCACAGTTTCAAAGTAAAATTAATTACGATAGAGGCGTTGAATCATCATTTGATGGTAGCCATGATAGAAGGCAGGAATAATCTAGAGTGTTTTTTAATCAGATCAGACCAGATTCAATTTGTGCCTACCTTCTGTCAAGGGCGGGTCCAGCCAAAATTTTAGGGGTGGCCTAATTGAGTTTAGGGGGGGCTAATTGAGTTTCTTCCGTCAACACAATGGAAAACAATAAAAAAAGCATCTACTGTAATTCTTCAGTTTTGTTTTGTTTTTTTTTCTGCTGAAGGGGGGCTTCAGCCCCCCTTTTCCCCCCACTGGATCCGCCTTTTTCTGTTATGACTGCCACCAAGTGATTGTAACAAGCCTCTATTATATCTTTCATTGTTTCTTAGACTTTTGCAAAGTCCGCTGGCTTCTGCACAATTTAAAAAAAATTCTTGCAAATCCTTCCCTTTTTCACCATGCTCTGGAAATTTTCACTTTACTTGAATAAATAACACCTTTGGAGACAATAGACTTGGGGCAGTCTAATAATTCACTAGTATACCACTCACTAAAGGCATTTCAATAAGATATCATCATGGTTGGAATAGTTTTAGTGAGCTCCTTCAATGAGCTTTTACTCTTGGGAACAAACTAAACTAGATAACATATATAGAATAAAATTAATAGCTACAGCTGTTGTAGTATTTAAAACATGTTTTACCAAAAACTTCATTCCCTCTTCTTCCCTAAATTTTGGTGATTAGTCCGAGATGATAATTATGAATAAAAGCTCCCGTAATAGTTTAAACATGTGTATAATACTTTTATATCATGTAGTTCCAGAAACTATCTGTACCCCACAGACAGAGGAATTTTTTAAAGACCCCCCTACCTCTAGAAATTCCAATCTTCTTCCATACGAACTCAGTCGTTTTTGTTCTATTTCTGACCCCCCTACCCTTCGGAAAATCCGAATTCCTCTGTGGGGTGGGTATGGATAATTTCGTGAACTTCACACTTTTTAAAAGCTAAAAGTGTAATATTTGAATTTTTTTTAACTTTCTTTACAGGAAAATTGAAGATTCTGCTAGTGAAAAAGGTAGTGTTCTAGTCGTACTTGTTTCTCTGTTGCTCAGGTTTAGACTCGATTTTGTGTAATATAATAATATTTTCCGTTTGAGGACTGTGAAATATTAAAGTCTTTGTATTCTTGAAATTATAGATGCAACAAAATCTTTTGTTACAAGTTGGGAAAACTTGTTGCGAAAAGTAGAAAGTAGAACGTTGATTTGCGATTTGTTGCTCGTTTTTCATCACTCGTCCAACTTGTCACGCAATATTTTATGTGCAGAAGCGGCCGCTGTTTTGAATTATGTAGCTTGTAGCCAATCAGCGTGCAGAATATCACCGTTATAGTCTCAACTTGCAACATTAGATTTTGTTGCTTGACAAGTTGGATAGATAGGATGTAAAACGAGCAACATTGTTTTCGAACTTGCATCGCAACAATGTTGCGCGACAAGTTGGACGTTTTTGTGTCTCGTATTTCAGTGCCTTTACTAGTAGGTTAGATTGTTATGTTTGTTGTCGTTGTTTTACTTTTATTTTTGACCAGTATTTTTACCACTATCCTGAATCTTTTTCGTCAACAGCAGAGAGTAACCTCGTAAGTGAAATCCAAAAAAATTCCAACAGCACTTTGAAGCAAAAACCCTTTCAAATAAAAACTGCTTCTCTTGCACGACTACGGCAAGCAGCAAAAAACTTATCTCCTTCAAAAAGCACTCAAAATAAAGATAATGCAACTGCTGTAATTACAGCTGATAAAAATCAAAAGGATGGACAGACTACTGAAGATGGCGAGAGGAAAGACATTGGTCCTACTAACGGAGTTGGCAGCGATGTGATTATTTCGTCTACTGGGTCATCTCCAGCTCGTTCTCCAAAACCAGAAGACTTAACTGTCCTTTCTACGCCTCCAAAACAATCTAACACATCGTGCAGAAGACCAGATTTTGCAAAGAATCTCGATGAACGGCTTGAAAGTCATGACACGCCTGATAAACAGGAGAACGACCTTGCGCAAACTGAGAAAGACGATAATAAAGTCGAGGAGAATGCTTCTCAGAATAAAAAGAACGACAAAAAATCAGAAATAATGGACGTTGATAAGAAGGATGTGAGAGAAGTTGAAGTTGGAGAAGAAACAAGAACAGCAAATAATGCATCTGAAGAGAAAACTAAGATAGATTTTAATGCAACAGAACTTCAAAAGGTGGGGAAAATTCCAGGTACAAGTGATGTTTTGAAAGTTTTCAAAATTGGACAAGTCTTTAGGCGAGCCCAATTTGAGAACTTTCAAAACATCACGAGTATCTATAATTTCCGAATTGTACGAGAATTCTTCGATTTCACGTTACGTCATCGCGGCCATGTTGGTGCCATTTAACAAAAGATTTTTTATTAACATCCATTGCTAACTGCACCAGAATGGTCGCTATGCTTTTGTCTAACTGACTCTCTTGGGAATGCTTGTAACCCATCAATATCGTGCTATTTTTTGCTTTATTATTATTTTTATTAATTGGGACTCTACAGAGTACAATTTGGGATTTAATTGTACTCCTCCTGTACTATCAGAATCGAGTAATTTTGTTGATTGTATTATAAATCATAAAACAATCCGAACCTATAGCAGGATTCTTGACTTTCAAGCGATGACATCATAAATGACCAAATAAGGCAATGCTGAAATGACCTAATAAGGTATTGAATGGCTGTCTATTTTAACAGGTGCTGCGAGCAATGATAGACGAAAAATTTAAACAAGTGGAAGAGTTTTATCAAGCTCAGGAGCCCGAAAACGAGTTGTACTCGAGGATTGCACGGCTTGAGGAAGAAAACAAGAGTCTTCAGGAATATGCAGCGAAGTTAGAAAAAGCCGTGAAATTGCTTCTAAATAATCAACAGATCAAGAAAGAGAAAATGACAAGTCAGTGGGTGCAGACAGATCAAATGGTGAGTAATCGACTGTCAAAAGCTTGCAGCACGAACGTGGATGGTCGTGACACGGCAACTAGAAAACATACGTCAGACCAATCATATTGCGCTAAAAGTTAACCTCCATCCAATCAAATATCCGAAACACGAGAGCCAAGGCCCTCAATTTTTTCCCCTGCTATATCCATCGGAGATTGACCTTCGTAAGGGACTCTGTGTCCTATTGTGGGAACTCCTTCCACCAGCTCTATAACTAAGATCAGCCATGTTTCAGAGCTCAATAAAAATTGAAGGCAACTTAAATTAGTCAAATCCAAAAAGTGGTCTATCAGTGCAGCATTCTGATTGGATGAACTACTACTAAGCTATAAGATACCCTACTATAGTAGCGAAAAGGTCCGGCTTTGAAAACCAAAACATTAATTAATTCAAAACTTGTTTGCGTCTATATATCTGTTTGACTAGTTGGATTTAACTAAAACAATTTCGGGCTATTGACTCTTTCCCATTCGGGCTCAAGGACTAATTTTTAAATAGTCTTATGGAATAATTATAATGATTATCCCACCTGACCAGTTTCCCGCCATTTCAATCTCTAACCATTCTCTTTCTGACTTCATTGTTTTCGGTCTTTCTTTGATTAACGGCAACAATGATCGTCGCAAGACCAATGAAATGCGGCTTATTCACCTATTGGGCACTCTTAGTCCCAACGGGATTAATGAACGCTTTGCTATTAACTAACCCTTTCTTTTGTCTTTTGATTGTTTCTTTCGTTTCCTTGTCCACCTTGTTCTCATTGGTTTCTTTTGTCTTATTCTCATTATACAAACACTCCTTTCTACCACGTCTTTCTCTTTTACTCCGTAGCAGGGGCGTAGCGAGGACCTAGGAGCTGGGGGGCACTGATCCAAAATAAGAAAAAATTTCAAATTCCCACGTGCAGATTCCAGGCTCTGACCGGGTTCGCAGTGCACAGGTAGCCCGTCCGGATAACTTCGTATAAATTCACACTTTTGTAGGTTGTAATAATATATTTTCCTCTTTCGTTTCAGTTTAATATGTTCTTTTTGTTGTTATTCTTTTTTCAAAATTTTTTTTTCAAAAATTTGGGGGGGGGGGGGGCACGTGCCCCCCCCCCCGTGCCCACCCCCTGCCCCCCCTCCCCCTCGCTACGCTACTGCTCCGTAGAAGGACTGGCGTCCGAAACGTCAGCAAGTTTTTTCATCTTTTCACGGTGTATAATTCACCCTTTTATCATTACTGTTTCATTAGAAACACCGACGCAGCTCACACTAGTTTTTAGCTAGTTATCGCTTCTTATTTAATGATTAACGATTTATTTTTTAGGCTCTACCTCCTCGCCCCAACTCCGCGCCAAACAAAACCATCACTCGGTCTCCACCTACAGCAATTCGATCTCAATCGCAACTCAACCAGGTAAATAAGCCAGGTAACCCAGCAGCTGTGACGTCAAGGCTCACTTCGACGCAAGCACCCATACCTGGTCATTCCATGCGTCCTGATTTCCATCCTCAACAGCGTATGTTGCAACAACAGCAGCAGGTCCGTCCTCCTAACTCCTCTGGACAAGTGCCTAGAGCTCAAGCGTTTTCTAGCACACAGCTTCAGGGTCAAAGACCACCACACACTCAATATGTACAAAATCCCAAGCCCCTTGTGCTACAAGGATCAGTTGGTGCTCCTAGAAGACCTACTCCGGTCACAGTAACGGTTCATCCACAAACCACCACTCAAACTAGCAAAACCAACACGATTCTGTCTCCGGCGTACCCCAATTATCCACAAAAACCCACTTATCCACCCAATGCAAGACCTCAGCAGCCCGTGCAACAGATACCCCAGTTTGTCCCCAGCCCTGGGAACCGACCACCGGTTTCTGCTCCAGCGGTGATGCAGCAAGGCCCAACAACGCAAATTCTTCCTGGTGTAGTTTCTCGACCACCACCTCCACAACAAGGGCTACCACCTCCAAAACAAGGGCTACCACCTCCACAACAAGGGCTACCACCTCCACAACAAGGGCTACCACCTCCACAACAAGGGCTACCACCTCCACAACAAGGGCTACCACCTCCACAGCAAGGGCTACCACCTCCACAACAAGGGCTACCACCTCCACAGCAAGGGCTACCACCTCCACAACAAGGGCTACCACCTCAAAGGTCGCCACAAGGGATTCAGCAATACTCCAATGTTGTGGGTCTACGATCACCACCAAACTCAAGACCCGGGAATACGACATCGATGCACCCGATGCAAGCACAGGTTGCAAACAACTCTTTAGTGACGGCACCGGGATCTGTACAGAGGGTAGTTTCACCTTCAACGAACAGACAACCTACCCCCCAGGGCATGACCATTGTGTCTCCACGAGAGCAGGGATTGGCACAGAACGCTCAAACTGGAACCAATAGCCTTCCAGTTGACTTGCCACATCGCCCTATCGTATCCATAGCGGTAGTTTCCAACGGGATTGTTTTATCGTGGAACATGCAGAACGCCCAAAGCTCTCCCAGGATCGTCCGCTATCAACTGTTCGCACTTCAAGACATGGGGACCACCAACCCTCCTTCCCAGTGGAAAAAAATTGGCGTTGTCAATGCGTTACCGTTACCAATGGCGTGTACCTTAACCCAGTTTATGCCCGGAAACAAGTATCATTTTACGGTGAGAGCTCAAGACGAACATGGACGTTGTGGGCCTTTAAGTGAACCTTGTACCATAACATTAACTTAGGTAGTTTTTAACTCATATTTTTAACTCTGTAATGTGTTTGTGTGCAATTCTGTATATTTATATGTTACATTTAAGATATAGGAACCATGCCCCAGAATGCAACACTAGTGTCCTCTGCATTCTTTTACACAAAAATTTATTGCGATAATCAGAGAAACTAAAGGTGGTAAATCAAAATCCATTTTGACATCATATCGCAAAGTTTCCTGCAACGAAAATGGCGGTAATATCATCCTGACCAACCGTACACCAAAATAATTCAATAAACCACTTGCAGCACTTTGGAATGCAGCTCAATTTGGAGGGCAAAACAATAGGTTTCCAATTCTCAGAAGATGGAAATTCTTTTGTTTTGTCCTCCAAATTGAGCTCCTTCGACGTCACATGCAAGAGGAAGGGGTGTATTCATTTCGAGGGGCATCAAAACAATAGCGTCTTCGAAGCCAAGGAAAGTTTGGTAAAGATCTTTGTATTTCTCGAGCATTTTGGGCTGTTGACAGAGATTACGCATATTCCCCAGTGCGGATTGATCCCCTAATTCACGTGGTAACCAAAATGTTCGGACATCGTTTTGGAATCAGTATATTCATACGAAAATGTCCGAACTTCTTGGTGACTGTAACACAGTTCAATACTATTTACGTTGGCTACCGCTAAAAAGGTGAATTCCCATTTACGTCTTTGCCAAGTTTTCTTTGACCTTCAGAAGGGTGAAAGTCCACAAATTTAATAAGTGTTTGTACGATGGAAATCGTTACGCTGAGCAATAGCCCCATCACAGCCAGATAGAACGTTATATGTGGTAAAAAAAGGCTTATCCATAACTATTAATTTCAAGTATTCAATTGTTATATATTTGTATTACTTGGCATTCCGAAGTTGTAGCATAAACTGGGTCCAAATTGCATTGTGGGACTGTAGAAGACATGTTACCAAGACGGTGTCTTTTTTGTCCCTTTTAAAGTGCAAATGAACCCTTCGACAATACTTTCAGTACTGATTCTACATAAAGTAAATAGTCGAATGGTAAAATATTTCTTGATTTGAGTGATGCATCTTTAAGTTATGAAGGTTTATACTTCCAATATGCTAATGAGTGTGACGTCTATTAAGGCCTAATTAAATATACAAAATCGAACTGGTTCATAGATACAGTATTTAAAAAGCATCATTATTTTGCTTATGATTTTCATGAAAGCTATTTAAAATTTGTATTTTCAAAATGGCCAGCATTTAGTATTACTAGCTACAACAAAAACACTCAAATACCTTACCTGACGTCATCATCATTAACATACCTTCATAACTTAAAGATGCATCACTCAAATCAAGAAATATTTTACCAATCAACTATTTACTTTATGCAGAACCAGTACTGAAAGTATTGTTGAAGGGTTCATTTGCACTTTAACAGTCACACAATGCACTGCAATGCCATTTCGACCCAGTATTTTTCTCCACCTAAAATGGCTAATATGTGGAGTATCATCCTGAGTAGCTATCATTGTAGATTATTGGGCATCATTTGAAAATGGCCTAGAGCGCTAGCCCTTTTTTGTATGAAGGCAGGGATAGAGCCTGGAACACTAGACAGGTCTTTCTAATCCCTTAGTACTTCATCAACAAAGGACCACGTCTAGGCCCACATCAAATAAGTGTAGTATAAGCCCTATTTTACACAAATATTTAAATTAGTTTTTAATTTTATTGCATTTTAGACAGCTTTGTGGAATGATTTTTTTGTGGTGATTCTAGGTCAGAAAATTAAGTTTTTTTTAAGAAACTGACTGATTTAAAGGCAAATAGTTTCAACAACTACCAACAACTAAAATGCTTCATAATAAAATGTCTTAAAGTTAGAACATTGTAAAAAATCTTTTAGTGTCCTTCCTTCCTTCCTTCCTCACTCTCTCCCTCTCTCCATCCATCCATCCATCCATCCCTCCCTCCCTCCCTCCCTCCCGGCCTTTACTGTTCCTGCTATTCCTGCTTTAAGGTGACTGCCTACTTTTGGAAATTGATTTAAGCTTTTTTTTAAACTTCGATTTTCCGAATTGAAATTTAATGCTGATTCCAAATCTGGAAAGAAAAATAGGGTGTCCCGAGCTCGTTTTCGAGATAATCAGCATTTAATGGAAGCCTACGCACGAGCTTTTCGAGTAAAAATTGCGCCACCGGAAGTGATTAGAAAAAAATTAAGATGAACAAGATAATAGTTATTTGCAGACTATATGATTGCATGAATGAAGGCTAGTCAATCATTCTACAATAATACATGGATATTTTCGACGAAAAGACAGAGAGATACATTGATTTGTCATATTTTGTAGTTTCAGTGCTCTTAAAAAATCTCATAAAGTCGAACAAAAATCCCTACAAAAATCTATTTTTTCACGTGTTCCTGATTTAAACTTTTCCTAAAATGTTGATATAACCTAGATTTTTAGGAGTTTTTTCGAATGAGCTATCAAAAAATATAGAGTCCAGTGCAAAATTTGAGGGTTTTGCCCTGTTGAAGCTCAAAACGCGTATGGTTCTTCAATAAAATCTTGTAGATTTTTCAGCGGTTTTTGAGCGCGCGCTCATTGTGGGCTCAATTCGAACGTTCAAAAGTAGGCAGCCACCTTAATTTATTCTTGCCATTCCTGTTGGAATTGCTTTGACTGGAGTTCGGCAAGTCGCCGGATTCTGTCGGCTAACTCCGAACCTTACCAATTGTCTCACAAAGCTTTCTGATTGGCTGAAATCTCCCGCCATAAGTTTACAAGATGGCGGCCATGTGAGTACAGATGATGAGTGCTTCAAAATACTTCAATCAAACTGCAAGACAGACTCGCTCTGCGAGTAAACATGCCACTCTAGCGATCAAGGAACAGAGTGCTCAAACAGTTAGAAGAAAACACGTTAAGATCGAATACGAATCGAATACGACACACAAAACAAAGGAGCCTGCGAAGAAAGAAAAAACTCACGAAGCTGTGACCACTTCGAAGTATTTCTCAGGAGAATCTCAATCCAAAAAATCTAGGAATGAAAGTTGTTGGGAGCCGCCGAACTGGCAAGAACAGCTCGAAAATATTAAAGTAATGAGGAAAAGTAGAGACGCTCCTGTTGATATTTTAGGGTGTGAGAAAACAGCTGATACCACAGCGAGCCCAGAGGTAATGTATAATGTTAAAGCTGAAATGTTACCACACGTGGGTTCGGGGGGTGGGGGGGATGATATGGAACACAGGAGCCCCACCACTAGCGTGGGAAGGGGGGGGGGGTGGAATGTGCCCTCTAAAGTTTTGGTAATTTATTGAATGAATGAAGATGCTGTTTCGTATTTCTGCTTTTTTGGATGCACCCCCCCCCCCCCCCCCCCCCCCCACTCCGATATACCCATGACCCACACAATAAAATGTTTCACCTCCTGTGTGCTTAGCAAGGAAGGTCCTTCAAGCTCTATCTTCCAGGGGATGCAGATTACATGAAAAAGGACCACAAAGAGTGATAAACCAATTATAGTCAACTTTCAGTATTCTGGTTAAGTGATCAAGCTCAAAATGAACCAGGGTTAGGCTATGGGGAAGAAATATTTTGTCGCTTGACCACTTAACCAGAGTATTTTGCTATTCTATGCATTCTATTCAGAAGCAATTATCTCTTTTTTTGAAGGTCATACGATACCAGACCCTCTTGTCTCTGATGCTTTCTAGTCAGACTAAGGATGCTGTAACAAGTGCAGCAATGGAGAAATTGAAAGCTCATGGATGCACAGTAGAAAACATCCTGGCAACACCTGACGAAAAAATTGGAGAACTGATTTTCCCCGTGGGTTTCTGGAAAGTATGTATTGGAGATTTAGAGTAACTTTTAAACTTAGTTAAGGAAAGGAAAATTATATAGAAAGTGAAAAAGACTGCCTAATTTGCAAGGAATTGCCCTTGCCTTTCACCTTTGAAGTCTTAGGTTGAATTCCTGGACTTGACATCTGATGTGAGTAAAGTTTGTTTGGTCTCACCTTGATTTGAGGGTTTTTTTTCATTCTCAAATTCCCTTCTACCACAAAATTTAGGTAACACACTAAATCATTATCCAATCTGTGAGTTACTGGTTCCCTGACTTAGATTGGTTTAGAGATTAGAAACTGGTCATAAAGTAAGGGGGTGGACTGCAGGGCTTGAAATAGCGGCCTGCCTATGGCCAAATGACAGGTCAAACTTCAGGTTTGCCAGGCGAAAATAAGGATGCCCTGCCAAATGAATAATAAAATGGCATGCAAACTTTACTGGAATGACCTCCTTTTACCATGCTCCTTTACTATGGCAGGCTAAAAAAGTTTTCCATTTCGAGCCTTGGGACTGGATTTGAAGGAGCTCTTTTTTTTGCTTGCCAAGTGTAAAACAATGTCCAAAATATGATGGCCTCCCTAAGTGACCCACCCACTCTTTTTAATCCACCCCCCCCCCACCCCCTCCTCTACCTCCTCCACCCTTACTTTATGACTAGTCTGTTATTTAAGGCTAGTTAATGTGCCCTTACTAAAATCAACCTGGCAGAGATTGTTACAGGGTTTTTTGATTGGCCATGCTGTGCCTTGACCAGAGTTTGTTCCATGGTTCAATAAAAGAAAAGTGAGTGATGAAAATGATTGAATCATTATTCACTATTTAATATTCCAATATTTTCTACCAACCAATCTTCAGAAAAAAATTGGTTATATCAAGAAAGCCACCAAGATATGCCAAGAACAGTACAACAGCGATATCCCCTCTTCAATCGAGGGGTTGGTTTCTTTACCTGGAGTTGGTCCTAAAATGGCTTATATTTGTATGAATGTGGCATGGGAGAAGTTAACTGGAATCGGAGTTGATACTCATGTTCATAGGATATGTAATAGGCTTGGATGGGTGAAGAAGCCTACAAAATTACCTGAGGAAACTAGATTAGCTGTAGAGGAATGGCTGCCAAGGTATGAAATTATATGTACACCTATATATTTAAAGTGCTACTCTGACAAAAATCGCTCAAACTTGGATTCAGCTGAAACTGAATGGGTAGCATGGGTGGCGTTCGCGGCTAACGCGTCGTCTTTCACCGCTGTGAGTCCAACGGGTCGGGTCGCTGCTTCGAGCCCTGCGGTCGCCACATGTGAATTGAGTTTGTTTGATGTGTTGTTCTCTCCTATGCTACAAGGGTTTTCTCCGGGTTCTCCGGTTTCCTCCCTCCGTAAAAATCAACATGTGAGTTGAGCGTTGTGTGCATAGAATATTAAATGTAGTGGCAGTGCGTGTGAGTGAAAAGTGTCCCCAATTAGTGCAAAAGTGCTAGAACGACTAGACACTTAAATAAAGTGATTTTTTAAATTTATTTACTTCCTAAGAATACTCTTTAAAGGTCCAATAATCACTGTATGAAGTGTTTTCTCAATATTCAGGACGAAAGTATGATATTTTTACGATTATCTTTTGAAGTCTGTGACGTCATATGATCAACATCAAACATTGCTATATATATATTTCTTTGTATATAAATCCTTAATTTATTTTATTCCTATGAAGCTCTAATGTGCTTATTTCACATTACTTGTGACTATAATTTTTATTTTGGGGGTGTTTGGGTATTTCTTTCTAGGCTTTACTACTGATATTTTGATCATAAACTACAAAGAAATGATCCAAAAAATATCATACTTTTGTCCTGAATATCAAGAAAACACTTCATACAGTGATTATTGGACCTTTAAAGAGTATTCTTAGGAAGTTTCAGCTGGATCCAGGTTTGAGCGATTTTCGTCAGAGTAGTGCTCACTTTAAGGGTTAACAATTATTCACCAACATAAAGGCGGAGTGATGATTGGCAATATTTACCAAGCAGGAAACGGGAACGTGTTATCAGCCCTCAGCCCAACCCCCCTGGAGTACCAGTGGGATCACTCAGATTCATCTGGCCCCTACCCTTCGACCTGTTCGGCATGGGTGGCCCTACAAGGAGTACACGACTTCCTGAGGCATAGCTCTAGGGGGATCATTGGGACATTCAAACTGGCTGATCCTTATCAAGACTAAAAACGTATATAATAAATAAATCTATAATTAATTTATCAAGTGTTAAGTTAAAGATTAAAAAAAAAACTTTTTTATCCTTTGACAGGGAAGAATGGAGTGACCTAAATGTGTTGCTAGTAGGGTTTGGTCAACAGACATGCCAGCCGGTCAAACCAAAGTGTATTACATGTCTAAACTGTAAAATATGTCCAGAAGGAAGAAGACAGACTAAAGGAAAAGCAGTTGGGCAAACTTAAGGATCTAAAACCTTTAAATATACCATTAAGAAATGAAAAAATGTTTTTAGTTGAGAAGATGTAAATATTAGACAGATTCTACACAGAAACCAAAAATAGTTTTTGTCTTAAACTTGCTAATAATTGAGGACTGCACTGTTATAAAAAGTTTGCTAGAAAACCATATTGGCAAGACCTTAAATTAAAATTGTTGAGTGAGTGGATTCAATCATCTTGCCCATAGTTTTGTAGTGTTTAAAAAACGAGTAGGAGTGTTTTATCAGGTATAAAAGCACTCGGCTACACCTCGTGCTTTTATACCTGATAAAACACGATCTACGAGTTTTTTGAACTGCTTAAAACACTCATGAACAATTTATAAGATTTTGGTTCGACTGGAGCCACCATACACGTCACGAACATGGATTTTTATACTTCGATAGAGATTTGACGTCACGGGTATGCGCAACCAGATTCAATAGAAGCTCCCACACGTTGGATATTGCGTGCCAAGGCAAAGACAGGCACGTTAGTCAAAGATCTTTAGGGTTGACTATGACCTTGATGAAGCTCTATGTCTTCATCTAAACTTGGATGCATACTTCATCCTTGATGAAATCATCCTCATAGTATTCGAGTGGTCTTTATATAAAGATCACATGTGTCTTTATATAAAATCACTTGAATACTAATGAAGAGGACTTTATCGGGTATAAAGGTTCATGCACATGACGTGTATGGTGGCTCCAATTGGACCATAAGCTTATGCATTATTAATGAGTGTTTTAATATTTTTTAGAACCAAATACAAGTAAGCTAATTGCAGTAACAGGTCATATGAAGCACTACTCCACCTTAACCCTTGTTTTTAGTTAAAGCTTTTACAGTTCTAATCTTAACTAATCTGAAACGTTATATTTCTGTTATCTTGTGGTTAGAAAGTCAATTCTGATTGCCTAAAGAACAATAGAACAGTCCTAGAATATTTCTAGGTGCCTACAATATTTTGATTAGCACTGTAATTGTGACATCACTTGTATGGCAAAATGATTTCTAAGTCCAAATAAACTAAAAGCAAATCTATAAAGATTTTTCTCACTTTTCGTGATGTTAGGATTTGTTGACAGTACAAATTTTTCATTAATACAAGTGCAGGAGGTTAAATTTTTGGCTTTCTTTTAGGAGTGTTTTTTGTAGGCAGTTGGACCCAGAAATATGCCACAACTTAAAAGCTCTATTGCTGATTGAGATAAACGACACAAGTTATGTTGAGTAGACTAGCTACTTTTAATCAATACCACCTCAAATAAATCCTTAAAGTTTTCCCATGAACATTGACTGTAACAGTAATCAAATCTGCCTGGCTTTGATTTAAGCAATACAATTAATGTTTCTTTTTTTAGGATACTGATAAAATTTCCCTATTTCACTATGAAGTCACATCAAAACAATCTATTGTTTAAACGCAAAGGATCATGGTCGTCAGAGGGGGTTATTAACTCAACGCATATTCACCAAAAATTGTTATAAAACCTGTATCAATCCACGAAGAGAAGTAGAATAGCCAGCAAACTCTCAGAATATTTTTTAGTAAACATTAACACATATTATATCTGAAAACCACGCCATTTTAGATTAAACTGTTTTGCTAGGAGCAAATTTTGTTGAATTTTATATTGGATTTGGTGATTCTATCCCCCACATAAACAAGCAGTGACGTCATAGTGAAATAGGGCAATTCGAAGGGAGGTTTTTTAACAGACAGCACCGACAGCAGAAAACTTTAAAACCCATGCAGTCACACACTACAATCATTATTTATATGTATTATAAATTGGTATGCACCCTTTCGATAATTTCTATATATATTAATCATTAACTGGAAGCAGTCTGTTTCCAAGCAAAAGTTCCCCAATTTCATACCAACTTGTAGCTTCATATAATATGCCATTATTGTCAGTCGTACTTGGAATAACAATACTTGAATCATATTGCACTGAATTACACCTTCCATAACGATTGTACAAGTCTAAAAGAGGAAGTAATCTTATTCCAAAAGCCTTGGCTACTTTTCTCATAGTGTTTGAATTCCCAATGACTATTCCTACATCTGCTTTAAGAAGAGGAAGCAAATCTCCAATTGAGTCTCCAATAAACACCGATAGACCCTTAATCTCTTTTTGCCCTTCAACGAGCCTCATAAATTCAGCCTCTTTGTCAAAGGACGTTGACACGTGACTATCGATTTGACCTGTCGATTTATTATCCTCTGTAGGAAAATTATTCCCAGCTATCCTCAGATGTTTTAACTGTCCAAGAACAATCTGGATTAGGTCTTTAGACCAGTTGAACGATATTACATTCAATGGCAGGTTTACTTGTCCAAGTATCTGGACACAACCAGGGCTAAGCTGGACGTTTTTGGCAATTTGTATAATTCCTTCCTTTGAAATTCCGGAGAGAAGTCCACTGGCTTCGACCTTTTTAGTACATTCGGAATCAAAGTTGTGAGTTTCCATGAGAAAAGATTTCAAACCCTCCATATTTAGATTCCCATTTTCTGAATATGGAACGTTGTCAAGGAGCCTTTTGATAGTTTCTTTGTGGCCTTTGAGGTATGTATTTCCCAGCGATTCCCATTCCTTGTCTAGTAGTTTTGATTCGGCTTCAGATGCTCTTCTGTATGTTTCAGTGGCCTTATAGTACAGACCGGTCGTGTCTTCAACAGTACATGTGCTGTCAAAATCAAAAGCTAAAAAATGCACTCGCAATCCAGGCCAATCTCTAGGACATGAATTCTTCTGCATCTTCACGCTTGACAATGATGTAATTTTGTTCATTCTAATGGCTATGATAATTACTGTGCAAAACAAAATTAAAGAAAAACATGATATAGAAATATAGATAAGTTATAGTGCTTGGGAACAAGGTTATTCCGGGCGAAAGCCCTTGGAATTAAATTCGGAAAAATTAATTTCCGACCTTGCTGGGAATCGAACCCACGACCTTCGGAATTGTACTATTAAAGAAAAACAGATGGGTTTATGATGTCTGCAAACGAATATGCATTATTAAAACATTTAGGTATTAATGTGTCGGAGCATAAAACAAGAGTATATATGTATGTTTATGTATGTGTGTTTATGAACTCTCTAGTCACCCTCATCCCCCTGCCCCACCCCCCCCCCCCCCCCCCCCCTTCCCCAGCCCGGTCTCTCACTCTCAGCCCCGTCCCCCCCAGTTGTATCTACCGTTATTACATAACCATTGAAAAAAACCTGTGCCACCGAAACTAAAACCCCTTTATCTCAGTTTCAGATTGATAAATCAAATTCGAATGTCGTTCTTTAGAAATACTGGTGAATGAAGTAAATTCTACCATTTTTGGGTTTACTTGTAAGAAGAATTTAAAAGAATGAGCTCAAGGCACATTTACTATAGTACAGTACAAACACAATCGCAAAACACTTTGAAATATAGGCTTACTTACTAATTATGAAGAACAAATATCTTGTAATTCGTCTTCCTAGTTTCATTTAACCTAAACAGGTTAGATAGGAAAAGACCAAGCTATTTTTGCGAAGATCTATAAAGATCCATTCAAAACATCCATACATTGGTATATGTTTTGACCTCAGAACTGCAGCCGAATGAAATACGAAAAACGTTATTTCCTTCGTGAAGACTCGTCTCATTTCGTGTTCGGTTCGTAAGCGAATTTTTCGATTCGTAAATGAGATCGGCGGCTTTCGGATAAACTTCGGAGAGATAGTCGATCCGAAGTATCCTAGGAGTTCGCCGACGATATTCGGCCTTTCCTCGAGAAGTAACCGAAAGTCTTGTTATTATCTACGGGCTTCCTGTTTCGAGGAATGACATTTTTCAACATTTTCAAAATGGCGACAGGAATTGTAGAAAAGGTCTCTGAAAAAGTCTCCTTTGCTACGAAAGTAAGTATCTTATAGGCAAAAGGTATTGCTATTTAGTACAAATGGATATAAATTTTACGATTTGTCCTTTATTTTTTTCTCTAGATGCCAATGTTAATGAAAGCGACAGCTGATAACGATAGACCTACACCTGGATATCTATACCAGGAAATAACTAGTATCCTAAATGACGAGCTTATGTCGTTACTTTTGCTGTAAATCATTTGTAATACACTCATTTATAAATGCCTCTGCCTGAAATTAGGGTTAATTAGTATTTGGCATAAATATCTTTTAGAACTAGTTAGTCTACGCGTTTATATACCGTAAAATATATCATATATGACCTCATTCACCATCATTTCTACTCGTAGTTGTAAATGTAATATTATATCTTTAACTGGTGTATAGAGATAACCATGGAGTCATACTCAAACTGCCACTTACTTATGGATTTTCTAAGTGACAGACTTAAGAAATCTTCACCTCATATAAAATACAAGGTACATGTATAATAATTCCTTGCTTCCTTCCATCCTTCCTTCCTTGCTTCCTTCTTTGCTTCCTTCCTCCCCTCCTCATATTAATAGATCAATCCTCATATTATTGCATAATATATAAAGGAGTCGTTGATGAGTATCCCCAGAGGCTAAGTTTTAATTGTAATATATCATCACACTCAACACCCACTACCACTACATTTGATAGTGTCCTTTAGATCTGATGATAAGTACGAGTTTCTAACTTTCAAAGATTGATACTATCATTTAGTATCATAGTCGTGTACGTAGATTGAAGCTTTAAATTATACAAAAATCACGGAATCCAAGCAGGACCAATTTTAAAATTCGTACTTATTCTCATACTTGTTATTGGATCTAAAGGTCGCTAATAACTTTATAGGGACACAACTTATGACACACATATGTGTTGTTTTTTTTTTGTGGAGGGAGGAAAATGAGACCTTGCTCCCTTCCTTCTTTGAACAATCCATCCTTCAGTCTTTCCATACATCTATCCATGCATCCATCCATCCATGCATCCATCCATCCATGCATCCATCCATCGTCCATCCATGCATCCATCCATCGTCCATCCATCCCTCCATCCATCCATCCATCCCTCCATCCAATCCATCCCTCCATCCATCCATCCATAATAATATAATAATAATAACTTTATTTACAGAGGGTAAAAACACTTTACAGTTATAAACTGATAAACTAGTGGCCCTCAAGCTATATATAAATATAATAATTACAATAATATGAGTATTTAAAAAAGTTCTAAGAATATATATACATATGCACACATATATATATGCAATTATCCATCCCTCCATCCCTCCATCCATCCATCCATCCATCCATCCATCCATCCATCCATCCATCCATCCATCCATCCATCCATCCCTTCATCCATCCCTTCATCCATCCCTTCATCCATCCCTTCATCCCTCCATGCATCCATCCATCCCTTCATCCCTCCATGCATCCATCCATGCATCCATGCATCCATCCATCCATGAATCCATCTATCCATCCATCCATGCATCCATCCATCCACTGACTCATACATGCATCCATCCATACACCCACTCATACATGCTTCTGTCATTCATATTTTTCCATATTTTTTAATTCAGTGTCAGATTATTTATTAACTTTTACTTGTTGATGATTTTCTATAGTCGTGTTAATATAATTGATTGTAATTTACTATATGACAATAGGCTCTAAAGATCATGACATATGTATCAGCCAATGGCCAATCAGAATTCAGAAGTGCATTGAGACACAAAAACCAGCACATCCGTGATGCTGCAAGTGAGTATACAGTCCTTTGACTAAATGTTGTCGTTTGATCGGCTTCATTCCTACGCGCCTAGACTGAAAAGGATCATGGGGATAATTAATTCACAGTTACTAGCTGCCGCATATGTTATCTAACATGTCTTGAGCAAGTCATACTGGACTGGAAAAACTAAATTTTTGGCTCTTATCCCCAAAGAAACCTATTTTGGAGCCACTATCTGTAGCCGGCGATAACTCGTTTGAACAGTGCTCAAGCAGATAATCTTTTAGCGCCTGCGCGTTGTCGATATTTGGGACATCCTTGATGGAATATGATGTAAAATGGCTCTTGTTTTCCTTGCGTAAAACGCGACGACAAATGTGCATTTTGCTCTCCATTGTGCGACTGTCACCAACTGATAGAGAACAATTAATTGTTCGTGTTAATTTACCTGTTATCCTTTTCGGTCTAGGCGTGTAAGGATGATCCGATCAACGACAACGTTTAGTCAAAGGACTGTATATATATATACATTAATATACATTATGCATTAGAAAGTATCTATAAATTCTGAGATGTTAAAGCTAAATTAATTGTTCAGCTTGGAGACATATATAGCTACCATAACCAAAGGAACTTCAGTCAAAACTATGAATAGATCTCAGACTTCAAGTTTCATACCACTTTTTCTCCTGAGAATATCCTTTGTTTGAGTTGTTTTTATATTCATTTGTCTTCTCATGCATGACCATGAAACAAAGAAATGATACTCTAGGGAATGACATGTGGTCTGAAATGGGCAAATATTATGCCCAGAATTACGCCAGTCACCTATGGGGTTGTGATGCCCCCTCCAGCCTAATCAATTCAATATACATGTATCATGGAAACACTTTGATTGCCGTTCACCAAAACTCTATTTTGCCTTATGACAACAATTAATGCTAAGATTCTGCACATTAAAGACAAAAAGCACTGTGATAATTATGGTTTCTAAACCCATTGTAAATTTTTGATTTCATTCATGCAGATTTCTCTGGCCCAATGGATGCACTCCACGGTGACTCACTCAACCTAAAAGTACGAAAAGCAGCAACTGAACTCATTGAACTCTTATTCAACATTGAGAACCCCGAATCTTCCCAGCAGTCCTTTATAATGTCTGGACCATCAGGGCAGAAGATGGAAGGCTTTGGAAACACACCAGCAATTCCTGCATCAAAAAGTGTTGGCTTTATCAATAAAGTTAAAGAACTAAGCAGCCATATTCCATCTATTGGAGGCTATTTGAAGACGGGAACCAGTGAAGACTTTATTACCAATGAAGTGGATGTTGGTGAAGGGCAGTTTGTTAGCTTTGGTGAGATGCCGTCAACCAACAGGTCTTTAGGCCAACCTTCGAGGGTTGAATTTGTTAATTATAATAGTGAAAATAAATGGAGCCCACACAAAGGTATAAAAAACACTTTTTTGAACACTTTTCACTTTTCATCTGGTATGATGTGTCAGTGGACCGAAAGCTTGCAGGGGGAAACAATGATTGCTAAATTAATTGTTTAATTTTAAAATTAATGTGGAAGAAACAATGCAATGAATCATAGATAAGACTCACGCAATGAAATCCTCAAAACCAATGAAATAACATCTGAGCTGATCTAAGCTAGCTAGCTATTATTCAAAGATAAAAACTCTGATTAACGACCTGTGGAATGATCTAAGTCAGAGCGAAGCTAACTCACAGATAGAACCCTGAAACAACCTCTGCGCTGATCTAAGTCAGGGCATGGCAAACTCACAGATAGAACCCTGAAACAACCTCTTGACTGCATGATCTAAGTCAGGGGCATGGCTAACTCACAGATAGAACCCTGAAACAACCTCTGCGCTGATCTAAGTCAGGGACACAGCTAACTCACCGATAGAACCCTAAAACAACCTCTAAGCTGACCTAAGTCAGGGCACAGCTAACTCACAGATCAAACCCTGAAACAACCTCTGGGCTGATTTAAGTCAGGGCATGGCTAACTCACAGATTGAACCCTGAAACAACCTCTGGGCTGATTTAAGTCAGGGCACAGCTAACTCACAGATCAAACCCTGAAACAACCTCATGGGCAGATCTAAGTCAGAAAATAGCTAACTCACGAATGAAATCCTGAAACGACCTCTGAGTTGATCTAAGTTAGGCCACAGCTAACTTACAGATGGGACTTTGATTAACAACCTTATAGGCTAATCTAAGTCATGACATGGGTAACGCATGAATTAAATCTTTAAAAAACCTCTAGGTTATGGCTCAGCTAACTCACAGATTGAACCATGAAATACCCCTGCCTATACACTCTTGATTCTCTTAATAATTCCCCACAAACTACAGTTTTTCAGCTGTTGTTTTATATATTATTATCTTTATATTTATAACCACACCCTGTGTTTACAAGATCTTATCTCTTTCTTGTGTTGTAGGCTCTCATCAAAAGTTTGCTGAACATAGTTCAAGGTATGCAGTTCATTCAACATATGTCTGTCTGACTTCCAAGTGTCTAATAATAACAAAGATTTTTTGGGCTAATTTGCATATGGGCTTTAAGCATGCACAGAATTATTTCACTCATGCCAATAGGTGATAGGTCATTCCAAGACCCAAAGGAATCATGAGAATATAACTAAACAGGAATGATGGTGGTGTTTGAGACTTGTGGTTTCATGTTGCGTACAAACAACACTCTGAATATTTATGCATTCTTGACAAGAATAATATTATAAGAAATACCATTCATTCCTGCTATTCTTGGTTTTTGGAGTGACCTATTCCCAAGATCACTTATATCCTATTGCTCATTTTAAATGGGGCTATAAGTAAGTATAGGCAAAGTTAAAATCAAGGCACGCTGGCCAGCGGTCTTCTGTTGCTGCGGGGGCGCCTTCAGGGGCTTCATAGCACATGACGTGGTACGTTTGTTGATCGTCGGGGATCAAAACGTTGTGCTCGGTTGCTGTTTTTTATTCTTCCCGCCCACCCATCATTGTTTGGCTTTATCAGGTAAGTATCATTCTCCACTGACTCGGTCAGTATGACTGGTGCCTGGAGGTGGACCGGGGTGAGCGGCCATGGTTACCTCCGCTGTCAGCAGTAGCACGACCTGACACAGTTTTCAGGCACCTCCCTCCAATTCATCAGTGCCGATGAGTTTAAAATGACTATGATTCTTTCATAAGGTTAAAGACCATGATGATGATAATGATGTTGTCGAAGATGATGATCATGGTGATCATAATGATGATGATGATGATGAAGATGATGGTGATGATGATGATGATGATAATGATGTTGAATGAAGATGATGATGATGATGATTTTGAATGTTTATGATAAATGATGATGATGATGATATGAGTTATTTTTCTTTCAACACCAGTATTTTAACTGTGGATGATGAAAAGCCTAAAGACAATGGATATGATGAAGATGATAAGCATGATGATGATGATGATGATGACGATGATGATTATGGTACAGCAGAGAATCAGTTAGTGAACAAGATAACAGAAGAGGGAGGCATACGTGCCGTACCATCCAAAGAATCTCTAGAACAGTTTACACAAAGGTATACTCAGAAATGTTTAGATTGGAATCTTTTTTTCTCAAACTGATTGATTTATGTATTATTGATATGATATTCAATAGGCCCTTTGCAGCTCAGTAATCATGTGCTGATTAATTCACTGAGAGCAAATGAATGAACATCTTGATTCCCATGGGTGAAATATACTGGTGAGCAAACAAACTTTCTACAACCTGTTTCGAGAGATCGTAATAAAACTGCATTTCGTGACACAGTGGTTACACATTGTTTCATTCAGTTCTTTACAAGTAGCTAAAAAGAATCACCAATTTAATATAAAATAAAAAACTTTGCTCACCAGTATAGACACGTGACTAAGGGCCTATATTCTTAATTGTAAAACCCAGATTTCCGTAAATAATTTCTGGGTTACTACACATTGTTAATTATTAAAATTATGCATCTATTTTAGGTGTAGTACACTGGATCTTGTGAAAATACTAAAATTAATCAATACGAGACTGGAAGATCCAAGTCTTGATGTACAAATGGTAAATATTATCGGGAGTCCTTTACTCCTTAATGGCCATGATGTCCATACGTCTGTCCATCCATTTATTTGTTCACCCATCAATATCTAGCCATACACCCTTCCTTCCAACCACCCATCCATTCCATCAACTCATCCATCCCATCCATCAACATCTCTAGCCATTCATCCTTCCTTTATTCTAGCAATCCACCCACTCTTGAATCCATCCACCAAGTCTTCTGGCCATTCTTCAATTTACCCACGTCTCCATTTCATCAACTCATCCATTCACATCCCTACTCATCCTCCCTTCATTTTCATTTGAGCCATCCACCCAGTCTTCCTGCCATCCACCCAGTCTTCCAGCCATCCACCCAGTCTTCCAGCCATCCACCCAGTCTTCCAGCCATCCACCCACCCACCCAGCCATCCACCCACCCAGCCATCCACCCACCCAGCCATCCACCCATCCAGCCATCCACCCACCCAGCCATCCATCCATCCAGCCATCCACCCACCCAGCCATCCCCCCACCCAGCCATCCCCCCACCCAGCCATCCCCCCACCCAGCCATTTATTCACCCATTCTTCTCTCCTTCACTTCAAACACACTTTGTCCCTTCCATCCATTTATCCATTAATGAATCCTCCCTTCCATCCATCCACTCATCCTATTAGTACATCCATCTCATTTCATGTTATTCCATCCATCTATCCATTCTTTTTCCAATTTTCATACAATCATCTACTCACACTTTTATACCATCCTATCCATCTATATGGTTAATCATTATTATAAGAATCTTTATTTTCCCCCACTAGAAATGCTTGTTTGCTCTAGAACACCTGCTGAGAAGCACCATTCCTGATGTAGCAACTAAAGTACTACAATGGATCAATCTACAGCAGCTGATAGAGTCTGACAGCAGCAAAATCAAATCCAAGGCCAACAAGGTAGATAAAGATCTCAATAAAAACTGTGAAAGATCTAATGTGTTTTTTTTTTTACCATGAGGTTAGCTTTCTCTGCATGCGTCTCTCTCTTCACTGTTGAGTGTCTTTTCGTTACTTTTGTCCAGATACCTGTGTTGTGTACATTAATGTGAGGGAGACTGAGAGCGAAATCCCAAAACCCTCTTCCCTTCTTTATCACACAAGAACCTCAAGCGCCAATGAAATTAAAAGAAGAAGAGTATGCCTTATGAGTAAGCTACCAGGAAGTTAAATTGGCAGGCAAGGACAATGACATAGGACAATCTTTACTTGGGTTTAATGTTTTTCCATTTCAGACCATGTTAAACAGCAGTTAAGGGAGACAATAATGCAATTAATAATGTTAAATTTTTTTTTATTTTTTTATTTTTTTTTTTTTGTCATTCAAAGGTTTTATATATTGCCAAATCTAAGAAGGGATCTTCAGAAACAAGTGTTCGTTTAAAAGGTGAGTAAATAGTTGCTCTTTCTTTGGCACCTTTTTCAATATGATCTATGCACACAACGTTCAACTTTAATGACTAGTGGTTTTCAAAAAAAAATATTTGAAAAGGGAAACGAGAGACAAGAGTATCGGACCTTTCGACAACCTTATGTCCTTATCTCAAACAAAATTGATAATGAATTTTGTTAATAATAACGACATAAGATAGTCAAAACGTTCAAACTTTTGTCTGTCGTTCTTCTTTCTTTCTTTTTCTTTCTTTTTCTTTTTTTTCTTTTTTTCATTAAAAATCTATAATTATATATATATATATACACTCGATTGCAGAAACGTTGTAGTATACATTTATGCATATATCTAATTTATTCAGTATATTTAATGATATGCAAAACAGTAAAATCGCTTTATTTATTGTTTGTTTCATTCAGTGACTGTCAAAATATTTTTTCTTGTCTATTAGATCGTACAGATTATAAATCAGTTGGTTTTAAGCGTTGAAAACGGTTATTTTGCATTATGCATCTCATTAGATATTTGTATAAATGTATAAATGTATACTACAACGTTTCTGCAATCGAGTGTATATATATGTATACACTATTTGAATTATTTTATGATCTAGAAAAAAAGGAAAAACCAACGCCAGCTACACCACCTCAAGTAACCAATGTTCAGCTCCTTACTGAGGAACAAAAGGTAGGCACGTACTGAGAAAAAAAAAAAACATATGACATTTTTCCCGATATACTTTATTCCTTGTGGTGAAATGTTTTCCAATTACCGGCAAAGTGTCATACCCTTGAGAATAAGATTCTTTGTTTGATTTGTATCCATATTCATGTTTCTTTTTATGGGCAACCGTTAAACAAAGAAATAATACTAGTGACTAGTGGTCTGAAATGGGAATGCATTGCATCACAACAAGCGTCATGCAACACGCGTCATGCAACGTGCGTCATGCAACATGCGTCATGCAACATGCGTCATGCAACATGCGTCATGCAACAAGCGTCATGCAGCATGCGTCATACACCATGAGACATGGCAGGTGCAATATGTAACACAACCTTCACCAGTCTCTTTGTTAAAATAGCTTTATTTTCGGGGGCGAATCAAAGATCAGTTGTAGGACGAACCCAGAAATCCCAGACCTCCTATATATCCTATATTTCCTATAATTTCTATAGGATCCTATAAAGAGCCTATATTTTAAAAAACCGTCTATATTTCCTATATTTCCTTCTTTTTTTTTTTTTTTTTTTTTTTTTGTTTCTGTTTTTTTTTAATTTTTATGGCCGATCCCTGGTTACGCCACCGAAAAGCTATCTTAGCTCCTATAAAGTGCATATATTTTTGGGAAAAAATCCTATAATTTCCTATATTTAGAACTTGCACGGCCTATATTTCCTATCAAATTTGTCTAAGAAGTGGCTGGGATGCCTGCGAACCCCTTCTTGACATTATGTATATTAACCCCTCCCCCCTCTCCCCTGGGGTGTAGGTATGTTACAGACTGATAACAGTTTGAATTACTTTTAGTTCGATTCAAGCCCAGATCTTCTTGGCTCTGGATCTCTTGACCACAGCAATATGACGCAAAAAGAGAGCGATCTTTTCCATGGATTACAGATACACGAAAGACATCAAAATACCCAAATACAGTCACGTGAGGAAACTAACCAATCAATGAGCTCTGACTTCAGGGATCTTCAGATGAACTCACGTGTAAAATCCAACCAATCTTCAGCCATCGATGATTTAAATGACGTCGACTTGCTTGGAAGTTCAAGTGATAAAACGAATCTGACAAGTAACTCGTCTGATGGAAAGAAATCATTTGAAACGTTCGATCCTTTGGATGTGAAATTCGACAGCAAGAAAGGATTATTGACAGAATCAAATAGCTTGGATGATATCCTGACTCTTAATGATACTCATGTAAATCCATCCCCTTCACCCTTATCTCCCCAAGGAATGTCATCTTCGTCACTAATCCAACCATCATCATCGACATCATCATTATCATCATCATTATCGTCTACCAAACTCAATATTCAATCAACAAGCACTCCCCATCAATCTCCTATCGGTCGTCAACCGAACATTTCTGGATTCGAAGAACCCTCAAGTTTTCTTAGCAACATGAACAATGTAAATCTAGATATGAAGACTTCGACTTCTCAAAGACTGGAAGGACAAAAAATAGGACAAGATTCTGTTAATTCCCCCTCTGATAACCCATATAGCCTTGAAGCACTTGGGAATCTGTCTTGTTTAACTGGATTACCCACTAGTCAAACAGCCAAATCTAGTTTGAGTGGTCAACCTGTCGGACAACCCGTAAGGCAGGCAGGTCTTAGTGAGCAATCTGGTATGAAAGGTGTAGAAACTGGATTGCGTGGTCAGTCTGGTTTTACTGGTCAATCTGGTTTTACTGGTCAGTCTGGTTTTACGGGCCAGACTGGTTTTACCGGCATATCTGGTATCTATGGAAATGCTGTTCCCACTTCCAGTAGATTTATCCCTCGCCTGATTGGTCCAAATCCAAACCATACGATACCACTGAATCTATCCAAGCCAACCAATCAGAAAACAGACTTTGATTTCTTGTCAAAGCCTAAACGAGAAAGCGCATTTAGCTTTGTTCAAGACGAAATGAGGGCCAGCAAAAAATGAATTTTGAATTTAAAAAAAAACCAGTTGCAACTGTTGAAAGTGGACTCCAAAGAAGACGACTGTATTGTTCTTATTAGAGAGGTATATTGTCCATATGCCTATCATCTATACTCTTTACAGACAACATTCTGGGATAGCTGTTCTCTTGAAAGTGGACTCAAAAGGAGACAACTGGATTGTTCTTATTAGAGAGGTCTCTGCCTTGTCTCTCAACTATACTCTATGTAAAACACTTCAAGAAAGCTGTTCTTTCGAAAACTGATGTTCGTACTAGAGAGGTGTGATAGAAAAACGTTTTTCGTAAGGTGACGTCCGTGCTGTGATTTCAGTGACACTGCTCTCTACACATAGGGAACTTTCATTTATTACGGGCATCATGTAACCAGAGAGGGAATTACGATTAGAGAGCACGCACTAAAACCGTGAACATTAAATAGTACTAATTAGTACTATTTAATACAGAACTCTTTGTTTTCTATTGTTTAATTATCACTATTTAGTGCTAAAAATTAGTATTTGCTTCACGGATTTAGTGTGAGCACTCTATAGACTGAAACTTTCTGTAATTTATGACTTATTTTGTAAAAAAAATAAAATTAAAGTTGAAATATTTTTATACTGATAGTTCTCTACAATAAAGATTGTATGATATATGAGTTGGTGTTTGCAGCATGCAGGAGCAGGTGTAACTCTAGGCCCGGTCGTGATATGAGATGATAAAACTATTAAGCCGACTCTTTGGGGGAAAACAAAATAAGTCTCAGTCGGACAAAACTGTCGCTTTTCGTCGTTCTTGTGGGTAGAGATGAATCAGAAAATGTCGCTTTTTCGTTATGTTATTTTTGTCATAAACTGAGTGAATATTGAATATTGATATATCAATGCAGTCGTGTTTTTAGACTTTAAAAAAGCCTTCGATACAGTAGACCACACTACTGCTATCGAGATTAGACTAGATATTATGGAATAACCGGTCACCGTTTAAATTTGGGTTGGTTTGATTCATATCTAAATAAAAGAACACAGACCTGCATAGTAATTAGTTGCAAGTCGTCTAGGGCATTGGTTCGGTGCGGAGTGCCACAAGGGACCATTTTGGGACCCCTCTTGTTTTTGTTATACATCAATGATTTGCCTAATTGCCTGACTTATTTTCAGCCAAGAATGTTTACCGACGACACTAGCATAACATTTGCCAGCAATAATATAAACCAAATTAATGAATGCGTCAATTTTTATCTGTCCAAAATTCATGTCGATTGGCTTGCTGCAAACGAGCTCACACTTAATATGACTAAAACAAATCTTGTGCAAATAGACCAAAACCTCACTTTGGAAAATCATATTCATATGACATCTAAAAAATGCCTCGAGAATAAGTATAATGAAACGCATTAGGTACTTCGTTCCTCGTGAAACACTCTTGAATATTAACCGTGTACAATGCTTTTGGCACGACCTCACTTCGATTACTGCAGCGTAGTGTGGGGAAGCTGTAATAAAGGCTTTTCTCAAAAACTACAAACAGGTCAAAACCGTTTAGACCATCAACGCAAGGTTGATAAATGTATTTTTATGTATGGGGCTCCGCATAACCAGACACCTGTATATCTTAGCTCTAAACTTATCAATCGAAAAGACATCACAATTGCAACACACAACCTGAGAAATTCAGAGAATCAGTTCCGCTCCCTTGCATCGAATATTTTAAAACAAGCTTCAGTTATAGAGGAACGGTACTGTGGAATAATTTGCCATTAAATTTAAGACAAGCATCGTCACTGACAAGATGTAAATCCCAAATATGTTGACACAAATTTCAGGGTAACTAAGCTTATTATTGCACGGCGTCCTGGTAGAGCAGGTTTTATTTGATTTTTTAATTGATTTAGACTTTATCTCAATATTCAAGTAATTAGTATATTATTGGAATGGTAATTTGTATAATGGAATTATCAGGGCTGTCAACTCTCCCGGATAAACCGGGAGTCTCCAGATTTTGGACCGTGTCTCCCGGTCTCCAGATTAGAGTATCAAATCTCCCGGATAATCCCCGAAGCTGACCATTTCTTGTCTTGTGAGACTAGACTTTCACAACCATAAAATTCCAATTATTTCATGTTGTTTGTGTTATTTTATATCGCTAACAAAATCAAAACGTTCCTCATGAACTGTTCTTGCAAGCAGGCCATTGTAATATAAGCGATAATCTGATTGGTCAGAAATAAACCAATCAAATCAAATGTTACAAAGCGAAAGTCGTCTTTTCGCGCGCTTTTTGACGCGCTGTGACGTCATGTCCCTTCCCTATCAATTCTCCAGATTTGAATATCTTGGGGGTTGACAGCCCTGAATTATATATTTATTGTAGGTTTTATTTTAAATTTATTGTAATCCTGAAAGACTCACCGTGGGTAAATAATAAATACCTATCTAAAAAGGCACGTCTTTAGCATTAAATCTTAAATATATGAAATAAAGAATGGGGTTCACCGTTCGTATTGAAAAGATATAATGGTTTGAGGATTGTTTTCTTGATGTTTTGCACATCAAAACATGGAATGACGTCATCACGTCCTTAACTACATTCAAACATCATTTGAAATTTCAGTTTTTAGGTCTCTAATATTTTGATGAATTTTTGATAACTATAATTTTATCAAATTTTATTAGTCATATAATAGAACGTTTTCCCACATCCGGGGTTTGAAATGCTAATGAGTTTGCTAATATGCTAATGATCTGCATACCATACTGCCAGCTAAATTATACAGAAATAATCTGCGTGAAAAAGTTTTAATCTTAAAATGTTATTTCTATTGCACTTTCTGTGAACGTGACAAAATTTTCATGAATGTAAACGAACTCAACGTTGTAAATTTATTAAAAAACTCAACAAGTGTTACAAGGTTTTTATGTTTTTTATTCAACATCAATGTTTGTATCTGAAAAAAAACAACAACAAATGAGTGGACTAAGCTAGCACGTAAATTTGCTGTACACAGAAATCATACTAGATTGGAAAAACAATGATGTTTCAAGGGAATTTATTTCGAGAAGTCTTTAGTCACGCAATCGCCAAACAATGATTTCTGCATATTTAATGAGTCAAAATAAAAGCTCTCGCAAAAATACATTTTTCAAAAGAGCAGTTTCTCAATAGTTGTTGACTGTAATCTCATAAGATTTAGAAGGATGAAACTCGCAGTTTTCGAGATGCATTGACGAGCATTGTAACTCAGTGCCCTTTGCTTTTTATTGTGTTAAATAACTCGGAGTTGTTCGATTTTTATGAAATTACTCTTAATGAGCAAATAAGAGTCGTACTTTTGGCAGAAAGTATTAGAAGGCTATTTGGATCAACGGTTTTTATACACGGACCAAGCAAAAGTAAGCAATTTTCAGCCATTTTTTGGCAGCAAAAATCGTCCCTGCAGCTCAAACCGATTTTTCCCTTTTAAAGTATTTTTCAAAACTAACCACACAGCGTTTCGTACTTCATCATACACTACTGAAATCCAAAAATAGAGCGAATTCGAAAATTTGAGCCTTTCCACATATTTCTGATTTTGCTTGATTTTCAGACAGTCGCTCTTAATTCTAAACTTATTTTGAGTGGCTTTCTTTCTCCTCTCTCCCTGCTGACAGACTTTCTTTTTCTTCTGCTGAATCTGCATTCGCGAGGAAAAGGAGACTCTGTTGACACTAGAGAAAAACGTTTGCGCATGCGTGCACTTCAGCACTTTTTCTAAGAATTTTGAAGAGTTTGAGTGAGAAAATAAATGTTTGTTTTCTCCAAGTATACAAAAAAGTTCGAGAATATACTTTTGTAAGACCAAGATACTGTATTAACAAACACAATATGAAAGAATTAGTCTTAAGTTTTGTGAAGTCCAATTTATCAGGCATGTATCAGAGTCAAATTTACTTATGTTTTGACTAATTTGCATACGGATTCAGAGCATGCGCAGACGTTTTTCACTCGTGTCGACTCTGTTCTCAACCGTTACACGTTTCTGTTGAGCATGCGTGAGCGTTACTAGGCAACTGATGACATTGGAAGGAGTCGTCAAATTATTCCTTCTTTTGAATATTACCAGAATTCTTTTCGGTCTCACTGTTTTTGCAAAACATTTTCCGTTAACTTTGAAATCCCGGCTGATTGTTTATTATTATTATATTCTAATTAAAATATCACATTCAACTATACTTTCTTTTAATTAGAGTGTTTTATTTTAATTCCCTTGGCCGGTTTTACAATTATTATTACTGCTTAGATAATGGACGTCATTCTTATTTCAAGGCTCTGGTCAGCGGTTTTATTGATTAACTGGCTTCTTAGAGAAGTCGAATTTTGCCTGCAAGAACTCATCTTTACAAGTGATGACGCCGTCTCCTGGAAAAAGCAAATAACACAACCAAAACTTGAATTACAACAACAGTTTATGGTAACATTAAGAGATATAGCTGTATACACATACTATTGTGAAAGAAAAACAGAATGAAGGCATACAATCCAGCCTAAACTAACTAAAGAGCTAAAGGAATAGGTGACATGCAATATGATTAATAATAAGTGAAAAAGTCTATTAAGTACAAATTCTATACAATAGCGGTGAAAGCGCCGCCTCTCGCCAATGCGACCTGGGTTTGAGTCCCGACGATCTCGATGTCGTATGTGAGTAGAGTTGTTAGTTGGTTCTCTCCTGTGTAGTATGTGAGTAGAGTTGTTTGTTGGTTCTCCACTGTGTAGTATGTGAGTAGAGTTGTTTGTTGGTTCTCTCCTGTGTAGTATGTGAGTAGAGTTGTTTGTTGGTTCTCTCCTGTGTAGTATGTGAGTAGAGTTGTTTGTTGGTTCTCTCCTGTGTAGTATGTGAGTAGAGTTGTTTGTTGGTTCTCTCCTCTGCTTCGAGGGTTTTCTCCGGGTTGCGTTTTCTGGTTTTCCTCCCTCCATAAAAATCAACTTCTAAATTCCGATTGGAATATTCATATTTACATATTTCATTATTATTATTATTATTATTACTATTATGGTTATTATTATTGCTATTATTATTATTAGTTAAGTTATATTTTACCAATATGTTTTTATCGATAAATAAGTATTTATACTTATATTTGTTATTTTATATTCATAATCTCTTTATTAACGTTATTATAAACTTTATTATTATAATTATTATTATTTAATTGAATTCATATATATATATATATATATATATAATAATGGCATTGAGATTATGAACTTTGAATCCTATAGTTGTTCATTTTATTTTTGTTATAATTAAAACGACAATGATCTGTAATCATTATTGCTATTATTGTCATTGTCATTATTATTATTATTATTATCATTGTTATTAATTGCAATGAAGATATATATTAAAGATGGTACAAAACTAAGCTAACATATAAAACATTATCATAATCAATCTATATTTAATTTAAGAATATAGAACACAGAACATGATAATATCATCGTATTAGTAGCGTGATTCTAACTTATGCTATGTGAACAACGGAAAACAAGGTGTTTTAAAAATTACAAATCTAGACTCGACATTTTTGTGTTTTTCTCCTATATAATTAGTAAAGCATTTGATTTTGTACAACGAAGGGTTATTTATTTTTTCATCGAAAGTTTTCAACGAAAGTCAATGAATTCCGAAATGAAAAAAATCTAGAGTGGAATTTCTTTTCTTTTCTTTTCTTTTTTTTCTTTTTTCTTTTTTCTTTTTCTTTTCTTTTCTTTTTTTCTTTTTTTTTCCTTTTTTTTCCTTTAAACTTTGTTTGTTTTTTCCTGTTGTAGGAACATTTGAACTCACCATTCTTGTCAGCGGCGTGAAAGAGTTTTCGAAATTTGACGTAATTCGTTAGTATGTTCTCTTATTTATCACGGCTCTCTACCAATCGGAGAGCGAGAAAATTTACATTTGTGATTACATTTCTGTTGTAGGAACGCGTTTGAACTCACCATTTTCGTCAGTTTCTTTGAAGAGTTTTTGAAGCGTCTTGGTGTCGTGCACATCAGAGAGGGTTTTTTGGAACTCATCGAAGGTGATGCTTCCGTCACCGTTCTTGTCATAGGTAGAGCACTTGTGCGGGAACTTTTCAAGGATAGCCTTTTCTGGTCCTTTTCTTTTACTTTCAGTTCTTCCCTGAAAGACCAAAAGATTTTAATGATGAATCAGAATATTCAAAGTGTGTAAACCATGCGTTTCACTCTTGGTGACATTCTCTCTTGCAAAACTCTCATAGCAAATAAATTTTGCAAAAAATTAATAGGAGTACTTTCTATTCGTTTACTTGAAACTTGCCCCGCAAAAAAACTAAGAACTTCATTTGTGTAACGCACTCCAAATTTAAGCCTGTCACGCGACGTTGTCGTTGTAACTAAACTACATCGTAAACGCTCTTAGAAGCCGACCAAAAGATAGATAGGGACCCGATAGATTGACAACTAAGAAAAGAAAACATAATTAACCTGGTCATCCTCGATCTGGTCTCTCTTGCGAACGCACACATATCGGTATTGCACTACGCAGATGCGATACCACCGTCCATTGGATTGAACCAAGTAGCATCTCGTATAGCGTATAAGGTAGCAGGCCCCGTCGGTTTGAGGCAGTACAACACAGAGAACAAGGCAAAGGGCTGCCAAGAGCATCAGAGTCTTCATGATTCAGTCTTTCTAAAACAGGCAAGAGATTGGAAGGTCAGCTTGATAATCTGAATATATTTCAGTTTATTTAATAAAGCAGCCTACCTTGGTTGGGTTTCCTGTGGTAAGAGTCTTCTATTCCTTCTTCTTTGCTGTCTCAGATCAAAGTGCTTCTCCTATTATTTCCCTCTTCTTTTATGCCATTCCAAAGAGGAAAATAATCGTTATGATTGATAGATACGATACATATTCAACAGCGACACGAGGGAGAAGAAAAAATAGCCTTGTACACGAAAAATCTTGAAACACCAATGTTGACGACGATCTGAACGACTTTACAAAGAAAGCGCTTGAAATAAACTCCATGCCTGCAAAACAAGATGTAAAAATAGGTTAACCAAAATAGACTTGAAGTAGGAAGTCAATAATATGAATTTCAAATCAAACGTTACATGTATAAACTGATCTTGATTTTAGGCCGAATTCTTTAAAACAACACCAGTCCAGACATTGAATATATTTTTCCCTTGCGAAGGACATTTTTAGATCATTTGAAACTAAAACAAAAAAGAGTTCCATTTTTGATCGAGCGCAAGAAAATCTACGAATTGTAATTCTCGATTATTGTGCATGTTTTTTGAATAAGCAAGTTCGTGAAATGTATTTTTGTAAGCGTCATAGCCCCACCCCCCCCCCCCCCCCCCTCCTCCTCCCATCCCACTCCACCCCATACTATAGTCTACTTATATTTCCCAATCTCATGGAATGACGAGAGAGTTTCATTGCGTTACTCGGCCTCTCAATTCTCATGAGCAGTTACTTCTCGTCATCAGTTTAATATAGTCTCGGTTTAGGCCCCGTCCACACTATGCAGGATAAATTTGAAATCGCAACTTTATATATCGGGTAGGCCTTCCGTCCACATTAATACATATAAATCCGGAACAATTCTCCACCAAAACGGAACTTTTCAAAAACGGTCTTCAGAGTGGAACAATTTTTATCCGGCTAAAAAGATCCGGCTAAGCTTAATAGCATGGACTCAAAACAATTTGTAAACGGAACTTTTTCTATTGTCTACGGACGTTGTCATGGAACCGTTCTCCTCCATACTCTATAATGACAAGCGTTTCACCAAGAAAGTTGATATAGCTAATGCATTCAATACGTTCTTTACTAGTCTTGGTCCATCATTAGCAAAAAAATTTCAAAGTAGAAATGTTAATCGATATAAGGACTGGATGAAGATATCATGTAAGAGTGATTTTAGTCTACCTAAATTTTCACAATATAACGTCTTAGATGAGATCTATAGGCTTGATTGCTCCAAAGCAGTTGGCCATGGCGACTTATCTACACAGCATATAAAAAAGGTGGCTGAATATTTATGTCAGCCGCTTTCTCTTATCTTCAATACGTCAATTGTAGCAGGCATATTTCCAGACTAAATGAAAATGAAAAAACCGCAAACAGTATGTTTGTATTAATGGTATTAAATCTGATTCTAAGCCATGTCTGGAGTACCACAGGTTCTATCCTTGGACCCATTTTTCTTCTTATTTTCGTATATGATGCACAATTCGTAACAAAAACTCTGCATTTATTGCTATATGCGGATGATATGAATCAGCTATATAGTCATAAATGTCTAAAGAAGGCTTCTATAGTTCTGAACAAAGAACTTGCATCTCTTAACGAAGTGTTTCGGGCAAATAAGCTTACTGTCAATTTATCAAAAACTAGATGTATACTCTTTGGATCCAAACAACGCTTGAAGAATGTTGTGGTTGTCGAGACGCAGATATCCCTAAAACACAAAACACAAAATTTTTGGGTTTACTTCTAGACGAAAATCTACTGTGGAACTCACTTATTGCATTTATGTCCAGAAAGATTGCTAAATCAATTGGAATTTTGTATAGATGTAGACACTACCTAAGTCTTGATATATTAAAAAATCTGTACTATAATTTTATATACTCCTATCTCTCATACGGTTTATTAATTTGGGGGAGTAATTTTAAATCAAGGATCTATTCACATTCTGCAGAAACGAGCCTTAAGGGCGATTAATTTCTCAGAACGTAGAACTCCAAGTAGACCGCTATTTCAAAGACTTGACATTCTAAATATCTCTGAGAATAGTCAAACTCCAGCTTTGTGAAATCGCGTATAAACATTCTAACGGACAATTGCCTGACACCACTTCTAGGATATAAATTTAAATCATACTTATAACACCCGCTCTAAATCGAATAAAAAATTCTATTTACCTCTTCAAAATTAAAAATATGGTAAGTTTGGCGTAAAATACGCGGCACCCGAAAGCTGGAATAAGGTACCTCTTGAAATAAAAAATAAACCTACACTTAAAAGTTTTCTAAGTAAGATATACAGTATGAGTGGCCGTGTTGTATCAGATATACAACCACGAGGCGTAGCCGAGTGATGGTATATCTGATACAACACGGCCACTAATACTGTATATGACTTATCAAACGTCTAGGTTAGTTCCTTTGTGTTTCACTAAAATTTTCAAAATTAAAGTGAATTTGGCCAAGAAAATCCAACTTAATGTTTATGCAAATGAACACAGTTTTGTATCAGATTTACAACACTCTTCACGGTCGTGATTTCTGTTGTGTTTTCCTCATGAATAAAAATGAGTTTGATAAAACATTCTAAAACATACCTTATATCTTTGTAAACATGTCAATAACTTGTAAATATAAATCTGTATATATAACTGTTATTTTGAGAACGTACATATGTACATATGTTTCTATTTTGTATAATTTAGTAGTCATATCATTTATCCGCCATAACTAACTTTATCTTAATTACTAAAGATGCAGAATCCCTAATTAACCCCTTTGGGTTGTAATTTCTGTACCTTTTCACTGTTTTTTTTACTGAATGTCTTATTTAAAATTATAATTTTGCATGTGGGAAAAATTAAAACTTTGAAACCTTTGAAACCGTTCTGCTCTAGTGATCATCATCAAAAAATATATGCTTTCGGTTGGATTTTTTTTAAATTCATCGACTGGAAGTTACGTTTCTGATTCTAAATAAACTCACATTACTTTCTTATGCTTATGTCATTTTGTTCAGTACTTGTAACAGACGAGTGGCTACATCTTTGTAAACGCTGCGGTAAATGCTAAACTTTGATATCTAGCCACGAGAAGTTTATCGCATTGCCTTTTTATGTAAAATTCTCTTCATTTCGACTATGTTTATGAATTTTTCGGGCATCTAGCTATACGCTAAATTTGTTCCCTAAACAAGACGAGGCAAATACAGAGAGGTGTTTTTTGATGATTTATACGGCTAAGATCGTATTAGTGTGGACGCAAAACATTTCATTCGTTTTCACGGCAATTTATCCGGATAAAAATTTATCCGGCATAGTGTGGACATGGCCTTAATCAGCCATCTGAACGGCTTTACCAAGAAAGCGCTTGAAATAAACTCAATGCCTGCAAAACAAAATGTAAAAATAGGTTAAACACAATAGACTTGAAGCAGGAAGTTAATAATATGAATTTCAAATCAAACGTTACATGTAACTGATCACACCTTTAAAGTTATAAATATTTAGATGATAAGAACTCGCTATGAAATATTTAGGAAATGTTACCCATTATAATTACACACAAAATACAAAATACGCTTTCTGTTATCGTGCGCAAAGCTACTTAACATCAAAAAATACTTGATGAATGTGTTACAATAGAGATGCACAAAGTCAAAGGACATTCAGAAAAATGAACACTTGGCATGTTGACCGTACAAAATTGCTATTTACAAATCAAATTTATAGCTAGATTAGAAATCTAATTGTCCTTTGTAAATCCAATGTTCAAGCAGTGTTGTCAATGCGCAACTTATTGAATATACGGTTGTTGTGAGTTGTGAGTTGTGTGTATAAAATATTCGTGGTGCAAGCGTGTATTGAAGAGGATACACAAGCTTATAGCTTTAAAGCCTACTGTGTATAAATGAAAATATCTATTTATATACTTATTTTATTTGTATATATTCTTCGAAACAGCGCGCTATGTTAACCTTAGACCACTTTTATGCTTGTAAAAGGTAGCAAAGCATCATTTCCTGGATCAATTCTTTTACTGATAAAAACAACAACAACAACAACAACAACAACAACAACAACAAAAAGAAAGAAAGAACAAAATAACAATTCGTCATTGTGGTAATTCCCACGAAAAACTGTATTAGCAACTTAAAAAAAAACTCATTTTACCCACTTGGAGATAAAATGCTTATTTGCTACCTTAGAAGTCAGGGTTAAAGATGTGTATTTGCTAGTACCTCACTAGTACGTGTTTGCTACCCAGTGCGTATTTGCTACTAATTAGAAGTTTTCTTCGTAAAATTACTGAGTTGTGAAATGAGACAAATTGCTTTAAAACTTTTTCAGTTACTTTATCATATGTTTACCTTACTGCTCTGATAAAATAAACTCGCCAGACTAGAGGGGAAACTGAGAAGAGTTTTATGCAAATACACTTCTAAGTACTGATTTTTGAAAATTTCAAACTTATTCACAGTGTTCAGTGTTGTTGAATTCTAACCCTAGGTCTAGACTTTTTGCTAAAAATTAGGTATTTAGAAAAAGCATAAAAATAAAACAGATCTTAGAAGTGTTTGGCCACAAAGAAGATTACCTTGGAGACCTTTGAAACCCGTAAACGTTTTTTATCCTCCCAAAGAGGAAAATAATCGTTATGATTGATAGATAAGATAAATATTCAACAGCGACACGAGGGAGAAGAAAAAATAGCCTTGAACACGAAAAATCTTGAAACACCAATGTTGACGACGATCTGAACGACTTTACAAAGAAAGCGCTTGAAATAAACTCCATGTCTGCAAAACAAAATGTAAAAATAGGTTAAACACAATAGACTTGAAGCAGGAAGTTAATAATATGAATTTCAAATCAAACGTTACATGTAACTGATCACACCTTTAAAGTTATAAATATTTAGATGATAAGAACTCGCTATGAAATATTACGGAAATGTTACCCATTATAATTACACACAAAATACAAAATACGCTTTCTGTTATCGTGTGCAAAGCTACTAAACATCGAACGTCTTAATATCGTCGACATGCGCAAAGCTACTTAACATCAAAAAATACTTGATGAATGTGTTACAATAGTCATGCACAAAGTCAAAGGACATTCAGAAAAATGAACACTTGGCATGTTGACCGTACAAAATTACTATTTATAAATCAAATTTATAGGTAGATTAGAAATCTAATTGTCCTTTGTAAATCCAATGTTCAAGCAGTGTTGTCAATGCGCAACTTATTGAATATACGGTTGTTGTGAGTTGTGAGTTGTGTGTATAAAATATTCGTGGTGCAAGCGTGTATTGAAGAGGATACACAAGCTTATAGCTTTAAAGCCTACTGTGTATAAATGAAAATATCTATTTATATACTTATTTTATTTGTATATATTCTTCGAAACAGCGCGCTATGTTAACCTTAGACCACTTTTATGCTTGTAAAAGGTAGCAAAGCATCATTTCCTGGATCAATTTTTTTTACTGATAAAAAAATAAAATAATAAAAATAATAAAATAAAAAAAAAGAACAAAAACAAAAAAAAAAAAAAAACAAAAAAAAAAAACAAAAAAAAAAAAAAAACATCACGGTCACGGCACGTCACGCTTACGGCACTGACCTTTTCACAGTCATACGAAAACTGCACTATACTTGTTCGTGTTAGTCTATACCTTCAAAACAAAACAGTTTATTATTCGCTGAAATATTCCCCATAATCACTAAGCCTGAGGAGAATAGCTGTTTTAGTATAACTTTAGACTTGAGAAAACACCAAATTTATGTTAAGAAAACGTTTGAGTATTCCTTCCTTTCTGGAAACTTACTCCACGGTACGCCACGGTACGCCACGGTACACCAAGGTACAGCACGGTACACCAAGGTACGCCACTGTACACCACGGTACGCCACGATACGCCACGGTACGCCACGGTGCGTCGCGGTACGCCACGGTACGCCACGGTACGCCACGGTACGCCACGGTACGCCACGGTACGCCACGGTACGCCACGGTACGCCACGGTACGCCACGGTACGCCACGGTACGCCACGGTACGCCACGGTACGCCACGGTACGCCACGGTACGCCACGGTACGCCACGGTACGCCACGGTACGCCACGGTACGCCACGCCACGGTACGCCACGGTACGCCACGGTACGCCACGGTACGCCACGGTACGCACGGTACGCCACGGTACGCCACGGTACGACATCCCCCCTCCCCTATTCAATGTTTTCCCACCTCACGAATCGATGGTAGCTCCCAACATTGCTAGGGGAAGATGTGTGAAAGACTAAACTTGCTGGGCTTCCTGTGTTGTCGGGTTTCAAGGTATTTTTTCGCCATTTGTAACATGTAGGTGTAATCAGTGCAACATGAAGAGCAATGGGGCGAGGGGTTACTAGATGTTGATTTTGGTAAGACACGAATGACTCTTTATTTACATTCTCCAAAAGTACGTGTGTAAATTGAATATGCTGTGGTTACATAATTACAATGCTTGGTTTGCTTGCTAAATCATACAGAAACACATACTGTCTTCTAAAAATCCTTTAGAATACTCCTATATTTATATCTTACAAATCAGTGGCGGATCCAGGGGGGGGGGGGGGGGGGAGTCGAAGAGGTCCACGGAACGTACCCTCCTTGAAGTTTTGATCTTTTAGGTAATAGAAATATGTCCAAAAGTATCCACAAAGATAATGTTGAAAACGAAATGATAGATATTTGCTGTTATAATGTTTAATTTACCTTTAAGTTCCGTTACTAGATAGTAAATTCGGTGATTAGAGCCAATTTGTTTTGTCAAACATCGACTAAACAAAAGAGAATTATACACAGTTTAAGAAACGGAACCCCCTTTGAAAAATCCTGGATCCGCCACTGCAAATTGTACTTAAATTTTTACAAAGAATAAATGAAGTATGATAACTTCATTAATATACGACATATACTGTGGCCCTATGCTCCTTTTCTTCATTTCTAAAAAGAAGCATGTACTTGGTTAGCCCAGCTCTTTCTAGCGTCACCTCTAAATATTCACAAATACCAACAATAAAGCACAGGCAGCCCAATCACGGTTTTTGTCTGTATGTATATCGCGAAATTTCGATATTTATGAATTATTCGTTCAATAGACTTTTATGGAACTTCTTGTGTCTATTTTGGTTCTTATTCTTACGAAAAAAGCCTTATTTCAAGGTTTTTCATACCTCATATCCCCAAGACCTACGGCCTCGTGCAATATCAACTCTTTGAAAAACACACTCGTGTGAATTATCCCAAACTAACTCGAAACAACATGATTATTACCTATTAATATCAGAATATTATGCTTTATTATTTTTGTTCCACTAAAATTAGGTAGGCAACCATGTGACCCCATTGATATACAGTCAATTTACAAAAAGGTTGTCGTCGACCGGCTCAAGTACGCGACTGGATCGAAAGGAATATGGGTAAAAATCACTGAAGCGGTTAAATATTCGTTCTGAATTAATTGTTCCCGCTAGTAATAAGATAACAATGGCGAGAAACAATCCATCAAATGCATGTCTTTGGGTTTAGGGAAAGAAAAACAAAGAAGTTATGATTCAGTTCACAATTTCGAATATATGAAGGCATTTAAAAAAGCGTCTCCTTCAACATTTCCCGCTCGCCTACGAAGGTTCGTGCTGTAAACCAGGCGTAACTAGTCAGATAAAATTATGGAGTCAATTCGGCTTCAGTGATTGGCACCCCGAGTTCCTTTCGGTCCAGTCGCGTAGGCTTGAGTTGGTCGACGACAACATTTTTTGAATTGACTGTATTCCTCTGACAAGACGGAATATCTTCGCTAATACACCGTCGCGTCTTTGATCCAATGACGTCATGGGTTTGATTCTCAGTAAACGCCATCATAGTCAGTAGAGTAAGTCGTTTCTTAGTTCACCCCTTTTGTGCTTCGGGGGTTTTCTTTCCCCTCCGCATGCATAAAACAACTTAAAAGTTTAACTTTAATCCTCGTTACCAATTTTTTAACTAATATAGATTGGAGTCTGTCCCTGTTGTAATCGTCCGACAACGCCAACATTTCCACCGAGGTGTGTTCTGGAAGGCTTTGGCGCAGCTAGAAAAATTGGTACATTTTGGAACGGCAAACGCATCCAACTCAACATATCAATCAACATTTTCCTCAAGGAGTTATCGTTGTGAAACAAAATCGTCGCGCTCGCAGCTCCATTGGCATAGCCTAGTATTGCACTGATGTACCTAGCCACATAATCACCAGTGAAGGAAATCTTTGGCCTTATAGTCATCATTAATCCAGTGTACAAAACAAAAACGAAGTAGGGAATGATAAACACAAATATTAAGGATACGAACAAGTTGGTTACTTTGAAGCGAACAATGTATGATCGAGAAAAGTTTGCATTTTGCAAAGGGGCGACTCTTCTACGGCGTCGCATATACTTTAATATACGAATATTTATAAAGACCAAGATACTGCCGGGTATTATGTAAGCAACGGTAATAAAACTAATGAATAAGCTACTGTACAGAGGAAGAGTATTAGCGTATTTACAGATCAAAGTGTACGAATTTTCTTCAATCTCAAAATATATCAGCTTGTATATGGGCATAGGGACAAGTGTTATAAAAACACCTAAAACCCAAGCTCCCATAACTATTCTCTTTGATTTCCTTCGACTTGGAACACGAAATGGTTGAAATATGCTACAATATCTTTCTATTCCGATAACTAATAAATTCAGAACCGTAATGACTGGGAAAACAAGATTGTTAAATCGATTGACTCTACAAATCCAGTCACTTTTGACATAATCGATGAACATCTCAGCTGTAAACAAGGGAAGGCTGATAAGAGAGCAGAGTAAATCTGACAAAGCAAGACTATTGATGAAATATTCTGTCAAGGATCGAGTGAATGTCCTTTGTATTGTACGGCGTCTTCTTCTGTGTTGATCGTGCTTGAAGTACAGGATCAGAGAGTTCGCTATCAACCCATACACTCCAAACAAGAGCATGGTAGTGAATATAATGAGTTTGACACGGTAACTAACAGGCGCAAAGACATATTCTCTGCGGCTGGTGCCATTGATTGCATGACTGAAATTATCGCTGCTGTTTCTTGCGAGGAAAGGGTTGATTGTTTCCATAGCTGCATCTAGAAGGTAAAAGAATGAAATGAACTGAGCATAGCTGAATTATTTTGTAAATTTTTGGCTGGACGACGTACATGTGCAGTGACCGGTTGTGAGACATCATTTGATTTCTCAACCTGTGGCGAGAAAGTTTCAAGAAAAGGTGGAACTATTCTGAGTGTGATGTCCTAAGGCAATGCAAGTTGCAGGCAAATGTGTCACCGTGTAACACAATCACGACGTTAACCTTGTCACGCAATTCCCATTGTTGCAACTGCGTCGACGTGCAACTGGTGGCACGAAGTTGGGCATCTTAGCGTTGACAAAAGTAATATCATTATCTGCAAACTATAGTTTCGGATGAAGAGGGGGGGGGATTGGGGAGGGGTGAAGATAGGCGAGGAACTAAACGGGGCTCTAATACTGGTATAGAGACTGGGATGTCACGGTCGTTTAACTAGACAACATGGCGGCCGGTGTTGGTTAGCGAATTCAGACCTTTCGTTCAGTTGTTGATAAAAATATTTTTTTCCATTCGCAGGGAAGTGCTATTTCGATCAATACCAGCTGATGTGAGAAAAAACGATTAACTCTTCACATTGCGAATCTGTTTTCGGAAAACGAATCTATCCCCTGCATCTTTGCGAGCCCAATCCTTGATGGACAAGGGGAAATTAAACATTGAAAAAAAAAAAAAAAAAAAAATACACAGGTGATTCTTTCAAAAAAAAAAAAAAAAAAAAAAAAAAAAGAAGATAAAAGACATTTTTTCCGGTAACCGCAACAATTAAAGCGGTTGGCCGCCATTTTGAATTATCGCTGGAGGTGATTATTGTGTGATAGTGTGAGTTTCTCAACCAATCAGCGCGCGAGATTTTCAATAATCACCTGTGTATTTTTGCTAATTTTAGTTGATTCTTGAAAATGATGTTTAAAGTAGATGTTCTGAGAAATAATATTATTTTCATACAGTTATTTTTGTTTCGAGTTATGATTTATTATAGGCGAAGCTTGGTTTTTGCCATTTATTTTATTACAGGCAGATGTTTGAACTACTTTTGGTCCTTTTGCAGACCACTTGTCGAGGGCAGTAACAGTTAGTATGTTATCAAAGATTTTTTACGAGTTCACTGTGAGACAAGGACATCTGTCTATTGCAAAAGCGTAGGTGTTCTACTCAATATTCCATTATAAACAAACACCAAAGGAAATTAACTTAAAAAAATTGGACCTCCAGTTTTATATTCTAATAATCTTAAACAATTAGATAAGGTTAGGCAATTAGATAAATAGCGAAAAAGTGATGCACTTTGATATACCATCGTACTCCTCAGTGAGTTTTTTGAACATCACGTCTTATTTGCTCATTGCATTTCTGTTAAAGTGCCTATCACCCTTCTGACAATATTCACAGTATTGATTCTACATGGGGTAAGATGTGGAATGACCCGAAAATATTTCATAGTTTGAGTGCAGCTTCTTGAAGTTATAAAGGTTTTTCCATGCCATATGCTAATGCTTTTACGTATGAGGAGTAATCATTTAATATACAAAACATTACTGGCACACATAAATAAAATTTGGAATGCGTCATTGCTTTTCCCATTGCTCTTATAGAAATTATTGCAAGTTAGTTTTCACATAGAAGCCGGTGTTTCGAGTTACGAGGAACAACAAATAACTATAAATATTGTCAGAAGGGTGATAGGCACTTTAAGATATTATTACACCCTGCGAAGTTTAAGGAAAAGCGCTTTTAATTTTCCCGCAAATCTCCTTAATGGTTCTTCTGCGATTCTTATTTTGTTTGCACGAGAATATCGTGGGCTTCGGTGAATGAAATATATTAATATATATAAAAACACATCCTTGGTAAATCTATAAAGCCGCTACTTTGAAGCTAGGATCTTTGTTCCTTGATGAACGAACAAAGTATGAAGCAGAAATTTAAAAAAAAAACGCTATTGGATTTATTCAAGACGACAGCCTGCGGAATTCTTACTCAAAAATGTATTCAAAAAATACTCTTACAAAACAAATATATGTTAAATATGATCAATTAAGTCTTTCCTTTCAGGCAAAACTTTAAAAAAAAGAAAATAATAATAATAACTTAACTATCATCACTAATGTAGTACTCGCGCACATTCAGTTGGTGGAAACCGTTATTTTTTGTGATCGTCATTTCGTTTGTTTCCGCCCGTTAGTTTAGCATGGTAATTGAAAATCTCTGTCATCTTGAAATTCCCTGAAGATGGGTCAGATACCCGAAAGCTTTGAACAAAATTATATTTTAAGAAAGAATTCTTTCGTATTCAAGCAGTGAGCGCCAAAAACTATTTTCTTGAAGAAAGGCTGTTGTACAAGGCTAAAATCTTGTTATTCAGAAAGTTGAACTTGTTTGGAAGTGGAGATGACCGATGAAAGTGAATCAAAGTGTTAACCCAAAGCAAAAATTTTATTCGAAAATGATGTTTAGGCCTTCATTTGCTTATTTCCCATATATATATTCTATAAAAATGCTTGACAAAGCAACATTCTAACATGTACAAATGCAACAAAATATCCTTGTTCAATTGAAAATACCCCTTCAAACAAGCATTTTATCATAGTACATCAGTTGAACTGTTTAAAAAAGGTTTTGAGTGTTAACCCAAAACGAAAATTGGGATCAAAACTCATACGAAAGTCTAGTTTTGGTGCTTTTTGCCAATATTGCTCTTATTGAAAAACATTTCCTCTTAAACGCTAATGATATCACAGAACCATATATTTAGGAAAAAACGTTTTTGCAGCCAAACCGGCTCATGCGTTCCTATCAAGGTTCAGATAAACAGTTTATTTTTCGAAGTTTGATTTTTCCATGCATCTCGCTTTGAAAATAGAATTAATGAAAAACGTAAATTTCACTCCCAGTTTTTGGCTCACAAAACATCAAAATGTTCATTTAATTTGTGAAAGGAAATTTTTAACAAAACCACACACCAAATAACTTTAAAATGGTAGCTACAATTATAGAAATAATTTCAGCTTCGCACGAATCTGTGAAAAACTCTCTTACTCCTCTTTTACTCCGACGAAGGACAAGCGTCCGAAACGTCAGTAAGTTTTTTCATCTTTTCACGGTGTAAAATGTACTCTTTTACCATTACTGTTTCATTAGAAACACCGACGCAGCTCACACTACTTTTTAGCTAGTTATCTCTTCTTGTGAAAAACTAAATAAACTTTTAATCCTAGCCCAGAATTCGAATTTACGACGTCCGTTTCATTATTGAAAGCTTCAAAGCAGAATGAAAATCAAACTTCGAATAATAAGCTGAATCTTTGAACCTTGATAGGAACGCATGAGCTAGTTTGACTATAAGCATCAGTTTTCCTATCTTGTCTTAATTGTTTGTTCATGTACGTAGTTTTCCGAGACGAAGTTTGGCCATGGCGGAATTAGTGAACTACTCATGTACAGAAAAAAGAAAATATTTCAAAAATACACTTTAAAATGAAGAGTTTATTTACTTTGTGGTCTAAATAGGAGCAAAAGATTATTGACAAAGACGCAAAGCTACCACAAACTTTTCCAAAGGCCGGTACCGTTATGTGGCAAGTGTTGAACAAACAAGCACAAAAAATTTCAAGCCCTCTCATTGTCCACGAAGAGATAGGGAAAAATCTTTACATTTGTATATGATTTTTGTTTTTTCTTTACGCTGGAAACTTCAACCAAGAACGAGTTTTTAAGAATACCAGTGAGAATTCAAAAAGTTTTTATATATTGGAAAGGCGTTAACACATATGGAAAAAAATTCATTAAAAAAATAATAAATAAATAAAAACATTGTAATATAAAACCATTTTAAAACACTGAAATTTTACCGAAACATATATATATATTTTTGCGAAACAGACTTTAAAGCTAGCATTTAAAAAAAATTAAAGAAATTAAATTTTCAATAGAATTTTTTTCAAGTATTGATTGAACAAGTTTAGTTTTAATTTTATTATTTTTCTCTCCGATTCTTAAAAACATTTATGTATAAAATTCATTATTTTAAAAACTTGAACTTTCGGCTAACATCATGTTTTACTTAAACGGACTTTTATTATAATAATAAAAACAAATTAAATATTGATTGAGCAAAATTTAAGTTCAACTTCATAATTTTCCCCTCTCAAATTTGAAACATTTCTTATAGCCTCAAATTCAATAATCATACAAGAATTACACTAAACAAACAAACAGTTAAAAGCAGTTAAAGTACAATAATTTACTTTTGAACTCACCCAAAACTAGAAGCTTATTTTTTAAAGCTCAGCTCGTCCGATGTACTGTGGTACTAGACTTCACTTCTCTTCATGAATAGACTTTAAGGCGTCCTTGCTGTTCATAAGATCTTTCAGACTGACCGAAAATTATAGAATATTGTGCTGGACATATTATAGGGTGGCTTTAATTTCTTCCGGATCAATATATTGTTTGATATATTTATATATTTGAACTTTGAAATATAACCATTTAGTGGTGCGGATATGTGCTGAAATTCTTCATTTCTGTTAAAAGCACCCATTTTGGCAGATAATTAGTTTTCCAGGTGCTTTTTAATATGTGATAGGGTGCCATCGCAAAACGTTCCGTTGTTGTTTTTTTTTTTTTTTTTTTTTTTTTTTTTTGATTGAAGACTTAAGTGAGGGTGTGACACGTGACAATAATTTTGTTAACTGATTAACTTGTGGCCCTCTCAACTAATTTAACGTTAAACTGATTTAACGATTTTTTTTCAAAATGGCAGCCATTTTAAACCGAAAGTGAATTTCACCAAAACTAAACACTAAAAAAATTATACTTCGTCTTCATCGTGGAAAATATTTATCATCTTAAAAGATGATTTTTCCAAAATTAGCCAGTAACGTAGCTTAAAATAATAAAAAATCTAAGTGTTATGCCAAACAGGAAGTGAAAGTTGTACTTTAATTTGTTAAAACTATATAAGTTATTAGTTTTCGAATATTCCATTATTTGACTATTTCATTAAACCAAATGAACAACATACCCTTCTCGAAATGAGGAAATGACGTGTCAAGATAAAATCAAAACAATGTTAAGAGCAGGGGTCTGTAAAATTCGACCAAAGGTGTGCAAAGTAAATAAAAAAGTCGAAATTTTTTTTACTTAGCCCAAATGTAGGCCCAGATGAATTATTAATGGGAAAAATTTTAAAAACTTCATCAGATTTTTATTTTAGGAGAACGGCGCGATTTTCTGTTTTTCCGGCTGAGGACTATATTTCAAGGCCTTTTCACCGCACCTGACAAAAAATTCTATTGAAAAATAATCTCGTAACTAACTGTAGTATTATCAAATTGACGCATAGCTAAAAATGTATCACTTGCTTTCAAAATTATTGTTCTTCACAGGAGCAAAATACTGCTGCATTATTCTGAACATCTCGTTCACGGCGTTGTAAACATTGTCCAAAAGCGATTCAGTCTGAGATCGAGAGGAATTGTGGGTCCACAACAAAACATTCAAACAACGGCGCGTTTTGGAAACTCGGTTTTTTTGTACGACCATTTACAAGTGTGCGTTTCCGCATCGTAGAATTTTCAATTGTATGGGCAATTGATGGGCATGAATTCTTCTTTGCGTCCTCTATTTTTTCCGGCCCTATCCTCTTTAGTTTCTTCTTGAGCACGAAGATCTCCCGGTAAAAACTCTATTTGCGTTGCAGTGTCAGGCAACTTGACAACTACTTTAACTATGAAAACAAAAATAAGATACCATAACTTATCTAGGGGGCTTATCTATTTCCAACACCATTGAGGGGAGCTAGCTTATTAAAGGGAGGGGGGCTTAATGATTTTCCGTTCCAAACATAATCACTATACGGGTCTAAAAAGCAGTCTTCGTGTGAGAGCCTGGATTTATAAGTGGCTTACCGTGTACTGAAAGATATTCGAAAACATCTGCGCCGCGTCTGCACGGTGCCGGGGTATATATACAGATGTACATAAATAGATTCAGGACAGGGATATGCTGAGATAGAGCCCGATACACGTCACCGACAACCCTTCTGACAGCTGCAACTTATGAGTTCCTGGCATGATCACATGACCTCTGGTAATATGGTCCACAAAGGCCTCCACAATCTAACATCAAAGGATCCAGCCCCGATCTTGAGAGCTTGAAACAAATGGGCCCGGCATCAGGGCTTGACCCCATATATGACCTGCCTGGTAAGCAGCACGTTTATGATGTGCCCTGACAAAGCTACCCTTGTGGGTGGAATGCAGCCCTAATGGGGAGGGGAAGGGGGAAGGGGTGGGGGGCCTGTGGAGGAGGGGAAAAGGGGAGAGAAGAGAGGGAAGGGAGGGAGGGCTAGGTGGAATGTTGTCAAACTACCCTCCTTAATGGATAAACAACTGCTTTTCGAGCACCACAATATGACTGTTGCCATAACATAACGTTTGATGGAAATACAAAAGACTAGGTAGAGCTAAAATGATCGAATGATCGGCACATAGATACGGCAGATCTTAGACCAGAACGATGAAAAGTTCAAAGCATCTTGTTTATTACGGTAACGTGAAACGTCAATTCACAAGCAAAATATTCTTCCAAATTTGTGAAAAAGAATCGAAAAAATCTTAAAGTGGTAGAAAAATCACAGGGAGCCCAATTAAGATTAAAGCGAATGGCGAAAATGAAATCCGAAAATCAAAATGAATAATTCATTACGTTTTAAATTCAAGGTCAAGATAATATCCTCCTTCTACTAAAGAGTAAAAAAATCGATTAAAAAATGCACTAGAACGTTGTTTTTTTTTTCGCGTGCGCCTTTGTTTCCTATAAAATTCAGCTTTGGTATCTGATGTCGATCTTATGTTATACACCTATTTCGAAAATCGTTGTCGCACCAAGAGCCTCAAGTAACAAGCCAAGGCTCCAGAGAACGTCGGTACTTTTAATTATAATTGATTTATTCATGGTTCATGCAAGTGGCTATAGCTCTACACTAATTATCATCTCAAGCAGCCTTGCTTGGAGCAATTTGTGAAGTCAATAAAGAAATATGCACCATTAATAAACTAATTACAGCTAAAAGTACCGGCGATCTCTGCGGTCTTGGCTTGTTGGTTGAGGCTTTTGGTGCGACAACGATTTCTGAAATACACAGTCGCCACCTCTGAAAAACAACACACTGTCAACCACGATTTCGTCGTCTTTTAAACCTCAAACTCCACTAAAACCTTGATCAAAATGATCCCTATGATGGGGAATTCATTTATTTCAAACTCTTTTGGCTCTTCATTCCGGATGTCTATGACCGAAATTTTCGTGCAGAACATTTTTCGCCTGAAGAAAATTTTTCCCCTGCTGAAATGTTCTGCCATGTTATGTCAAGGCTCTTACCTGCGTAGGACTCGGGCACAACGAATTTCGACCTTACTACTCTCCCGCACAGGATTTTCGTAACGTGTACACGACCCACCTCTAGCCACCCCACTGGGCTAGTTTTGTTCTTGAAAAATCCTTCCACAAAGTCCTCTATGGTCAACATTTTTTTGCTTTTTTGGTTGGTTTTACTTTGAAAAATGAAAGATAACTACAGATAATTCAACACGATATCAGGTTTAGTGAAAATTACAATGGATGTCTTTCATTTAACTTGAAATTTTGGAGATTTCCCGACTTTTTCAGGACAAAACTACATCATTATGAAAGCTGGTAAGCAAAAATCAGGAGGGCATTATCTTGACTTCAAATTTTAAAAATTTAATTTTTGAATTTGAATTTCATTTCGATTTTATTTTACCGTTCACTTTAATCTGAATTAAATTGGAACAGAATTTCAAAAGGCCCTAAGTCCACAACACTTTCTAACTTTAAACACAAATTTTAAAAGCTAACTAATTATTTGGTTATTTTCTAGAGTTCTGGGGGAAATGGGGACGATCAAATTATTTTTTCAGTAAAATATGGCTTATTTTTGACAGCTTTCCATAGCAGTCCATCATGTCGACGCGCGTTGTTCGCGCGTTTTTGTTTTTGTTTACCGTAAAAAGGGTGAACTTCCACGCATACTGACGGCAAAACAAAATCGGGGACCCCCATATTTTTATTTTCTTATTTTACTTCTAGTAAGATGTAGTTTCATCATGCAAAATTTAAAAAAAAATTGGATGGGAACTTTTGCCCATGAACTTCCTTAGGGTTTGTGAAATATAGGAAAATGATCCTAATCTTTCTTTTTCTTTTTTCTTTTAGTTTTTGAAAGCAGATTCACTGGTGGTATCTATGATATCATCAGTAAGATTGCCCCAAAGCTTGGGAACCTTAGGTCTGATAGACTTCTTTCCTTAGGTTACTGTGCGGAAGTTGGGGAGTTGAACTTTGTTTATTCCTCGAAGGTTGTATCATGACGTTGCGCTATTCGAAGAGATCAGTAGCTTAGATCTTTATGGACTTCTCCAAAACAACAAAAACAACAAAACCTAACTATTTAATTACTGTTGCCACGTCAGTTAAAACGACTTCACTCAAGAACGTATTTTATAATTTCACTTTGCTTTGATCATTGAAAGAATCATTATAAACCGATTGCATGTTGCATGTTGCATGTTGCATGCTACAAGTTGCATGTTATTTTTTTTTGAATAGCCGTATAAAGTCAAATGCTAGCTAGTCTTGCGATTTCACTTACGTGAAATCTGAAATCCTTAAAGATCTCGGAAAGTTAAATCAAGAGGAGCCGAACTTAAACTAGTGAATCTGCACTTACAGATCACGCAGAAAGACTGGACATATCCATCCTAACCATGCGTAGAATGTTTGGAGTATAGTGCCAGGAGCATGACCCGAAAAAATTAGTATTGGAAGCCTGGCATTCTGCCGAGGACAAGAGCTTTAAGTACTAAATAAACCGGCCATTTTCGAGTTCCAAATTACTGCTGTGTTCTTTCAGACTCATTTACTCAGGGTTTTCACCCTTTTTCTCTCTTTAAGGTGGCTGACTACTTTTCAACATTCGATTTGAACCCACGCTGTGCGTGCGCTCAAAAAACGCTGAATAATCTTCACGATTTTATTGAAAAACCATGTACACGTTTTGAGCTTCAAGAGGGCAAAACCCTCAAATTTTGCACGGGACTCTATCATTTTTTTGTTATTTTTCAGAATAACAGGTAATTAATTAGTCATGTTCTTCCTTATTTTTTTTGTACAGAGCTTGATTTTCGCTATTTTTCTTCCAAAATTGCACAAACGAACGTATCTCAAAAACGAGCTCGGGACACCCCCATTTTTCTTTACATTTTCAAAATCAGCACTAAATTTCAGGTCAAAAACGTTTTGATTTTCAAATTTCTGATTATTATTTACCAAAGAGTCAGCCACCTTAAGAGAATTTATCAAGTATTTTGAAATATAAATAAAACAGAAAAATGATTATTTAATTTATAAACAAACGTCTTATTTCGCATCAAACAATTAATTCGATACATTCAATAACCTGGTAAAGCGGCATCTTTACCGAATGCAGCTCAAAAAAACTTGGTTAAGATGATGGCGACTGACTTTTAAGCCTCACACTGGACTGAACTCATCAAGACTAATTAATTCAACCGCAGCAAACTGAAAGCAGCACAGCAAAAAATGTTATATTGTTTTTAAAAAATATCGCTTGACTATGGCAAGCCGTTACTGCCAAAAGGGATCGAGATTTTTTTAAGGGGGGTTGAAATTTTTTTCTTTGTCCAGATTAACTTTTTAGCGATCGAAATATATATATACACTGTTCAATTTTTTTATTCCAGCCTCAGTTGCTGCTAGCGAGTTTTTCTGCTTATTCTCGCTAGCGAGTTTTATCGAGGTGGAAATTCTCGCTAGCGAGTTTTTGAACCGAATTCTCGCTAGCGAGTTTTATCGAGGTGGAAATTCTCGCTAGCGAGTTTTATCGAGAAGATTTGCTACACAGGAAGCCCAATAATAAGTTCACTGATGACATCATAGATTACCCATGATTCATTTCGTTAAGCACATGGTTCTGTAATTCAAAAAAATCCTTCTTTGCTTTCTTCGCCTATTTCTTACGTGTTTTACCCTGCTGTTTTTGTTGGCTATGAATCCAACTGTGCGTAAATTGCTGGAAAATATTGCGAAACTAAGCGAGGAGCTACAAAAACCAACTTCGGGTTCACAAGCTGTTCAAGAACGGGAGGTTTCTCAAGCGTTCGGGAGGTCATCTTCACAATCTACTTCATCGCCATCATCGCAAACTAGCAATGCCGCGGCTTCGAGTTCTTTGGCTCAGGGATCCACTTTATTGGCGAGTTCCAGTCAAACCCAGAGATTTAGGCTTGGCTATAACTTTATGAGAAATAAAGGCGGTTCAAAATCAAGACAAAAACATAAAGTCCAAGCAAAGAAGGTGTTTTTGAAAGATGTTGTGTTACTTGGGGGGCCAAAAGATAGTGTAGTACCACGGCAAGGCACCAAAGTTCTCTTGATGGAAAACAAACACATAGTTTCAAGTGTGGAGTTTGACAAGAACTGGGATCATTCGACTGTTGTGGATAAGGTTAAAGGCTTGTTTCCCGACAAGCTTGGTGAATTTGATGAGGTAGAGTTATTGATGCCTGTTCATCACAAGCTTATGGTGCCTCAACTTTCTCCTGGTCAAACTTTAAGTGCCCAGCTAATTCAAAAAGTTTTTAAAGACAAGCCCATCTATGTAAGACCTCCGAAGGAATTACTGGAGATTTACGAAGAACCCCCAAGTAAGAAGAAGTACGAGGAAATTGAGGTAAAGTTAAGCTTAATTTAAAGCCATGAAAAGTCATAGAAAAAGGAATTTGTATTTCTGCTTTATTCTTGAGTTCAACATGGCCATCGATGTGAAAAAGCATCTTTATATTAGTAATGGAGAAAAATTCAGCGTTCTAACGCAAATAAAAAGGAGTGGATTTAGCAAAAGCCATGCACAAATATTTTTAGCTGAAAATATTGGTGTATAATACCTAACTTTCTTGATAGGGGGAGGGGTGGGCTCACATAAACTCTGCCCTTGCCAAAATGATTTTTTTCACTTCCCTCTGCACTTAATTACAATTATCTAATGTTTTTTGCCATTTTTGATTACCAGATTCACAGTAGTGGCGATGAAAAAAATGATGATAAAAAAAGTGATGATGAATTTAAGTACTCTGCATTTCAAGGTGTCCTTAATAATTACTGTATTCCATTAGCCATTGTTACTCCTCATAATTGCAATGCATACAAATTTCCCTCTGCAGCTCATGTAGAAAACGAAAATATTTATTATACTTCAACCTTAGCGGTTGCAATCGGTGTGTTTTTAATAAACCTACCTATCTATATATCCATCCATCTATCTATCTATCAATTTATCAAAACCAATTGCAAAGTAATGTTTCTTTCTTCAGATCAAGCTGAATCAGCAAGGCCTATAAGTGAATCTATTGCAGCAAGTGGTACTGTAATTATTTCAAATTTTACTCAAATATCATTCCAGAACCCTTTGAAATAAGTTTAAGTGCAATCCGTTATTTACTTCAGTTGAGATATCCTTGACCAATATTAGGGTTAGTTTATATTTTCCTCAGAACAATCTGGATTGGCTGTTGAGGAATTAAGAAATGTAACTGGTAATGTAACCATTCATGTTAATCCATTTAAATTCATAATGTTAACGCCAGGAATGGTTTCTAATCAGGTTAGACCCTTAGCTAAATAAGTATGAAATGTAATGATCAGTGCTTGCATTGAGAATTTTTGTTAACATTTCACAATTAAAACTTGGGGTTACTTTGTGTTTAAAATAACTTAGCCCAGTACAAGAAATTTACTTTTTGTTCCTTTTCCCAGATCAAGCTACACTGCATAATGATGAAACCGCTGATAAAAATGGTACTGTATGCACTCATTGCAGAAGTATAAAATTTTTAGTCTATTTAACTAACTGGAGCTAGTCGTACAAAGGCTGAATAAAGTTATCCACCAGATAACTTTATCCAAATGTATAGTATTTGTATAGATTTCATCCACTGGAAAAGGATTTTCAAAGAACGAGCAAAGAGCTATAGGTACTACTAAGTTTGGCAGATTTTGGTCCAAGTCCATTAAGTTTCCAGAATAATTTGTCCTTCTTAACAAAGTAAAAACCTAACTGCAGCCTTTTCATATGAAGAAAAGATTTTAGTCAAAACGAGAGAGTATATCTATTTACAATCAAAGTTCTTTCATTCCAGGCAAAAAAAAAAAACTCATGTACTATATAATATTTTTTTTTAAATGACAAGAATGTTTTTTATTCCTCAGATCAAAGTGAACTGCCCAGCAACCAACACACAAATCACTACCATCATGACTCAGAGACCCCTACCCCATTACCTACTGATGTCAGTTTCTATGATGCAATAATTGAGGAAATCAATAAAAAGGAACTCACTGATCCTGTAGAAATCTTAAGACTTCTACAAACACATCTTGTTAAGGGAAGAGATCTAGATGTTGTTGATGTAAGCAATAGCTCAGAAGGTGCCACAAATTACATTTGTGTAGACCGTGAGAACATTCTGAAGACAACCTTTTCAGAACTAGAATCCATTGAGAATTTTTTGCTAACATTTGAAGTAGACTTCATGGGAGAGTTGGCCAAAGATTTTGGTGGGCCCAGAAAAGAGTGGATCCGTCTTGTAAATGCTGCAATGAAAGACAAGTACTTTGACAAGGGTCTGAGAGAGTACCTTTCTGATGAATATTACTATGTAGGGATTATGCTGGGAGTGGCACTCCTGCAAAATGGCCAATTGCCAACTATTATTCCTGAAGACATGATTAACCAGCTGATATACCCAAGCATCAACAAGTGCATTGTCAACCTACAAAAAGGGCTTAACAAGTTTGGATTGGTTAGAATTTTCCAAAGAAAGCCTGTGTTACTTTATCTCCTCAAACCAAGGAGTGAAACGTTGAATGCAAAAATGTTGATTAAGTTGCTATCTCCAGTTTTTGCCCCAGACGGTTCTACTGCACATTCCAAAGAAAAGGAGGTCTATGCAATTTTTGTGAAGTACATCAGGCAAGTTGCAAGTGGTAGACGGGCACCAGTGATGTTGACTTCCATATTGGCCTTCGTCACTGGAGCAGAAGAGGAGCCAGTTCTTGGTTTTGCCAAGCATCCAAGTATCACATTTGCCCATGGATGGACAAACAACCTGGTAATCTGGCCTTTGTTATTTGCTTCTATTATTTGGAGTTCTTAAACACTATTCATACTTTGAAGTGATGAATGGTGCTTGATGACAATTAAGGTGTCCAAAAATTGGAAAAAGAAAGAAATGGGTTGTATTTTTGATGCGTTGATCCCAATAATTCAGCCAAATAATGTTTCCTAAAAATCTTAGCATATGTTGGGGGGATAGGGCAATTTGGTTAGCATAAGGAAATGCATGTCTACTTGAAATCTTTGGGATGATGATGATAAGACAGTGATATCTAATACCATACATTTTTATTATACTTCAGGCATCAGAAAAGTCTGTCTGTTATATACCAACAGCTCACACCTGTACCAACAACTTAGTCCTTCCCAGAGGACCACTTCTCAAAGTTTTACCTTCTGAAGAGAAGCTGTTTGAACTGTATGATCTAGCCTTTGCCAACAACCATTTTGGTGTCATGTGATTATAAAGATATTTATTCATACAAGAGACTTTTTGCTATTCATGCCATAGTTAATACTTTGCTTTTAAGCATTTATCATTATATATTAATGTTGTGTTCAAGTTAATGGAAATATTCCCATGCCTTGGCTAAGTGGCTAAATTGCTTAATGCACTGAGTGTCAATACCTATTAATAGGCTAGAATTGTTTCCCTAATTACATTGTTTTGTTTACATTGAATTTTCGGATCAAGCAGTTCACTTTATTGATTATTACTGTATGTCTAGAAACAAAAACTGTTTTTAAACAGTTCAAAACAACAAGCATTACATTTATAATATCATATAACACTTTGGGGTTTCAGATTAAATTTTATCATTTTGTTGCTGACATATGTTTTGCTGTTTCACCATGTAGCACTAGATTTAAAAAGATTATTTGTTAAGGAAAAGATAGTTGGCAGTACTTAATAATAGTAAGTAATCATTTTGTGGGAATAAATTTTTATATCTATTTAGAGTATCAATCCTTATTTTACAAGCATCAGAAGGCACATGGTTATGAACACAGCCTAAACAAAGAATCATATTCTTTAGGGAATGACACATGGCCTGAATCTTGAAAAACAGTGTAACGCAATGAATAGGGTTTATCCAGATATTCACTTAAGGTTGGACGTGCGTGTGGAGGGAGGAGGAAGGGGAATAAGATCGATAATCATGGTGTTGATAACGTGAATCAAGAATATTATGCTTTGAAGAATTCCAAACCTTGACAAATCATTATTTCTACTAGCCTTCATACTTGTTTTGCACAACGGCATTCTATTCTAAGGTATCAATGAAAGAACGTGTAGCACAAAAATGATTAATTCCAGAGTCACCATCATCAGTTAATGGATTTACAGTTCTTTCTAATTGTGCCATTTCAATCTCTCCAAGACTAAAGAGACACTCAGGGACAGCAACGTTGTTGACATCAGAAATGTCAAGAGGCATTACAGTGTCATAATCAATTCCATAGCTGTCAATATCAAAGTCCAGCACACTGTCACTAGGGTTTGCTATCATTCCAGAATTCCAGAGAGCAAGTGGTGAACAGTGACTTGCTGTTCGCATGCCATGATAATTCCACTGTTCATTAAATTCGTAAAGTGACCTTGAAATACGGGGGAGATAAACATAGTGGAGAGCAAAGATGTCGATTTCATCATTGGAGTTGAGTATTCTGTGTTGTTCCATGTGTCTGAAAATGGCCATATAGTAATGGTTGACAACACGATTGACCTCCCTCCATAGCCTTTCAATCCTTGTATTGTGCACACTCCTGCCAGTAATAAAACTGCCTCTCCCTGTACCGCGACATGCAACCATGAACCTTGCTACATCCCAGTTCTCCACACCACAGTCACCTCTAACTCGACTAGGAATACCATAATTGTCTACACCTTGTTGAAAAAAATGGAGTGCAGTTTCAGCTAAGTTGTTATTTGCACATTTCAGGAAGATGATTGTTCTACTGTAGCCATCTACACAGCCATGAATTACAAAACGCCAACTGATCAATTTATGATTAGTGTCAATGTGCCATAAACAGTTGGGTGCTGGGACATTGTAAACACGACGTTGTATTGAATTGTTCCTCCTGAACGCCCTACCAACAGGATCAAGGTGGTACAATCGCTCTCTAATCTTCCAACGTTGAACGTACACTCCCCTACTCTTTAGACTTCCACGGATATAGCTTTCTCCTGCTCCTGGAGTGAGTGATGCTACTTCTTTAAGGACCTCATCCAACTCTGAGTTTGTAATCTGTGAGAACGTCCGGTTTAAATTAAATTGCTGTACTCGTCGGTACAGTGTTCGTTCACTAATATTCAAGCAACAAGCTATTTGGGACCATGTCATCCCGGTTTCTCTCAGACTCTCCAGCTGTTGCTTTGTTACTACAAATTTTGGGCGCCCCATGGTCTCCTCGGTGGGAAGCTGGTAGGTTGATTCATGGCTTTCCTCTTCTTTCTCGGCTGAGGATAGCCATTTATGGTAAGAAAAGTCATATAGCTCTTTTACCAGCCGGAGATTTTCACTGTCGGTAGTATTGCTATCTTGGTTGTCGTTATTGTTCTTAAACTCCAAATCATAAATAATTCCTGCCAGGATGCCTAAATAGTATTCCAATTCCCTACGGCGATATTCAAGTAGTAGCAGGTCAGTACAACCTTCCAGTTGCTGCAAAACTTTATCAATACCAACGAAAAACTCCTTTAGTTCTTCTTTGTGCGAGAGCGCCGCCATCTTTGATATATCACTCTGACCCAAGCCCTCCATACGCGCCAGTATCACGTGTCATTGAAGCATGAAGAAAACTCGCTAGCGAGAATTTCCACCTCGATAAAACTCGCTAGCGAGAATTCGGTTCAAAAACTCGCTAGCGAGAATTTCCACCTCGATAAAACTCGCTAGCGAGAATAAGCAGAAAAACTCGCTAGCAGCAACTGAGGCTGGAATAAAAAAATTGAACAGTGTATATATATATTTCGATCGCTAAAAAGTTAATCTGGACAAAGAAAAAAATTTCAACCCCCCTTAAAAAAATCTCGATCCCTTTTGGCAGTAACGGCTTGCCATACTTGACTAGCCACCGTTTGAAGATTTTAAATTAGTTTGTGGTCGTTCCGTAAACGTGTTCAGCTGCTTCTTCCCAAAGATTAACACAAATGTCCTTTTGTAGTCCGTCAAAGACATGCTTTTCTATCTGTGGAGCCAGCTTTTTAAACACATTTCCTTTCCTTTGAGAGTTCTTAGAATCCTCTTTGCACAAGACTTCTGCAATCTCGAGTAACTGTGTTGTTTGTTTACTTGCTTCTTCTCTGCTCCTCCGGAATATTTGAACGTAGAAATCGCTTCGTTTAAAACTTTCTTGGTCACTTCTTGTCAAACCACTGCATCCTAAAACATGTTTACTCATTGTTGAATTACGTACCAGCCTAAAAAACAAATACGCACGTAGAATGACCTTTCAACTGGTAAAAATAGAGCTTTGACCAGTCACCTATTTACAGTTTCCTCCAGCCTGTTGTGAGTGGCTTTTTATTTATTCGCACGTCATGATAAGTGATAATTCAGTTACTACATTACTCTATTTATACCTAAATTACTGTATTTTACTAAGTTTTGCCCGAAGCACTTTTTTAAAGACAGCAGCTTTTAGTCTCACTACAGAATCAATTGGAATATAGACAAATTACATGTATGAAACTATGAGCTTTCGATGAAGTTACGTCGTAAAAAATATTTTAGCATTGTAGCATTGATGCTAATTGTTTGTTAAATAGAGTTCATTAGTTATTTTAAAAACACCTCATTTACTTACACTTTACAAGTTGTTTTCTTTCTTACACTTGCAATTGCAATAACGAGTCTTCGAACTGAAGTAAGAAATCAAGCGGTTAGTTTCTTGAAATGTTTTTCGTTGGAATATTTTGGATAATATGTTATTCCCCAGAGAGACACTTCAATCGCACTGAACAATAAAACGACCACTAAAAAGGGTTTGGGGTTTGTTATTAATTTAAATTATTCGTGGTTCACCGATACAGGCACTGGAAAATGTTTGGAAGGCCATTGGTATTTGACTGAGTTCGCGCCGAACATATAGTACAAATTCTTCACGACGCCATCACTGTTTTGATCAAAGTTTGGAGTAAAATGAGAGCTTAATCGCATATATTTTGCACCATTCTTAAGGATATATTATTCTTAAGGATATATTGCTCATTGAAGTAAAGTTATAAAGTAAATATAACAATGCATTCAATGAACTAAGTTTGATATTTGATATGCCCGTGTGATGCTTTTTTAATTCGATCAAGGCCACAAAATATAGACACTATGTAGAGATTAGATTTCTTGTGTTAAAAGTGGAATCTTGAGGTCAAAAAAAGAAATACAAATCATTTCCGCTTTTGACTCTTAGTTGATCTAAACACTCGCGCGGGATGTTGAGAAAACATAGTAGTGAAAATGGCGCGAAGCGACTTTAGCCAATCACAGCCACGTATAAATTTCAGTGCAGTGATGACACTCGAAACTTGAACACGTCGAATGACTATAAAAATCGTCCCTTTATAGCTTAAGCCAATGATTTGAAATAAGGGTTATTTTGATCACTCGATGTATTTGAACTCAATGCTTTATTTTAGATGGTTTAAAATAGTACGAAGCTCCACTTGAAATAATAAAAAGATAAAAACTCGACGAAGTGTTCGCTGTAATATAAATTTCAGTTTCATTTCCGAGATACAGTAAAAACCCGCATAAAAGAACACCCATTTTTGGAGTTGAGGCTGATTTTGTTCTTATTTAACGGGTGTTTACTGAAAAATCAGCCTGAAGGTGTTCTTAAGGTGTTCTTAAAATAAATGTTTCTAAAATATATATAACAGTATTACTATATAGACTACCAATACATGTAGATGATATCAATGTGTAAGTTCAAAAATGTTATCAAAAAAAAATCTTGACTGACAATAATAACTGTATCAAAACAGTAGAAGAATAAATTAACCCTGATTTGTTATTTCTAATTATGTTATTGTAATCATATAAATTTAAGATAAAATTGAATTGAATTGAATTAAACTCTATTACTGTACTGCAAAACAGGTCTAGCACATAAATATTGATCTTATTATTTTTAAGAACACTTTTTAATATTTCAGGCTGATTATGTTCTTTTACATGGTACTTTTAAAAACGCCCAAATTCAGGCTGGGTGTTCTTAGCCCACTTGTTCTTTTATGCGGGTTTTTACTGTATCAGATATGTGATTCGATGCATTATCATGAGCAGTGCGTTGACGAAACAAAGTTGTGCTATTAAAGTGACCACTGACTTGTCTAGATCTGACTTCTCGTTTAAACTTTCAAACAAACAAAAATCCATTCTAATACTCACCTTTTATTTACCAGGAATTGTGCATTTGTTGTCTCAAATTTACGAAGTCTGTCTTTGTCAACTCACAAGAAGCATAATCCCCATGCAAGCAGTAGAAGTTTTTTTATTATTTTCATTTGTTCAACCGTGAACATTGAACAATAATTGTTAAGAGCTAACCTAATTAATTTTCATTGTTAAAAATATCTTTTAAATAGAGCGCTTTTCGTGTCTTCCTTTTTGCGTCCCACACAACTTTGGTCGAGGCACGTTTTCTTGTTTACGGCTTTCGTCCTCTGAGTGTTCGAGCGGACCAGAGGATAGAAAATCATTAGTAGAACTAATCAGCTGTATTTCCATTTTTGACCACGTGTCATTCCCTAGAGTATTATTTCTTTGTTTAACGGTTGCACATGAGAAGACATATGAATAGGGATAAAGCTCAAACGAAGAATCTTATTCTCAAGGGAATGACACGTGGTCTGTAATTAATAGATAGATAGATAGATGAACTTTATTTACCCTCGGTTTTAAAATAAGACTTGCTAGGCCTCTAGCATAGCTGCTACTGATCCGAGAAAATGTGGAAGTTTACGCCTGACCTGGATCGCTTAGGCTTATTGACGCGAACGGAACTAGTCAAGACACAATCTGCCTCAAGAAGGTCATGGAAGTGGATGTAATATGAAAACAGCTTTAGACTAGCCAAAAGAGATCGTGGTATCAGTTTACTGTCAATGGAATATAGCTAGTGTCATTCCGATGGTAGAGAATGACGGAATCGTGGAACAGCAATGTACCACAGGCAGCCTAATCTCCGTTTTTGTCTGTATATATACACTTAATTGAAAAAACGTAGTCGGGTTCGAGAAGGTCATATCATCGAAGCTAAGACCGAAAAGGATTTTGGGTACTCCGAAATGTGTATTATATTTGCATATAGACATGTAAAAATGCACAGTAGAGCAAAGTCGGTCGACCTAGATTAACAACATGCCAAAGCCAAAGGGAAAACTGCAATACGCATGAAATTAGCATAATTGTTTGTCTTCCCATGCTCCCCTTCGGTCTTAGCTTTGTGAAAATAACCTTTCTTTGAACCGGACAACGCTTTTTCAATTAAGTGTATTGCGAAAATTCGATATTCATAAATCATTGTTTATCTGTAACAAAATCGTTCAATAGACTTGTATGGAACTTCTTGTCTCTTGGGATATAAGGTAAGAAAAAAACTTGAGAAAGCATTTTTTGTACAAATAACAACTAAAATAGGCACAAGAAAATATCTAGAGTTGAAATTAAGGCCTAGGTGGTATTCGATGATGTAAACAGATTTTGAGGTCATATTACTTCATGTCAATTATCCCTAGAAACTTTTTTAACTTATTTCGCAACCCCAGAAATGTCATATTCTAATTCGAACTGTGAGTTAGCCGCCCTTACTTAGATCAACCCAGAGGTTGTTTAAAACCCCGTTTAGACTGGCGATTTTTGCGGCGAATTTTGCTGCGATTTTTGTGGCAATTTTCGAAAATATGAAATTTTTTGTCTCATCCTTCATAAGAGACATTCGTCTAGGAAAATCTTGGTATCCTGAAAAAAAAACTTTACAAGTAAATTCTTTATCATTATTTATTACGGACAAAATCGCAGAAAAAATCGCAGAAAAAATCGCAGCAAAAATCGCCGCAAAAAATAGCTAGTGTAAACGGTGCTCAAGGGTTTGATATGTGAGTTAGCCATGCGCTGACTTAGATCAACCCAGAGGTTGTTTAATTAAGGGTTCAATCTGTGAGTTAGCCATGCCCTGACTTAGATCAGCTCAGAGGTTGTTTCAGGGTTCAATCTGTGAGTTAGCCATTGCCCTGACTTAGATCAGCCCAGAGATTATTTCAGGGTTCAATCTGTGAGTTAGCCCTGCCCTGACTTAGATCAGCCCAGAGATTGTTTCAGGGTTCAATCTGTGAGTTAGCCGTGCCCTGACTTAGATCAGCCCAGAGATTGTTTCAGGGTTCAATCTGTGAGTTAGCCCTGCCCTGACTTAGATCAGCCCAGAGATTGTTTCAGGGTGCAATCTGTGAGTTAGCCCTGCCCTGACTTAGATCAGCCCAGAGGTTGTTTCAGGGTTCTATCTGTGAGTTAGCCATGCCCTGACTTAGATCAGCCCATGCAGAGGTTGTTTCAGGGTTCGATACAATTGATATTTTGTTAGTCAGCCAGTGAACACTTTGTACTTAAGGCGCGATTACTCGGAGCAATTTTCTCTGCAACTTGTCTCCCAACAGCTTTGCGACACAAGTTGCAAGAGCGTCTACACGGTGCAACGGAGACGCAAACGTTGCCAAAAGTAGAAACGAATTCTACTTTTCGCAATGATTGCTGCAACTTGTCTGGCAACATTTTTCAAATTGCGCTGTACGTTACACGCTGCAATGGTCCATGCAACTTGTGCACAAATTGCAAAGAAAATTAAATCGCTCCACGTAATCGCGACTTTAGATCCAGATTTAGGTTCAGTAAAAACAGCTTTTACTCTATCAAAACTGAAAATTTTTCCAGGAGAAAATGTTCATTGTATATTGTCTTCTACAACGTGCTTATTCTACTGTTATTAGTGGAAATATTCAAATAAACTTGAAACCTCAATTCTTATTCTTAGATATAGATCAGTCGGTACCTTGTTTCAATACCACTCATGCGCATGTCTTGAACCACCCGTATGTCTAACTAAGTTTCAAAACCCATCCCACATGGAGCAACTCTATTATACGAGTTTAGTCGATAGGAATCTTTTTTGCGACTGGCTGCTGGTCATAGCAAGGGGTTAATTATCTAAGGTCTAGGGGCCGACTAACCTCTCCCTTAGGTTTCGGCCGAGCTTCCTGATCAGTCATTACGGATAGCGGTGTCGGGGCCGAAATCTCTGGCGTAGCCGTAAATGCTTCGCGCTGCCATACGACGGTTCAGCACTCGATGTCTGGAAGTATGGTCCCAAATTGTAGAAAAATATAATACGATTGTACGTACCAAGCAATACAGTAGAATACTCGCCCTCTGCTGGTAAATAGCACATGATGGGCAGTGTTTGTCTGTCATTGTAGGCATGTAATGAGATTCATGACATTCATTCAGCTGATTGATAACAAGCAATTGAATACTCTGTGGTTGATAGCACATGACGGGCAGTGTTTGTCTGTCATTGTAGGCATGTAATGAGATTCATGAGATTCATTCAGCTGATCGATACCAAGCAATAGAATACTCTCTGGTTGATAGCACATGACGGGCAGTGTTTGCCTGTCATTGTAGGCTGGTAATGAGATTCATGAGATTCATTCAGCTGATTGATACCAAGCAATAGAATACTCTCTGGCTGATAGCACATGACGGGCAGTGTTTGCCTGTCATTGTAGGCTGGTAATGAGATTTATGACATTCATTCAGCTGATTAAAACATTGACACATTAAAAATTGACAAGTGTTTGACGTCATTTTAGTTACATTTTCTGGTGAATACCGCTGTACTCCCTGACTACAGACTCATTTTTACGGGTTTAGCTTTGTTTAAGAGCAAATAATTCACAAATATTAACTGTATAAAATGTAAAGAATGTCCGGCAACTTGAAAAATACCGATGTTTTGAATTACGACGGATTTTTAATGTTATCTGTGAATATTATGAAATTCTTGTTTGGATGATTTGTAGCGACGTCTCAGTCGGTTTTCAGAAGCCAAGACCAGGCTAAACCGGCCAATATATCTATCCGAAAGTAGTGTGATTCTTAAAACTGAAGCTAAAAATACTCGATTTGCGTTTCAGACATTATTCCATCTACTAGCATATGGCCCTATTTCGTTTAAAAGACAACACTGACAACTGGGGGGGGGGGGGGGGGGGGGGGCGCTAGAAAATGCAGAAAAAGCAACAGAAAAATTTAATATAACGACTAATATTCGAAATAAAGTACTATTTATTCAGATTATTCTTCTTCTTCCATCTTCTTCTTCTTCTTCTTCTTCTTCTTCTTCTTCTACTACTACTTGTTCTTCTTCTTGTTCTTCTTCTTGTTCTTCTTCTTCTACTTTTTTCTTTTCTTCTTCTTCTTCTTCTCCTATTTTTTCTTCTTCTTCTTCTTCTTCTTCTTCTTCTTCTTCTTCTTCTTCTTCTTCTTCTTCTTCTTCTTCTTCTTCTTCTTCTTCTTCTTCTTCTCCTTAGTCTTCTCCTTAGTGACTTCTCCTTCTCCTTCTCCTTCTTCTTACATCTTCTTCTCCTTTCCTTAGGATTCTTCTTCTCCTTCTTCTTCTCCTTCTCCAATATCGCTAAAGCATTTAAAGTTCATTAAAAATAAAGCAATCAGAACTGATATTAATTTTTCAATGTTTGATTTGCTTTACCGTTTTGGTTTGAATTCCTTGACTTCCGATAAAACTACTTAACACATTCGGTTATATAATTAACTGTAGCTGGTTAATATAACTTGATTATCAGATGTATTCCCAATAGACTCCATGTATAACACATCATATTCTGTTCTTCAAACACATTACTCTTTAATGTCACTGCTTCTTGGCTGTTTGAGGACGAGCAAACTTTGACTAAATTTGCTAGCTTTATTTCTATCCGTTGGCAAAATTTTGTTTCTTCAAAATATGCAGTTTGTTTATACGTTTATTTCATGAATTATAGAGTTAAAGTGTGTCACATACAAAAACAACAACAAAGCTAATGAGATTTTTCTCGTGACGTCACGCTGTAGAGAAATTTGATTGATTTTACAAAGGAGTTTATGTTCAAAGTTGTCATACCGATATCAGTAAAACTGCGAAGATTCTTGAAGATAGGTAATAAACTATATTGTAGATAGGACTTTTTTTGAATATAAAATTTTACCTAGAACTTATTATTTTTTTAATCAAAAAGAAAATTTTTTTTACAAAATAAATTTCTTTGTAAAATTTGTCAAGGTTCAAAAATTCATTCTTTCTCTGGATTATCGACAATCTTCACGAAACTTTACTACAGTTTGGCTAATATGTATAAGATTAATTTTACTGTAACACTTTTTTTTGTGATAAAAGGAAAAATGTGAAATATTTTAAAAAGCGTAACGTCACAGTGAAAAACCTCAATGCAGTCGTTATTTTAGTAAGAAAACTAGTTGTAAAAGACGACCTTTCGCTGTCATCTCGACAAAATGTATACCTAAAAGTACCTTTATCACAGTTGTTATTAGCTGTTTTATCTGGAATAATAATAATGGCAATTGTAATTAGGTTTTTTCTCCGCCCTACAGACTCCTAAGTTACAGTATAAGTAATAACGACCAAGTTCTTTATTTAAACACAAGCACTGAGAAGAATTGAAGTCAACACTATATGCTAGTCGACTCTATATATATTCCAGCCTTTAATTGACAAGAGAGTCTTTGTGAAAAACAAAAGCTTTTGGACTAAAGATGCTGTTATTTTAAATTTACACTGCTTACAGCACCTATTGATATAGAAATACGCATTCAACACTATAAATATCTTTGCGCTTTCCCGCAAAATACAGAATACTTTGTGCAAAACAAACGCTTTTGCACTATAAAACTGTTCTATTTTTGACACGGCTTACAGCACTTATTGATATAGAAATATGCATTCAACACTATATATCTTTGCGCTTTCCCCCAAATACGGAATACTTTGTGGAAAACAACGCGCTTTGGCGCTATAAAATTGTTATATAAATTTTTACAGTCGGTTTTCATCATCTATCGATGCTATAAAAGTATTAACTGGTATACATAAATACATTCCCGCCCTGTCAATATGTCTTTAAGTCTATTTAGAAGAGATCCGATTGGCTTCTCAACGCTATCGATTGTATTGTTCATTATTGCAATATACTATAATTCTAATTTAAGTTCCAATACGCATCAGTATGCATAGTAGGTAAGGCTTTTCTCTGATTGCAATGCCGTTGAAATTTGCTTAAGCCAAAAAAAACCATTCCATCGATAAATGTAATGATTGATGACGAAGATTAATGCCCAAGATAAGTTTATTTAAAGCTTTACAGCAATTTACTTTTTTTTTTTTTTCAGTTCAAGAATATCGTTGGATATTGGCAAACAGCAACAAGCGCTTTTTTTCTTATTCACATTTTTATTTCCTCATGAGGAAAGTAGCTCTTATACCCGTTTGGAATAATAATTCCAAAGCGCGCTATTCAAACTATATTGCGCAATAACCTACAAGATTAAGATTAGGGACGGGACCGCCATTAACGTGGTTATCCGAGCCACTTGAAGGTCTAACCATTTGCAGAAGTAATTACAAAGGCAGTACCTTCTCCTCAGTTATTTTAAGACCCTGAGTGTTGGTCCGTCCGGAACTCAAACCAGGACCTACTGCACAACATACCGACGCTCTTACCTACTGAGCTAACCGGGTGACGGTGAAGTCGCGCTTATAAATCCCGTATACGCCCAGCAGTGCACTGAGCATTTCAACATGGCATGCCATCACCTAAAAAAGTTAACAGAAATCCCAAGACTTTTTCCCTCAAATAAGAATGATAAATAACGTGGAAAAAAAAAAACCCGCACTGAAAACGAACCTTTAACTTTATTTCAATGGTTTGGGCTTGAGTCAGTATTTTATAATCTTTCTAGCTTCAGTTTCATTCTTTTTCGAGAAGAAAGAACCAAAATTGTCTGACATACATTCAATTCAAGCATTATTTTATTTAGTTTCAAGTTTAACCCGGACAAATCCAAAGTACTAGTACTATATATAATTGACTAAATTATCATAAATTCACCTTTTTTCTCCTAACCTTGTAACTGAATTTTGACATAATTTTTTTCGTCTTATTTGCAAACTTGAGGAAAGAGACAAAAGTGTCAGGCAAAAATACAATTATTGATATAATTCAGTAGCGTCAAACGGAAGAGCTTCTTTGAAAATTCCTCGCAAAAAATAGCGATAGTAAAAGTTTGTGACATAAATACGACTCTTCAGTGATTTAGTTTAAGAAAGCTAAATAAACTAGTGGCAATTATTGTCATTTAAGCGTCCAACGGAAGAGCTTTTTCATTCTTCTCGCTAAAATAAAAGATATAGCAAAAGTTAATGACATAAATACCAATATTTCATTTAGTTTTAAAGCTAAACAAACTGCAATTATTATAATAATTAAGAGCCCAACGGAAGAGCTTAGGAATACAATTAATACCCCTCCCTTGACATTCTTTCACAACACTTCTGTGTCTTACTTCGCAGGAAAACAAAAACTTGAACAATGCTTCATGTAACATTGTTTGTCTGACTGTTGTCGAATATCGAAATGATTCAGTTTACATTTAGAAAAAAATCGAAAAATCATTTTTTTGAATCAGCTTTTGAACCAGCGAGCTAGCTTTGATAAGCTATTTTTCATCTTTTTTGTTTACTTTTTGATTTTTCCAAAGTTTTATATTGAAGTACAATCTACATAAGCTTTACGACACGATTTTTGAATCGGAGAGTCAGTTGGGTGATCAATGTATACGCTCTTTAATAATATTTAGCTCCAGTTTGTTTAGATATTTTACTTCCAAGGTTTAAAATACATAAAGATACATTTGAAAATAAATCAAATGACATAATAATTAGTTTTTTAACTTTCGAAAAAGCTAGCCGAAGAGATGAGTCTTGTTATTTTTCCGAAGTTAACAAAGTTCACGCATATAATACATTATAAATAAAAGAAGTTTTGAAAGTTGGGTATTGAGGTCTTCGAAGTTTTCTCGAGCTATTTCTTCACCGATTCGTAAGGTTTTTTCTTCTTTTTTTTTTGGTTTAGCTGGACTGCTAAATTCTTCAATTTCTGGTACCAAAGATTGCAAAATGTCGACAGGAAACCTTAATGAATTAATCAACATCCTTCCTGCTTAACTGGACAACTCAATGACAGCTTGTAGACAAGTCATTGACACAATGAGTCGAACAATACAATAATGAATTAACTACAATCCACGCTTTCATTCAACACCATGTGCTAATTTTCTTACCAAAGCACGATAAAGAAATGTTAATCGCGCCTATTGACAACGCACAGGGAAAAGGATTAAGCTTAATTGGTCAATTACATGTTTGGTGTGTTTGTTGCTGGCAAATAGACCTCCCCCCTCACACAATTTCTACAGATTTGGGCCGTCATAAACACCTTCTAGGATAGAAATTGTATATTATCAAGACAAAAGGCCAGTACAGAATGTTATGGAATCCATTCAAAGTTGTTAACACTTTTATTGGGGCAGGGACGTTCTTTAGAAATGTCGATATTGGGTCATGGTAGGTTGGATATAAAAGCAAGTGGCTTTGGCTTTGAAGTCATTCGCTTCGAAGCCTTGAAGCAAGACTATTAAAGACGACGAATTCACCGCGTAAAATGGAAGTTGAAAGAACCATGGATAACTCTGCTGAAAAAAGGAATGGTTTTTCGATCTCAAGTATTATGGGATTTCAAAAGAAAAATGTCGAGCAAAGTCGTACTGACTCAAGTAATGAGCGCTTGAATGAAAAACTGGACAACGGTGAGTAAAGAGGAAAACAAAAACCTTTATTACTGAAGTTCCATATTGAAAAACCATGGTTGAATCTGTTCAAAAAAGCGCCTAAAACATTCTATGGTTTCAAATAAGCAAGGTTTCTCATATATTACTTGCACTGGAAACAAAATCCTATCGAATCGAATCATTAAACAACCTCTGGGTTGATCTAAGTCAGGGCACGGCTAACTTACAGATCGAACTCTGAAACAACCTCTGGGCTGATCTAAGTCAGGGCACGGCTAACTCACAGATTGAACCCTGAAACAACCTCTGGGCTGATCTAAGTCAGGGTATGGCTAACTCACAGATCAAACCCTGAAACAACCTCTGGGCTGATCTAACTCAGGGCACGGCTAACTCACAGATCAAACCCTGAAACGACCTCTGGGCTGATCTAAGTCAGGGCACGGCTAACTCACAGATCAAACCTTGAAACAACCTCCGGGCTGATCTAAGTCAGGGCACGGCTAACTCATAGATCGAACCCTGAAACAACCTCTGGGCTGATCTAAGTCAGGGCATGGCTAACTCACAGATGGATTTGGAATTTAGCGTGTTGGGTTTTATTGAGAGAGGAAACTAGGAAAATCCGGAGAACTGAACCAAGGGAAAGACCAAACAAACTTTACTCAAATGTGACTGACTGAGTGCAGGAATCTAGCCTGAGATCATAGAGTGTAAGGAAGCGCTGAGTACACCGCCGCCACGCGTGCAATCTTCATGTTTAATAGTATAAAATATAGTTACAAGAATTGCATTAAAAGGCATAAGATTTGAGTATTCGCCAAAAATTACAGGAACAATTGTATGAAGAGATAACAAGCTAAAAACTAGTGTGAGCTGCGTCGGTGTTTCTAATGAAACAGTAATGATAAATGAGGGTAAATTATACCTCGTGAAAAGATGAAAAAACTTACTGACGTTTCGGACGCTAGTCCTTCTTTTACTCCAAGGAAGGACTAGCGTCCGAAACGTCAGTAAGTTTTTTCATCTTTTCACGGTGCATAATTTACCCTTTTATCATTACTGGAACAATGTAAGTTACAAAACTTCCCGAAAACGAATTTACAGACTTTATATATACATATTTTGCATTTTTTTTTTAGTGACATTTCACATGTCATACATAGTTTTTTTGGTCTTTCTGTATCTATTCTTACTTTTTGATGTCATACGAAAAATTAGGCATTTCACTGAATTTATTTATCATTTGTTTAACCTTGATGCGGCACCCATATCGGAAATCAATTTAAAAACTAATAATGAAGTGAAGCTTTGGTATTTAAAAAAAATCTAAGTTATAAAATACGAAAAAATATAACCATGCTTTAAGCATGATGATATACACGCCATCAATTGGACTTCAAGTTTGCGGTTGAGTTAACGTTGCTGAAACTACTTATCGTCATAAAAAATCATTAGAATTCTAGATCTTTACTTGCATAAACAATCTAAGAGCTCGTAAGCCTGACAATTTGTCTCTAACATTTTGATATTAGGTAAATTTTCTTACGAACTCAAAAAATATTTTCTTATGTAGCGCAGCTGGCGCTTTCTTGAAACCGCGCGCGTGAAAGTCTTTCAAAAACTCCTAGATTTTTCCAAACTTTGCTCAACTTGTATAAAGTTTTGTCAGATAATCTGTATTTTTTTGGAATCTTCAAATTGATTTTAAGCATGTCATAGAAAATGAAGTATTAAGACCTAAATATAAGTGTTAAAATCTTCAAACAATTGGAGGCCAATTAAGAAGGAGGGGTTGTTGGTTTTGAATGATCGGTGCAAGGGCTCCCTCTGGACTCATTAATAACTACGTACGTGTGTTGGTGGCTCAACCAAAAATACTTGTCACTGATCAATAAGAAATTAGGATAGTGTGGCCAAGGATTTTTTTTTTTGAGTGAAATCAAATACAAAATGAATGGACAATTTGCTTGGGCGTTCCGTTCAGTAATGCGGTTTGAAGACATTTTGAAATGACTATTTTTGCGAGCCCTCCCTAACTTTATTTCAAAATTTAAAACTGAAGAACAAATCTTTTGTTTAATGAAACATTATTTTTGACCAAAACGTTTTCTTCTTCTTCTTCTTCTTCTTCTTCTTCTTCTTCTTCTTCTTCTTCTTCTTCTTCTTCTTCTTCTTCTTCTTCTTCTTCGTCTTCTCTTCTTCTTTAGACTGGAGAACGTCTTGATTCTAAACCCACTGCAATTCATTTATCAGATAACCACAGCTCAAAACAAACGACAACTTTAAAATCAAGCGAGAAAGTCAAGAAAGTGAAACGATTATCAAACGACATCGACAGTAAAAGATACCGAGCAACCTTCGACAAGGCGCAGATCTTTCACATGGAGAGAGTGTTCCTCATTAATCATTATCCGGATGTCTCAGCTCGTTCTGAACTTTCTAAGCTACTGGACTTTCAGAATCACAAGTTCAGGTAAGAGAACTTAGACATTGAAATGTTTTATATGTTATTTCTTTTTGTCATTGTCGTCTTGTTCTTCAAGTTCTATATCACTTATTATTGTTGGTGTTTTTGTGTTTTGTCTTCTTCTTCTTCTTCTTTCTTCTTCTTCTTCTTCTTCTTCTGCTTCTGTTCTTCTTCTTCTTCTTTTTTTTCTTCTTCTTCTTCTTTTTCTTTTTCTTCCTCTTCTTTTCTTCTTCTTATTCTCTCTTCTTCTTCTTCTTCTTCTTCTTCTTCTTCTGTCTTCTTCTGCTTCTCGCTTTCTCTGCTTCTTCTTCTTCTTTCTTTTCTTCTTCTTTTCTTCTTTTCTTCTTTCTTTTTCTTCTTCTTCTTCTTCTTCTTCTTCTTCTTCTTCTTCATCTTCTTCTTCATCTTCTTCTGCTTCTGCTTCTGCTTCTGCTTCTTCTGCTTCTTCTTCTTCTTCTTCTTCTTCTTCTCCTTCTTCTTCTTCTCTTCTTCTTCTTCTTCTTCTTCTTCTTCTTTTCTTCTTCTTCTTCGAGTGTTTCTTGATCAGCAGTTTCTTGTTGTTTTACCTTTGTTGGTATTTTTTTTTTTCTTCTCCTTCTTGTTGTTTATCTTCAAGTGTTCTTCTTGTTGTACTTGTTTCTCTTCTATTTCTCTTCTTTTTTTTTTCTTGTTCTTCTTGTCGTTCTTCTTAGTTCTTCTTGTTGTTCTTGACTAGTTCTTCTCAATTCTACTTTATTGCTTATTATCCTACTTAGTTGTACCTGTAGTTCTTCTATCTTTGTTCTTCTTAATTATTGCTGTTCTTTTTTCGCTTTCTCGACTGATGTGATGTCAACATGATGAAAACTCTCATTTGATTCGTATTTTTTCCCCACCATTTCAGATCTGGTTCCAGAACTCGCTCGCGCAAAATGGCGTAAACAAACAGCGCAAGCGCCGACAGACATTCCTCCAATCCTTCGGCTTGGGTTACCAAACACACCTTGCCGGCCTATACCCAGGATACGACCCCTATGCTATGTTTTCCCTACGAGTACTACAACACAGACTTCTGGACATGCGCACCAACAACAATAGCTGCCATACACTATAATGGCTTCCCACCACCACCACCGCTGACCACATGTATTTCAAGCCCAGCACGAAAGCCTAGGGTCCAGTTTCTCCAGTCAGTCCCCAGTCTCACTGACGCCCCGTTCGTGGTTTGGTGTTAGTTAACGTTTCCCCAGTTTTCCTCCCCAGGAAGTAACTTTTTGAGGGGGGGAAGGAGTAAAGTGGAGGTAAAGGGGGTACCCGTTTTTCTTTTCCCCCTAAGAAATTCTGATTTTTTATTTAAAGAACGGAAAAGGAGAGATTAATTTATATATTTTTAAATTTTATTTTAATTTTTTGATTTTTGATTTTAAAGGAAAGAAAAAGGGGAAAAGAGAAGAAAAGGCCTTTTTTAGAGAGGCGAGAGAAGGGGAGATAGATAGAGAAGAGAGAAAGGAGAATACGCGGAAGAGGGGGAGTGAAGGGGAGGGGAAAAGGGGAAGGGGGAGGAAGATTACCACTACGAAATGGACTCGAGGGGTGGTCTTTACTCTCCTCATTGACGAGGTCTGGAGTCCACTCTTCCAAAGCAAAAGAAGGAAACCATTTGGTCTTTTGCCTTGGAAGGAGAAAACGAGAGGTGACGCGCCGCATGTTAGTGAGTAAGTAGGAATAGAGTGGACGGGTCATAAAAATGAAATTTAAATAGCAACCAAATTACAGTTAGAGGAATAAAGAACCTCTGTTGGAGAGACACCGACCCACTTTAAACACCCCCTCTCCCTTCTCTCTGAGAGTCAAAGCAAAAGAAACATTTGGCTGCCTTGGCAACGAGAGTGACGTCATAAAATGATTAGCAACCAACTACAGTAGAACCCCTCTGTTGAGCGAACCACTTTCTGGAAATTGTCAGCTGGCTGGTAAATATAGAGGTTAGGTACTTAATAAATGGCCAATTGACTAGATTCTTAATACAGGACATATATATTTTATTTAAGTAGTTTGCTAACGTGTTCCGTTCAGCAATAAAGCCACGTGGAGCGCCGTAAGCACTCAAGAAGTGTGAAAGGCACTCGCCTACGGCTCGGGCTTCTCCTTACATTTCTTTCTTACTTAAGTCACATTCTGCGTGCTTTTTTACTGAACGGAGCACGGAAAAAAGCTGTTATTCGTTAAAATCTTTCTAATAATTCATTCAATTCATGAAAACTTGATAGTTTTTGAATGACCCTGGCTACTAAATTTAATATTTGACATATTTCTTATTGGAAAAGCAAAGAAAAAAATATTTATGAATTTGAAAATGTATTCACTGGACGTTAAATACTGTTTAGTGCTACAAGTACATTTTTGGCAAAGAAAGAAGATATTTAAAAAGGCGTTAAGAGTTAAACCATGTAGAAATTATTTTTTTCGAAAAGAGTTTTATTAAAATTTCGACTTTGACAATTTTTTTGGAGCTAAATAATAAGGGAATTTTTTGCAAGCATATTATGTGATTCTTGGCAAGGCTAAGTGTAAATTTAATGTTTTGGCAATGGCATTGTATAAAATGATTTTGCTGTTTTCGATCGATGATATAAAATATCGAAAATATAAGTTTGCTATGAACAACAATTTATCATGTTAAATCATTTCAATGCACTTAATTGCAAAGCCATTGTCGGGGGGTTCAGAGTATTCTAGAAAATTCATAATTGTCCTCTAATGTATTTATTTAGTTGAGATACGCGTAATCATTAGAGTACATACCAGATATCCTTGAAAAAATTTATAAGAAATTGCACAAATTAGTAAGTTCAGTAAACCTCCTTAGACCTACAAAACTTTGCACTAATTTGTATAATTTTGTTAGTTAACGTTTTCACGGATATATGGTATACTCTTTAGTGCAACAATTTATAACATTCAATGCCGAGTGCATTACTAGATACATCTACCGAATAAACCTGTTTCCAATGCACCATTTCGGTCTTTTTTCTATATTTTTGAATCCGATGGTGATTTTACATCTACAGCACACTCAAAAACTGAATAGAAATTTTTTCTAACGTGTTTTGTCGGATTTGATTACCTTAAATAGATAAATAACACTGTATTCCAATTTTTAGCTTGAATATATATACTTGAACGTAAAGACAAAAATATTATGTATTTTTAAAATAAGTTTTAAGAGTTTTATCAATTATTTTTAACATATGTAAATAGTGGATGAATTTTTGAATAAAGATTGAATGAAAAAACGTACAAATTAGTCGTGTATTAGTCATCAAAATCAGTGGTGAAAGAAAAGGAAACATTTGCCCCATGTCAGATACGAGCTACATTATAAAAACCCACTTCGACGATACGACGGCCATCTTGGATCGCAAAGCACGGGCGTCTAGAGGCCAAATAAAGCTTTGCTACAGTAATGACGTCGATTGATATCAACAGCTTACCACAAGAGAATATACGATAAAAGATGAATTAAGACAGCACATATACATTGATCACATTTACCCATAACAGAAAGACAAATGAAAAACTCTATATACAGTCAATCCAAAAAACGTTGTCGTCGAACGGCTCAAGCCTACGCGACTGGACCGAAATGAATATGGGTAAAAATCACTAAAGCGATTAAATATTCGTTCTGAATTAATTGCTCCCGCTAGTAATAAGATAATAAAATGGCGAGAAACAATCCATCAAATGCATGTCTTTGGGTTTAGGGAAAGAAAGACAAAGTAGTTATGATTCAGTTCACAATTCCGAAAATATGAAGGCATCAAAAAAACGTCTCCTTCAACACTTCCCGCTCGCCTACGAAGGTTCGTGCTGTAAACCAGGCATAACTAGTCAGATAAAATAATGGAGTCAACTCGGCTTCAACGATTGCTACTCAGAGTTCCTTTCGTTCCAGTTTCGTAGGCTTGAGTTGGTCGAAGACAACATTTTTTGAATTGACTGTATGAACTATTAACTATCCTTTGAGCGCGTTCCCCGAGATCACCTGGAGAAATATTACCACAGCTATTATAGAGGCTTTACACCGTCACATGATGGCAGCCATGACAGGAGGCACAACAATAGAATCTTTTTTCCTGGGAAACTGAATTCTTTCTCATGTAAATCAGATTAGATCAGATTCAATTGTTCCTGCCTCCTGTCATGTCTGCCATCACGTGATGGTGCAAAGCCTCTATACCAATGGAAGGCTGCCGCGTGCTGGACGGAAAAACAACAACAGATGAACAGAACCAAAAGTAAAGTGAATATATTCTTTAATATAGAAATCAAAATATAGCAAGAAAAGGTCGATCTAGTTTGTCTTAATATTACAAAAATTAAGGGTTTTTTTCTTGTTCTTTCTTTTGATTCATGTTACCGACTCTATAGTGAACCAATTAGCGTTGCAGCAATTTTCCCAATGGAATTAAAATCTTGTCCCACAAATAACTATACAGTATCTGTTTAAAAGAGTACTACAAGGATTACGAGGCAATTTTCTAGTCTTTTCGCAGGACATGCAGTAAGCTATTGAAACAATTTATAATAAATTTTCCGCGATCAGAGTTTTAGGCCCCGTCCACACGTATCCGGAAATTTTTGTATCCGCACATTTTTTTTTTGCGGATACGGGTTGCGTCCACACGTGTCCGGAAATTCTTGTATCTGTATCCGCAAATTTCCGGAAAACGGTCTCCAGAGTGGAAATTTTCAAATACGCTCCGAATACGGATACGTGTGGATGGTGCGTATCCGCAAATTTTCGAATACGTTGACGGTAAACACGATTTTGCGCATGCTCAATAAGAAAACTATCCGTTAAAGGGACTAGGCACTAGCGTGCATCAGGGTGGATGAAAAACTTTCCGGATACGTGTGGACAGTGAAACGATTCGAAAACGATTCGAATACGCTGCGTGTGGACGCGAACATTTTCGTATCCGAAAAAAATTTTTTCGGCGGATACAGAAATTTCCGGATACGTGTGTACGGGGCCTTAAATTTTGATATATTCTAGATAATTTAGCTTGTGGGACATAGCAACGGTAACTAAGGTGAGTCGGAACCATGAAATCAAATCTATTTATGAAGAATCGATGGATGACGACTAGCGATGTATATGTTATTTACCGGCCAGAAGGTGCGGATAGGAAAACACTGTGCCCTCGCGAAGTCTTGAATATAACGAGGCCGTTGTGCCAAGGTCCTTTTTCAAGACCGAGGGCACAGTTTTTCCCTATCCGGACTGACCTTTTCCCCCTCCTTTTCCTGTTAGACTTGGTTAGCAATCCGTTATCCCATGCGCGCGTGCGGATGATGTCAAGATACCGGACCGCGGACAGATGCTAAAAAAATATCGCCCGCTAGGACAGCCAATCAAACACGCACGATTGTTAGGATACCGGACTGGAAAAAAAAGGTTGTGCACGAAGTGGTGTTTGCGGTAATGAATTACAAGACCTACACGAATTATTCTCGAGTTTAAAAGCGCTATCGATAACTACTCATAGTACTATATATATCAGGTGCTTTTGACAATCATGACCCACCACACCACGCCCTTTTGTTCGGTTCTGATAGACCAGTTTCGAGTTCCAAATTACCGCTGTGTTCCTCGATTACAGACTCATTTGCACAGGGTTAACCTGGAATCAGTGTCTAATTACTCGCAAATTCCAACAGAAAAGTAAAGAATGCAAAACTTCAACAATACAAACACTTTGAAACTCGACGGGCCTTGACTGGAACACGTGAATATTCTGCACAAACTCGAGGCCAACCCTGTGCAAATGAGTCTGTAATCAAGAAACACAGCGGTAATTTTAAATGCGAAAAGAGTCTACTCTGGCCTATGCCAATCAATGACGGATCTGCGTGAAAAAACCGGAACGGGAATTGATTTTCGTTTCTCCTCTCCTCTCCTTTTTAAATTCTTTCCCTTAGTTCGTTTTTCTCTTATTCCTTTACTTTTCTTTCTTTTACTTCTTCCAGTAAACAGTTCCAGTTCAGATTCGCACAGAGTTCTTGATAACTAAAAAAACAAAAACAAAAACAAACAAAAAAAAACAAACAAAAAAACAAAAAAACACGAAAAACAAAAAACAAAAAAATCTCCCTCGAAAAAAACATCATATATCAATATGTACAAGAATTGAAATAATTCTCAAATAAGACAAAAAAGAATCATATTTAAGACTTGTTCAACAGAAAATAACCAAAAACGCAAGGCCATCGACATGTCGATTCTAAACGTAGAATCCAGTCTGAGACAGCGATCTTTGTGGCAAGCGGAAGCTCTAGGTAAAAGTGGCACAAGCCTCCTTAATCAAGAGCGTTTTCATGTGACGTCACAGCGGCCATGTTGGCGTACCAAAACAATACATTTTCTATCCTCGGGAAATAAGCCTGAAGCGAGATGACGTTTTACCCCCTACTCTATACCATAATAGTTTTTAAAATTCTTCATATTAAAATTTTTGATTCCTTAGAGAATACAGGAACAATAGTCATAATTAAAGAACAAAAGCAGTGCAAAAAGGATTATGGTCTAGAGACGGGGTTAAAACGTCATCTCGCTTCAGGCTTATTGAACTCTGTTTATGCAAATACTGTGCAGAAAGTTTCTATGTTGGCACACCAATATGGCTGTCTTGTCACGTGAGTGAAAACGCGCTATGATTATTCGTTAGCCTTGTCCAGAGTCCTTTGCAGCTTTGCGGAGACCAAAAGGTATGCAGGCTCGCAAGACAAAAATATATGTGATACTAGTAGATGATAAGTGCAAGGCGATCAATATTGTGATGATGATTATTAATGCTATTACTAATCTGTGATATTCTAATGATAATTATTAATTCTATTACTAAACTATTATCTAAGGGACGAACCATTAGATACTTGAGGGGGGGGGGGGGGGTCGTAAATCCCCAAAATAATATCGAGCAAGCACTTAAACCTCAGAAAAAATATCGTGCAATCTCTTCTGCTAGAAGAAAAATATCTAATTGTACGCAAAAAAATAACTACGTGCAAGGGTTGAGCCAAAAAAATAAATATCATGCAACCAAAATTCCTGCAACCCCCCATCAGTTATCTAATAGTCCATCGCTAATGACTAATAAAAATACAGGTCTTTACTGGATTAAGTCTGGTAATTCTGGGTCCTCTGGCGCCTGCGCCACTATGCGGGCTAACCAGGATCCAACGTCTACTGGCTCGTCCTGATATCGCAGGATGAATGGGTGTCTCTGTGGAATAAATCATGCTTGGTTTATGGCTTATCGTGAAACTGTCCTTATGTATGTGAGAAAAGAGATGTAATAGGATGTTCACCATTTCTACATTCCCCATAATAAGTTTGGAGGGTAACCCGTTAAATTAACATAAACGTATTTACGAACTTCACAACCAAGGTCACAAGTAAATATACAAAAAACTTCTGAAAAATACAATGTTAAATAAGGAATAGAGTACCGAAGTGATGACGTCACAATTTTGTTTTTCGTGACGTCACATTTCGATACTCTATTCCTAAATCGAAAAAGAAAAAACTCAAAGCTGGTTGAAGGCATTTTTAACCGGACTATGGTCTCATATAAGACATTAAAAACAAACTAAAATGAAGTCATTATAGATGAGGCGGTGAGCCGTGTGGGATGGGCTCGGAAATCATATAAGAACATGCGTAATAGGTAAATTACGAGCCTTGTATGAAACGACTGAAGAAGAGGGCCAATTCCTTTCACAACTTTAAGTCAATATTTTTTTTATCAAGAACAAAGTGTAAGATTATAGGAGTTGAGCTTTGAGCAATACGTTTTTTTTTTCAGGTTGGCATAAATATATGGTAAAGGAAAGGAATGGAATGATAAATGTAAACGGTTTATGAATATAAAGCAAACCAAACATACCAGTAGTCCTGCATACTTAGGCCTTTTTGCTACTTCCTTGGTGAGACTACAATAGGGAAAAATGATTATGGTCAGTGATGGTTGAAATGAAAACAGATACATGGATGGATGGATGGATGGATGAGTAAATGGATGGATGGATGGATGAGTAAATGGATGGGTGGGTGGATGGATGGATGAGTAAATGGATGGGTGGATGGATGGATGGATGAGTAAATGGATGGATGGATGGATGAGTAAATGGATGGATGGATGAGTAAATGGATGAGGATGGATGAGTAAATGGATGGGTGGGTGGATGGATGGATGAGTAAATGGATGGGTGGATGGATGGATGGATGAGTAAATGGATGGGTGGGTGGATGGATGGATGGATGAGTAAATGGATGGGTGGATCGATGGATGGATGAGTAAATGGATGGGTGGATCGATGGATGGATGAGTAAATGGATGGGTGGATGGATGGATGGATGGATGGATAAGTTAATGGAAGGGTGATAGATGGATGGACGGGTGGACGAGGTAAATGGATGGGTGGGTGGGTTGATGGATGAATGAGGTAAATGGGTGGGTGGGTGGACGGACGGATGGATAGATAGATGGAATTGTATACAAAGAGAAATGGATGAGTGAATGGATAGAAAATTTTACAGAACAAAAGTAACTCATTTTTGAAAATATCAAATTAACGAAACAAATAGACATCAGTTTTTAATGTGTCTGTCCTCTTGTTGACGATAAATTGCATCATCACTTTTACAATAACAAAAACTTATTGTTTTTAGTGATCAAAACATCACACAATTATTGATGATAAAGAATAACCAATCAGTGCGCAAGAAATTTGTTAAGTTATCGTAAAAGACTCACCAAATGTTGACAAAGTTCAATAGTTCTGGTGAGCGCTGAATGAACTCGTCATTGACCAGCCGAGGTGGATCACCTTCTACTACTTGAGATAACTGGTCAAAAACACTGGTCCATTTAGGGTATGGAAATTTACCAGATGCAAGTTCAATCTACAGCAAATAATACTCATTAATATTACTGCATTTCCTCTATTGAACCCCAGTGTTTAATAAGCCCCCCTTCTAATAAGCCCACAGTTTGAGGAGCCAAAAGTTGAAATAATTAGCCCTCAGTCTCTTATATGCACCCAGCCCTAAGGAACGTTGTAGTCTTTTTCCTTAGAAGGCCTTTGAGAGTCATTTCACTTCATTGTCAAAAGAAAAAAAATCATGAATAAAAAGTGTTATTCTATGAATTTCCAAACACCAGGGAAATTTATTTAGCCTCCGGCCAATATGCCGAGCTCCCCGCCTCTAATTTCCCTGCTAGCAGAGCCTATTTTCCTTTTGTTTTGGTTGAGAGAGAAAAATAGACTCTGCCGATGTAGGAAGTTATTTCTGTCGCTCATGCGTGGCGTAACTTAGCAACGCTGTCATGATTTTGACAGCCGCTCTCGTCAAACAATGTTTAGCCCCATGAAGTGTTACATTTGCTCATGCGCACTACATGTAATCGGTTAAAAACCGGTTTTAAAACTAGTTTTGTTCATCCACGATCGTGGACGGCGGTGTATCAAAGGAAATGCTCTACATCGGCAGAGTCTTCCTCTTCCTCGCCTGAAAGAAGGGAGAGAAAGAGGAGAGACTTCTGGTAGGGAACCCTCTAATAAACCTGCAGTCCAAAAACACTGAACAGGAGACATGCCCCTAGGGGGCTTAAAAGATACAGTAAATAATATTATCTCTTTTCTATTAAACATTTGCAATGAGCAGTTTTTACCATGGTAATGCCAAAGCTCCACACATCAGATCTGATGTCATATCCCTGCCGACACGATGACGGGTCTATTCTTTCAGGCTGCAAAGAAGAAGAATAGGAAGACAAAAAACATCATTCCAACACCACCACAATATAAATAATTAAGATAAATCAAACTGATAAGCTTGTGGTCCTATTTTAACATCTCCAGTTGATTATGAATGGGATTGCCATCATTAATGGGGTCGCCATCATTAATGGGGTCGCCATCATTAATGGGGTCATCCGAGCAACATAAAGGTCTAACCATTTGCAAATGTTATAATACTCTATTCACAGGCAGCCCAAACAAGGTTCCTGTGTATGGTTTATAAGGGAATGTATGGGAGTTATGATAAAGTTACGAAAATAAAATGTTAAAAATCCGCTCTTCTCTACCCATTATTTAGGTAGAGAAGAGTGGATTTTGAAAAAACCCACTAAACGGCCTAAAATCGCGCTGAACTTCGCCAGAAGACTGAACAAAGTAAAAGCAACAACTGCAGCAAGTTTTGAGGCAAATTGTTGAGTGAAACATTTTATTTTCGTAACTTTATCATAACTCCCATACATTCCCTTATAAACCATACACAGGAACCTTGTAGGGTTGCCTGTGCTCTATTTTACGGTTCTGTTCAGTGACCCCAAATACTAGTTCCAAGTTGAGGTTGGACTTGCGGCGCATGATATAAAGTATAGTTTTGGTATGCGCGAAAACTCCATCCTCGACTTGGAACTAGTATTAGTGGTCACTGAACAGAACTGTAAAGTGGAGTATTATGAAATGCATGAACTTTAGTTTAAGTCCTTGAGTATTGGTCCAGTGGAGGCTTCAACCACGGCCAGACTGACACTCTTCACAGCTGAGCTACGGTGGTGGTGGCAGGGGCAATTTGTAAAAGGACCCCTACCCCCAGGAACTTCCAATTTTCTTCCATACAAACTCTGTGATTTTGTACTTTCTCTGACCCCCTCCCCTCCAGAATCTCCAATTTCCTCCATGGGTGGGGTGCAGGTGTATGGATATTTTCTGGAACTACTACACCTTGTATTAAATACATTCAATCATCTTACCGCCATGTATGGTTTACAGCCTGCATCTCTTGTCTTAGCAATAGAATCCACCAACTGGCCACTGATTCCAAAATCACACAGTTTTATGCATCCTTGTTTATCAAGCAGAATATTGGATGGCTTGACATCTAAAATACAAATGATTAACAATACCTCAACGTGATTTGATACATGATTAGATGAAGGGTGCAGCTGAGGTAGTGACAGGAAATTTCAACTGTTTCAAAATGTCAGTTGGAATTTGTTTTGAGGAAATGTCTTGCAGTGTAGCTGTAATGCACACATCTCTAGGGTCTTGGGACAGAGCCCTAAACTCAGCTTCACATTAATTGAGGGTTCAATTTTCTCCAGGTTCCATTTGTGAGTTAGCCAAACTCCAACTATTACATGTAGATCAGCCCAGTCTTTGTTTCAGGGTGTTCTATATGTGAGCTAGCTGTGCCATAACTTAGATCAGCCAAGAGGTTTTTTCAGGGTTTTAGAAATTGATGTTTTGATGCTTGGTTTAGCTAATGTTTTTCATTAACAGAGACACTTATACGCGTATGAGCGGGGTCCACACTTCGCGCATAAATTAAGCAAACGCTAACAAACAGAGCCCGCACATGGAGCCCATCCATCTCCCGTGCGTGGAGACCCTGAAACAATTCTGGCCTGTACTGTCTCATGTATCACTTATTTCTCATGTGATATGAGAATGAGTTAGTGGATACTGGAGTTGATACAGTGCCATATTCCAATGTCCACATAATATGTATCATTACTGCAATGTTTTCAACTTACCTCTGTGAATAATATTCAATTCTGTTTTCAAATAATCTAGAGCTTTGACAACCTACGAGAAAAAAGAGTCTGACATTGAATACACTATGTAATAACTATTTAATGCGCAGTCACAGGTATCCCAGTGTCTGCTGATCATGAAGTAGACAATTACCGTAAAAGTGCATGTACATATATTTGCCATTCTGAGGTTGAGGAAAAAACTGGGTTGAATTGGTATTTCAGTGCATTCTGGGACTGTTTTAGGGGACGAAATAGACACCATCCCCTTAAACAGCCCCACAATGCATTGTAATACTAACTCAACACAGTTTTTTTTCTTATCCTCAGTATGGCCGCTAATCATAGCTAGATAATGTGTATACTGTCTAGATACTTACTGCTAATGCAACCTTGCCTAGTATATGATTACCATATTGTAGCTAGATAATAAGTATACTGTCTAGATACTTACTGCTAATGTAACCTAGCCTAGTATATGATTACCGTATTGTAGCTAGATAATGAGTATACTGTCTAGATACTCACTGCTAAAGCAACCTTGCCTAGTATATCTTCAGGTATAGTTTGATGTAGATAACCATAAACTATTCTGTAGCACTTATCAAATGAGATCTCCATCAACTCCATACATATCCATGCATCACCCTTTATAAGACAACATTGCATCAATTTATAAATAATAAAATCATACATTTATATGATACAGTAAAATCTGTAATTTATGAATCAATCTCCCTTTCTGATTGGTTGGGGCACAGGCTAATTTATTAGAGCAATTTCTATTTTTTATTTGTGTCTATTTTTGATGATGATGATGGTGGTGACGATGATGGTGATGATGATGATGATAATGATGATGATGGTGGTGATGATGATGATAGTGATGATGATGATAATGATGATGATGGTGGTGATGATGATGATGGTGGTGGTGATTGCGATGATGATGAAGATGATGATGATAATGATGATGATGTTGATGATGAGGATAATGAAGATGATGGTGATAATTGCGATGATGATGAAGATAATGATGACGACGATGAAGATGATGGTGATGGTGGTGATTGCGATGATGATGAAGATGATTATGATGATGGTGATGATGGTGATAATGATGATGATGATGGTGGTGATGATGATGTTGATGATGAATGGTTATGATGATGATGATGGTGTTGATTGTGATGATGATGAAGATGAAGATGATGATGGTTATGATGATGAATATGGTGATTTACACTGAGTATTTTTTCAAAAATTGTACAGAAAAAAACAAATAGTCGGTGCAATTTTAGGTCAATAGTGTTGAATAGCACTCTTGCACTCTATCAGATGCTCTGTAACACTATTTACTCACCTCAGTGAAGAGTGCACCATAAAACTTCACAATTAAGGGACATTTACTACTGCGCATCACAACATCGAGGTCCATTAGTAACTGCTTCTGGTCTTTCTGGTCAACGGTGGAGCGTATTCTCTGCACATTGAAAAGACAGCAAAAAATCCATTATCTTAATAAAGGGTGATTAAAAGTTATCTTATTTAATCATTTGAACCATGCAAATAAGAAAGTTATTATATTCAATATCATCATCATCATCATTTTTATCACCACCATCATGGTCATCATTTAAATATTCATCATCTTCATCACCATCATCATTTATGTATCACCACCACCACCACCACCACCACCACCATCATCATCATCACCATCATTATGATTAAAAATTCCAACACATACCTTAACAGCCATGAACGTGTTGCTGTCAGGGTGAAACATCTTGTTAACAGTACCATAAGCACCTCGACCAATCTCCCCATAATCCACAAGGTCATCGGCAGTGTATTCATATACCTAATACCAATAACATTGAAATAAAACACACTGTTAGTACATGACTCAAAACTTGAAGGAACTCCTATCTACTTTGACGATACGGCAGCCATCTTGGATCACAATGCATTATTGGGTGTCCAGGGATCAAATATAGAGCTTGTTTTGCTCAAATCTCTCCCCCCCCATTCCCAATTTTTATTGTTTTTTTAACAATCTTCTTCCCATAAAATCCCTGGCAATTTCCTAGCCCAAATAAGGCAAATCCCACCTGATTTTACCCCTTCAGGGCCCTCTTATATTATACTGAAAATTATCAAGTTTTTGGCTTACAGCAAGCACCATTGCACCTATGTACCAACCTAGCTAGCTAGAAAGCCAAGAACCATACCAATTAATGATAACTTGATAGAGAGGTTTTGCACCATCACATACCCACGCCCAGCTTGGGCTGCCTGTGGTTAGATGGCAGAACAATAATTAAAATCCCTTTGCTCTTAGGAATTGAATTCTTTCTTATGTAAAACCATCATATTGTTCCTGCCATCTAACATGGCTGCCATCACATGATGGTGCAAAACCTCTACTAAAAAGTTAACAGACTTACACTGTCAGATCCAAAAGTGAGTTTCCCAACTGCTTTATGAGCTTTCAGTCTTTCCCTAACCAATATAAAATAATAATGATGATTTATTTAACAGTTATTTGCCTCAGCCTCAGTGAATATCGGGGAATATTTACTGAGACGTAAGTCTTCGAGCGGTGAGGCAAATATTCTCCGATATTCACTGAGGCTGAGGCAAATAATTGTTTTAGTATAAATACACAGGTGCAGATTCTTTCAAAAAAAGAAAAAAAAAGATAAAAGACATTTTTTCCGGTAACAGCAACAAAGCGGCTGGCCGCCATTTTGGATTAATTGTCGCTGGAGGTCATATTATCGTGTGATACTGTGAGTTTCTTGACCAATCAGCGTGCAAGATTTTCAATAATCACTTGTGTATTTTTACTAAAATAATTTATGATTTATATAGTGTTCTTTCTATGTGTATATAATCAAAGGTGTTAACAATCATGAGAGGTGGTTAGTATGAGGTGTAGTCACTAAGGATGGTCACTGCCAGGGTTTATTCCCTCCTCAGTGGCAATTCCTTTAAATCCCTCTGATATTGGATAGTGATGATGAAGTGTGGAGAGATATGGAACAACTAAAGTGGTCATCCGAGCCACTTGAAATTCTAACCATATTTAGATGTAATAACAAAGGTAGCACTTTCTCTCTCCTCGCTTATTTTAAGGCCCTGAGTGTTGGTCAGTCCAAGATTTTAAATCCTATTTCCCGCACAAAAATCTGATAACCAACTGTGCTAATTAATTTTAATTAAGAGGTTAATTTTACTTATCGAGGAATATTAATTAAATATAAATGCTGTATATGATGTATAACATACATTAGGTGTATGGTAGAGACTAAGCATGACTCTTATTGAAATCAAACCTTCATAGAAAAGAAAAACAGTTTTTTTTTTGTAAATCTTAAGGCTTCACTCGTGTTATCTTACATCAAATTTTGATTTAATATCAAGTTTTTATCTTAAATTTTTAAAAACTTTTTTATGCTTGTCATGTTTATAGTCTATATTGGAAATATTAAGGTACCTAGTAAGGCAATACAGTAAATAGATTATAATAAAAATGAAATGGCTATCAGCATCCACACATGGTCTGCTAAAATATATTGTCATGGCTATTTTTAGAATGAAAGTAAGCTTTATTTTTGCATATATCTTACTTCATTTTGATTTCATATATATACCCCGATATTCTCCAATAATTTAAAAAAGGCAAAACTGATCAATCCTAAAAACTAAATTTCCAAACGATAAAAATGTTATATTAACGATTATTTTTATATTCAAAGAGGAATAATACTTATCGAAACAAAAATGAAATTAAGGAAACTTAAAGCTTAGTTTATATTTCCAGCCGTAAAAATGATTTATTTTTATAATATGAATTTAAAAAATGGTTCACAATTTACTTACATGTGTACAGAAGGTAAATCTTGTACTTGTGGTTCTTGTTGTTTTACTATAAGAGTGACTTTTTTCCTATCGATGCCGGCTTTAAAATCCAGTTTTAGTCGCTCTCTCGATATCTTCGTTCCTGTTTAACATATAACAACTCTGTAAACTCTCTTCGAATTTTCCAAATTTAAGCTCTAAAAACACCCCAAAATAAATACAAATACTACGATTATTAAATCGTATCCTTTTATGATTATTCGTTGAGTATTTCAACGGTTCAATAAATATGCAAAGTGTTTAAAAAAAGGAAACTTTTTTTAGCAGTGAAACAAAAACAACAACTTGACGCTTACCTGGCGAGTTGGACGCCATTATATCAAAGAGTTGACAAAAAGGCTTACAAAGAAAGCCTAAACAGGACAGTTTGAGTCCAATTTTGAGAGAAATATAATCTGTAGTTGCGTGTCAACAGGACGTTAGGAATGAGTCCTCTGTCAGGTTAAAGGAAATAAAGAAAATTCGTCGATTAAGTAAGACAACTGTTATCATTTACTGGGACCTTATCCCACTACTCCTAGTCAACTGCGCATGATCACCCTATATAACCACAGGAAGCCCAGGACAAGTTTTCTTCGAGATTGGATGAGAAAAGAAATGCGAAAAAAAAAAAGGAATATTGATAAAAGACAAAGCTATCATTGGCCACATGTATGATTTACCTGGGGTGAGCTGCACACAGTAATTAATGAGGGGCTCTTGATCTGATGTGACGAAATGGGACGAACACCGGAAAACGGATTTGACTCACGGACATCGAGTCTGGAAATCGAACTCGGGTCACGTGAGAGGCAATGCTTCCCACTATGGGCTTTACTCAACCAGCTTCTCTCTTTTAATGCTTGATCTTATATGGTATAGGGTAAACTGGCTGGATGAAACGCGTACGCGTGCGAAATTGGCTCGAAAAGCTTTTTTCAGAACGGAGAGGGCGGAAGAAATTAAGAAGAGGGCAAGTCAAGTTTTTTACACAGCCAAAAATGAAGGATCATCAGTATTTTCATTTGATCCAAAGTTCCGCAGCCGAAGAAGACTAACAAACAGTGGGTAGGATCATGATATTCACCCCCTAAGGTTTGAAGAAAACCCGGGTTGATGACTTTTCATGATAGTTCATGTGAATTTCTCGGGCTGTCCCCCCTCCGTCCCAAGGGCGGATACAGCCAAAATTTTAGGGGGGGGGGGGTGGGGGAGGGGGGCTAATTGAGTTTCTTCCGTCAACACAACGGAAAACAATCAAAAAAAGCATCTAATTCTTCAATTTTTTTTGGCTTTTTTTTTCTGCAGAAAGGGGGCTTCAGCCCCCCTTTGCCCCCCCTGGATCCGCCCTCCGTCCCCACCCCCGTTCTAAAAGAAAGAATGAATAGCCAAATTTAAACAAACAAATAATTGAGTGATTGAATGGAAGGAAATAACTGAATAGAGAAATGGATATATGGGAAGACTGGGAGAGAGAAGCTGTACGTATGCAGGGGAGAAGGAAGGGAGAGAGGGTGAAGAGGTCAAGGTCATGGTAGTCGGCGCGGTGAACCATCGCCCTTAGTACAGTGGATCCTATTAGTATATTTTTTCAAGTCCATTTAGCCACTCATTTTAATAGAATCTAAAGAAGGGGAAAAAGCAATAATTATTCATTAAAATATTTCAATTATTGATTTTTTAAATTCATTCATCTTTTCTTTTTTTTCCAAATTCACCCAGACAAATTTTCAAATCAATTAGTCAATCACGAGTGAGTATTTTTCAAAAAAACCCTGATAGAATCTGTACAAATTTTCATATTTCATACACCGAATCGAAATATGGCGACCAATTTGAATAACTATTGTTCTGCACTGACTAGCGACTGACTAGCCTCCTATACATGTGAAAATGCTTTTATGTTTCCACGTGAACACGAGGCTAGTCAGTCGCTAGTCAGTGCAGAACAATAGTTATTCAAATTGGTCGCCATATTTCGATTCGGTGTATACATTGTATTTTTTTTTCTTCATACATATATGTGGTCACGTGTATTATATTTCTCTATTTTTCCTCAAGGTGGGTTCCCTGTGGTTCCAGACCCTTCCCTTCGTCTGGGAACGCCTGTTGGAGTTTCTTTCCTGAGCGAGTAAAAAGAACATTTCACTCAAACTGATGTCATTGATCCAGAAATAATGCACTTTAAATGCAAATGGTAGGCGTCTTCCAGCATTTAGACACTAAGAAGAGATATTGCTTCGCAAGCTGAGTAAGTTTGAAGTTATAAATCCATTACTGAAGTCAAATTTGGAAGAATAATGAATGAAGCCATCTCATTGTAACTTTCCTTTTCTCCAAATGCTTCAACTTTAGGTTTATTTTTGTTTAAAAATGCCAGCCCTTGTGGCTTTTAATCGTCGTTGGCAGATTGGAAGTGACGATTTGGTGTTCGTGTTCGCTGGAGGTTTGATGGCAAGGATCGCCTGGTAAGTGGGTAAAAATAATTTGCCACCAGTTATACGTTTTAATTCATCCGCCATTTTGAATCATGGAAAACATGACACAATATACATAGAAATCTGGATCACTTTGATCTCCCATAACTCCGCTAAAATGTCTGGTTTTTCAAAATTTAAATTTAAAATTTTAACTGGCATTTATGCCTGTTTCCAGATTAAAAATTAGGCTCTTTCTTGTTATACAGATCCCCGTTCTGAATCTATCTATTAAGGTGACTGCCTACTTTTGGAAAAAATTATTATTTTTTTAAAAAAAACTTTGATTTTCAGAAGTGAAATTTAATGCTGATTCCAAATCTGGAAAGGAAATTTGGGTGTCCAGAGCTTGTTTTCAAGATAATCAGCAATTAATGGAAGCCTACGCGCAAGCTTTTGGAGCAAAATTGCGCCACCGGAAGTGATTAGAAAAAAATTAAGATTCATAAGATAATAGTTATTTGCAGACTATATGATTGCACGAATGAAGGCTATGATAGTCATTCTACAATAATACGTGGATATTTTCGACAAAAAGAGAAATAGATACATTCGAAAAATTGATGCTAAAAACACGTATGGTTCTTCAATAAAATCTTGTAGATTTTTCAGTGGTTTTTGAGCGCGCACACATCATGGGCTCAAATCAAACGTTCAAAAGTAAGCATTTGCCTTAAATACACCTATGTGCCATATATATGATTGTATACTGTGTCGGCCTTTAAATGGTCACACCTTACCTCAATCATGTTCATTTAACTGATGAAAACCATATTAAAACTAGCAATCATCTTTAGATCTACTAGTATGAAAATTAGTGTCACATACTATTCGATCCAAACTAATACTATACTAATAAATTCATTCTTACAGGGTTACTGTGTTATGCATTATATTCGGTGTCTATCACAGCCAAATAAGGTTATGTACTGCAAGCTTTGCTCTTCAATCATTCTTTATCGGTGTCATCGCCCTAACATTTATCGTCATATTAAACGAGATTGCAATCATCTGGATGAGTATGCGGGGGAGTGTAATTAACACCAGACCACGGCAGCACATTCCAATCTTGCTGTATATTCAAATAGCCTTGTACGTGCCAGAAACTTGCCTATCTGCACTTGGTATCTACTGGGCTTTTTACGAGAGCAAAGGATGTGAGGATGGTCTTACGATACCAGTAAAAATCACAGTAGTGCTTCAATGGTGCTTATTTTGACAGTCTTGGTTGTTGTTGTTGTGTTTTTTGATCCACTGGGATCAACTCAGATCACTGACCATGGTGAAGATAGGCATGCTCTTCAGGAGAAAACCACCAAGGTATATAAATATATGTATACATATATATAGTACAGGGGCTTTTGAGCACCCTAAAAAGTGTGTTTGGGGGGAGGCATTTGAGTCAGTTTTTATGAATTTTATTGCCTTGACACAAATGAATACCTTGTTTGAAGGCAATAAGATGGCAACTCTAATATCTGCCATTACTGACATTTTTGTCTTGTTAAATTCAGTATTATTTGTTTGCCAATTTTGTCCACAAATTATAGCATACTATAATATCAGGGCACGTCTGTATAAACTAGTAAGCATTTTGACAGGTCGACTGAGAGGGAGGGAGTAGTTACCGGTACGAGGATTCTTGCACTACTACCTAATAAGTATATCACTTCAGACCTCTCTTAATCTTTGTTTTGACACTGCTCCTTGACCATTTTTCCTGTAGATATGGGAGCGTCGTTGCAAGGTGCTGTGTTGCTGTTTTGCTAGTTGTGACGAGGACTACAGGGATGCCATTTCTGATATCGCTGGCATGTTTGCATCAGAGCTGCATGGAATAGATGCTGTTCCTTCTGATGTTGCTGCAGGGTTAATACTGCTACAAGAGCAGCAAGAAGAAGAAGAGAGACAAAAAATACAAGATGCCAGGTATTCTCATCTAAATATAGGCCCTATTTTATTTCACTATACTCTGTATTTCAGGGCTGTCATCTCTCCCGGATAAACCGGGAGTCTCCAGCTTTTGGACCATGTCTCCCGGTCTCCAGATTAGAGTCTCAAATCTCCCGGATAATCACCGAAGCTGACCATTTCTTGTGAGAGTCGACTTTCACAACCATAAAATTCCAATTATTTTGTGTTGCTTGTGTTATTTTACATCGCTAACAAAATCAAAACATTCCTAATAAACTGTTTTTGCAAGCAGGCCATTGTAATATAAGCGATAATCTGATTGGTCAGAAATAAACCAATCACATCAAATGTTACAAAGTGAATGACGCCTCACGCGCGCTCTTTTCCGCTGTGACGTCATGTCCCTTCCCTATCAATTCTTCAGATTTGAATATCTTTGGGTGTTGACAGCCCTGGTATTCCTTGATTACAGATGTATATACATGTACCTATTTCAATAAACATTGTCATCACCAAAGGTGATAGGCAATAGGTCATCTCGACATGGAAGTGGTTTCGTTGAATAGACCCCTTGCAGCACGTCGGAATGCAGCTTCATTTGGAGGACATAACATTTCTCATGAGATTGAAATATTCCTGTTTTGTCTTCGAAATTGAGCTGCTTTGACAACACATACAAGAGGACTATACAAAGAACGTTGAATCAGTCTCAACACTAAGGTCTATGTTCATGATGAGAATAAGAAGCGGAAACATTGAGTCATTCAAGCTATTTTTGGATTCTCCTATTGCTTTTGGCCTATTGCCTATCACCTTTTGTCGATGACAATGTTTATTTATGTTTATATTTACGAGTTGTGCAAGCACCCAGGGGTCTTCATGGAAGAGGACGTTTCCCTATAAAGGCTGCAAGTCCTCAGTACCAAGATCCTGCACTACATGTTAGGCAGTGTGAATCCAGGTGATTTTGCTTCTCTCGGCAAAAACACATGAGCCAATCAGAGAACATTTTGTTAAAAGCTCAATATTTCCTACTTCTAGGTTTTCAGGTCAATAAACAACAATTTTTACTCAAAATTTAAGAAAACAAAACTAATCCGTTTGAAGAATCATCAAAATATATCAGTATTGTTCTTTGTTGTTGTTGGTGGAAAATGTTTCATCATGAAATTTATTTAAAAAATTAGTATATGTAATAGGACTCCATGCTGTCCGATTAAGAAATAATTGGACGAGGAAATTAAGTTCTGAGGACTGACAAAATTGGGTGAGGCCGTAGGCCGAGTCCAATTTGGCAGTCAGAGAAATGTTTCGAGTCTAATTATTTCTCAATTGAGGAGCATGAAATCCCATTACCTATTAATTATATAGCTGCCTAATTAATCCCATATCAACAAGACCTGTCCAATAAGAAAAAAATTGGACAGTTACCTATATGGGATTAATGAGAAGCTGTATAATTATTATTATTATTTTGCATGTTTTGAATATTAGTAATTCACTTCAAGCTTAGTAAGCAAATTGATGGTTTTCAACCATTCTCAAGAGAATTAATAACAACAGACATGGCGGCCATGTTGGAGGATATAACAAAAGAATTTATTGACAATTCTTTTGTTAAGTTCCTGCAACATGGCCGCCGTGAAAACCACAATACAGGTATATGCAACATGCCTCCAACCTTTATTGAATAGCTGTATACTATATGGTTATTACGTGAATGTTACCACAAGGGCATTTACTTAATGACTTGTCTTTTTCTTTCCTAGACTGGCTCTGAAGGGGTACCAGTTGATCTATCAGATCCAGTGAGTGATTTTAACTTTGTTACCAGTATATTCTTTATAATGATTATATTTTATTATAAGATATAAAATAAATCACTTGTAGAGACAGGCACTAGCATGTGCCCCCCCCCCCCCCCCCCCCCCCCCCCCCCCCCCCCCCCCCCCCCCCCCTCTCCCCAAAACATTTTCTTTGACACCAAACTTAATTAATTCATGCGGGATTCCCTATAATCGAGACCTTGCTACATCCTTGCAGACAGGCATTAGATAAACAATTGAAGCTGCCATAAATACCCAGGTACTACTCCTTGCCTGCTCACAGCACTTTACTTGCAATATGCAACAGCTAGTTATATTTACTTAACAAATTACAAAAATGTTGTCAAAGGGGTTAAAAATACCAAATATTCAAAGTCTAGCATTTTGAATGTGTTTGTTTTGAATTTACTACTTTGACGATACGGCCGCCATCTTGCCAGGGTGCAAGCAAAACAAAGATGATGGAGAATACATAGAGTTTCGAGTGTTTGTCTTCCTTTTATGGGTAAAGGTGATCAATATGCTATCTTAATTCATCTCTTGTTGTAATCTCTTTTGGTTAGCCGCTTTATATCAATCAACGTCGTTAGGGTAGCATGGGTGGTGTTCACGGCTAACGCGTCGTCTTTCACCACTATGAGTCCAACGGGTTGGGTCGCTGGTTCGAGCCCTGCGTTCACCACATGTGAATTGAGTTTGTTTGACGTGTTGTTCTCTCCCTTGCCACGAGGGGTTTTCTCCAGGTTCTCCGGTTTCCTCCCTCCGTAAAAATCAACATATGAGCTGAGCGTTGTGTGCATAGAATATTGAATGTAGTGGTAGTGCGTGTGAGTGAAAAGTGTCCCCAGCTATTGTGAAAGCACTAGAATGACTAAACACTCAAAAATAAAAAAAGATATTTATTTACTTACTGTAACAAAGCTTTATTTGCCCCCTGGTCGCTCCATAATGCCTTTTAATCCATAGATGGTCACTGTAATGTCGAAGTAGTCAATTACAATAAGGCTGTACTTCTAATGTATAATCATCTTCCCACAGAGCCAGAAAAAGCTGATAGATGATGCAGCACATTTCATGAAGTATTCATTAGGTTCCTACGGCTGGCCGATGTATGTGTTCATGAATCCATGCTGTGGAACGCTCCATTTTTGTAGTAAAGTCAGGTAATCAAACACAATAAATGATCAAGACTGAGCTGATCAAGGCTAACGTCCTATCTACAGAAGCTGGCAGATAAATTAAAACAGCCAAGCTCTTAATAATCAAAGTAATCATACTACTTTGACAATGTGATGGCGAAATTTATTGTCAATAAGAGGACAGATACATAAAATCTGATGTCTATTTGTTTTTTTCAATAACAAAAACGATAAAAACTTCTCATTTTTAGTGATCAAAACAACCAACGAAAAGAGCGCGCGCTCGTTGACGTCAGCTTTATCTGTCTGTCCTCTTATTGTTGATTAAAAAAAATTCAATCAGCGCGCGAGAAATTTGTAAGTTATTGTAAAAAAATTAATTGCAACCACATTCAATAATTGTTGTTAATTGTCGAAATTAGACAGCTGACTGGTACTTGGCACACTTTTTTCCCTTTTCCCATACTAGTCTTATATATTTTCTAATCTAAGCCCTCCCTCCCTACTTTTCCCATACTAGTCTCATATATTTTCCAATCTAAGCCCTCCCCCCCCCCCCCCCCCTATTAGGGTGCTCCGCAACCCCTGCAGGGATATAAATATGTAATGATAATACTAAATGTTAATACTAAATACTCTTGTTTCTATATTGTTTATAGGTGGTTTTCTTGTTTGGGACCAAGGGCAAAAAATATCATCAACGATAACTGTTGCATGTGTAACTCGGCTGCTATCCACCTTCAGTCGTCCTTGCCTGAAAGTGACCTGATCTACTGCACCTATCACAACAAAGTTAGTACACATTTAATAAATAAAGTGAAATAAATACAGAGTGGCTATTCATCCACTGAAATTCCAATTGGAATTTAGGAGTTGATTTTTGTGGAGGGAGGGAAGATGGGGAAGCCGGGGAACCCAGAAAACTCTCGAAGCAAAGGAGAGAACCAACAAACAACTCTACTCACATACTACACAGGAGAGAACCAACAAACAACTCTACTCACATACTACACAGGAGAGAACCAACAAACAACTCTACTCTCATACTACACAGGAGAGAACCAATAAACAACTCTACTCACATACTACACAGGAGAGAACCAACAAACAACTCTACTCACATACTACACAGGAGAGAACCAACAAACAACTCTACTCACATACTACACAGGAGAGAACCAACAAACAACTCTACTCTCATACTACACAGGAGAGAACCAACAAACAACTCTACTCACATACTACACAGGAGAGAACCAACAAACAACTCTACGTCACATACTACACAGGAGAGAACCAACAAACAACTCTACTCACATACTACACAGGAGAGAACCAACAAACAACTCTACTCACATACTACACAGGAGAGAACCAACAACAACTCTACTCACACACTACACAGGAGAGAATCAACAAACAACTCTACTCACATACTACACAGGAGAGAACCAACAAATAACTCTACTCACATACTACACAGGAGAGAACCAACAAACAACTCTACTCACATACTACACAGGAGAGAACCAACAAATAACTCTACTCACATACTACACAGGAGAGAACCAATGAGCAACTCTACTCACATACTACACAGGAAAGAACCAACAAACAACTCTACTCACATACTACACAGGAGAGAACCAACAAACAACTCTACTCACATACTACACAGGAGAGAACCAATGAGCAACTCTACTCACATACTACACAGGAGAGAACCAACAAACAACTCTACTCACATACTACACAGGAGAGAATTAACAAACAACTCTACTCACATACTACACAGGAGAGAACCAATGAGCAACTCCACTCACATACTACACAGGAGAGAACCAAGAAACAACTCTACTCACATACTACACAGGAGAGAACCAACAAACAACTCTACTCACATTCTACACAGGAGAGAACCAATGAGCAACTCTACTCACATACTACACAGGAGAGAACCAACAAACAACTCTACTCACATACTACACAGGAGAGAACCAATGAGCAACTCTACTCACATACTACACAGGAGAGAACCAACAAACAACTCTACTCACATACTACACAGGAGAGAACCAACAAACAACTCTACTCACATACTACACAGGAGAGAACCAATGAGCAACTCTACTCACATACTACACAGGAGAGAACCAACAAACAACTCTACTCACATACTACACAGGAGAGAACCAACAAACAACTCTACTCACATACTACACAGTAGAGAACCAACAAACAACTCTACTCACATACTACACAGTAGAGAACCAACAAACAACTCTACTCACATACTACACAGGAGAGAACCAATGAGCAACTCTACTCACATACTACACTGGAGAGAACCAACAAACAACTCTACTCACATACTACACAGGAGAGAACCAACAAACAACTCTACTCACATACTACACAGGAGAGAACCAATGAGCAACTCTACTCACATACTACACAGGAGAGAACCAATGAGCAACTCTACTCACATACTACACAAGAGAGAACCAATGAGCAACTCTACTCACATACTACACAGGAGAGAACCAACAAACAACTCTACTCACATACTACACAGGAGAGAACCAATGAGCAACTCTACTCACATACTACACAGGAGAGAACCAACAAACAACTCTACTCACATACTACACAGGAGAGAACCAACAAGCAACTCTACTCACATACTACACAGGAGAGAACCAACAAACAACTCTACTCTCATACTACACAGTAGAAAACCAACAAACAACTCTACTCACATACTACACAGGAGAGAACCAACAAACAACTCTACTCACATACGACACAGGAGAGAACCAACAAACAACTCTACTCACATACTACACAGGAGAGAACCAACAAACAACTCTACTCACATACACACCGAGCTCAACGGGACTCGCATTGGTGAGAGGCGAGCGCTCTCACCGCTGCGCCACACGTGCATCCCGTGCTTACAATTTTTTGTAATTGGCCTTTGCACTTTTGTATTAGACTATGAGCAGTCCCACTTTCCCTCCAGACTCAGTAAAAACCAATGATTTGGGGTTCCTGTGGATGTGCACTTTCCTCTCCCCTTTCCCTGCTAACTCGGCTCCAATATACGCGCGTCCACAGGAATCCCAAAACCCCTGCCCTTACTAAGTTTACAGGGCCACTACGGTCTACTTTTGTTGCGCCGGAATACAGTAACACATTTTCACAGCTAATCAGTCAGAAAACGTTTTACACTGAATATTTTTCTTTTTCTTCAGCTGTATGAAATACCCTTTTACGTTGCAATAGATGACAAGGCCAAAGCTGTGGTGATATCGATAAGAGGAACCCTTTCAATGAGGGTACGTACTTATTCTTCCCATGAGAATAACACGTCCGGGGGGGGGGGGGGGGGTACTCCCATATATGGACTATACGGGGATGATCCGCTGAACAGGGTATGGTTTTTCGAGCTTCTTGTCATAAATAGGGTATGCAATATCACTCAAGTTCCAAATTTTTTCCTGAGTTTCTTGTCATATTCAGGGTTTCTACTTTCGTATTGACCGAAACTGGTTACTATGGTCGTCAAAAAGCGATACGCGAGATGACATGATAATTGAAACAGGAGCTCAGTGCAATTAATTATACCTTTTATCATAAACAGGGTCCAAGAATTTGAGTTTTTTGTCATAAACAGGGTACCCCTTTCAGAATCCCAGCCGAACACCCCTACCAAAATCCTGGCGGAGTACCCCCCCCCCCCCCCCCCCGGGATAACACGGCACTATTCTGTATTAAAGTTTAAGGTTAGGTTTTTTTGGGGGGGTTAGGGCACAGGTAGCCCAAGTTTGGTTTCTGTGGTGTCATGTTATGGTTTCTCACTGGTGGGGAAAAAAATCCTTAAAACGGGCTAAATTCAAAAAATAACCACACAGAGCGAAAGAAGTACTATTTCTCAATGATCGGGTAAAATTTCGAGGCTTTATTTCACGTTTCAATGATTTTATTGAAATGTTTGATGAATCCCCATACATTTTCTTATAACATGACACCACAGAAACCAAGCTTGGGCTACCTGTGGTTAGGGTAAGGGTTAGGGTTTGGATTGGGACTTCAGGAAGTTATAATCAATAATCAATAATTAATAATAATCCAATAGTGCCATTTCATGTTCGCTTACATGAAATACTAACCGCAATGGAACGTTCTCAAAATTATCTTGCATGCTAGGCAAACGTCATGGAAATATAAAAGAAATACCTCAAATTCCATCGAGAAAAAGTGGCACTTCTTTTGTATTTTCATGTTAGCCTCGCGATAATTTCGAAAAGTGTCATTGGTGCTAATTAACTGAAGAAAAAAAGAACGCGTACTAGAGATTCTCGTAGTATTGATGGTTTTCACGGCGGCCATGTTGGAGGACCTTGACAAAAGAATTGCCAATGAATTCTTTTGTTGTATCCTCCAACATGGCCGCCGTGTCTTTTGTTATTTAATCCTCTAGGGAATGGTTGAAAACCATCAATAGGAGTCAAATAACGTCGTATTTACTAACTTTATAGGACACGTTGACAGACCTCACAGGACATGGAGAAAGGATTGATATGGAAGGCGTAGAGGATGGCATGGCGCATAAGGTTTGATTATTTACACTACAAATCATCTCATTAGATAGTTTTATTAACCTAATTACAAGGGTTGTACAGGTTTAGGAAAGTCTTGGAAAGTTTTGGGAATTGATAATGATTCTTCCAGGAACTTAAAAGGTTTTGAAAATTAATTTTGGGTCTACTAGGGTATGGAAAAGTTATGGATTTTTTGTAGCCTGTCTTGCTTATACTTCGCAAAGAATTGTTTTTGTTGTAAATAGGAAAGCATTGCACCCAATCTGGAGAGTTCTTTAGGCTAGTGTCAATGAAATCTCTAGGTTACGTAAAGGGCCATAGGAACCGTACTCTAACGATATATTTGTTTAATGGTAGTCCATTGCCAATAGGCCACTTTATCTTGGGCGATAAGTTGTCGCATTTCAGACCACATGTCATTCCCATTGATGGGAACCGTAATCTAAAGATATATTTGTTTGAGTCCCGTTATCACACGGCGGCCATGTTTATTCTCATGAGAATAAAAACCTGCATGAATTTATTCTCAAGCACTTGTATGTGAGGCTATGTGGGGTGGAATCTATTGCTCAAACCAACATGGCTGTCGCGTGAAGAAGCCTCATTGGCAACACACCTCTTCACCTCTTCGCCTTGGGCGTAATATTGTCCCATTTTAGATAACGTGCTATTCCCTAGAGTATCGTTTCTTTGTTTAACGGTTGTACATGAGATGACACATGAATATGGATGCAACTCATACAAAGAATCTTATTCTCAAGAGAACGATACGTGGTCTGAAATGGGAAAACATTGCGCCCAAGATAAAGGTCTCATTTCACACGTGTCATTCCCTAGAGTATCATTTCTTTGTTTAACGGTTGCGCATGAGTAGATTAACCTAAATTCAAATGAATCCCTATTTTAAAAAAGAGTGGTAGACCGAGAATCCAACAGAAAAGCGTTCGAACAGCGAAACTTTCCCTATTTTACTTCTCGTTTCTAAAATGAACAATTACCTTTGTTTATATTTTTACAAAACCGTTCTATAGATACAGATTAGTTTATTAAAATATTGCAATCCTTATCATAACCATTTCGTTATCTTACAGGGTATGTTCTTGAGCGCGCAGTACATCAAGAAGGTGTTGCTTGACAATGGCATATTACAGGGTGCTTTTGATGAGGCAGAAGACAGGGTAAGATGACGATCATCTGAGGTGTTTTGGGTTTGTTCCTGTTGTCGTTGTTGTTGTTGTAGCTGTCGGAGCTGAAATGTTGTTGCTGTTGTTGTTGCTGTTGTGTTGCTGTTGTTGTTGTTGCTGTTTGCTTGTTGCGTTGACTGTTGCTGTGCTGTTGCTGTTGTTGGTATTTGTTGTTGTTGCTTGTGTTGTTGCTGTTGCTTCTGTTGTTGCGGTTGTTGTTGCTGTTGTTGGTGCTGTTGCTGCTGTTTGTGCTGTTGGTGTTTGCTGTTGGCTGTGTGCGTGTTGTTGTTGCTGTTGCTGTTGATGTTGTTGTTTCGTGTTGCTTTTTGCTGTGCTGTTGTTGTTGTTGTGGTTGTTGTTGTGCTGTTGGTTGTTGTTTGCTGTTGTTGTTTGCTGTTTTTGTATGCTGTTGCTTTTGTGTGTTGTTGCGGTTGTTGTTTCTGTTGTTTTTGCTGGCTGTGGCTGCTGTTGTTGCTGCTGGTGTTGATGTTGCTTTTGTTGTTGCTGTTGTTGTTTGTTGTTTGTTGTTGTTGTTGCGTTGCTGTGTTTTTGGTGTTTGTTTTTTCTGTTGTTGCTGTTGTTGTTTGCTGTTGTTGTTGCTGTGTTGCCTGTGTGTGCTGTTGTTTGGTGGGGTTGTTGGTTGTTGTTGTTGCGTGTTGCTGTTGTTGTTGTGTGTTGTTGTTGCTGTGGTTGGTGTTGGTGGTTGTTGTTGCCGTTGTGTTGTGCTGTTGCTGTGGTTGTTGTTGTTGCTGGGGGGTTTGCTGTTGTTGTTGTTGCTGTTAGTGTGTTGCTGTTGTTGGTGTGTTTTGTTGTTTGTTGTTGCTGTTGCTGTTGCTGTTTATTGTTGTTGTTGTTGCTGTTGCGGTTGCATGTTGCTGTTTGCTTGATGGTTGCGGTTGCTGTGCATGTTGCTGTTGTTGTATGCTGTTGTTGTTGCTATTGTTAGTTGTTGTTGTTGCTGTTGCTGTTCAGCTGTTGCTGGTGCTGTTTGTTGTGGGTGTTGCGTTGTGTTGCTGGTTGTTGTTGTTTGTTGTTGTTGTTGCTGTTGTTGTTTCGCTGTTGTTGTTGTTGTTGCATGTTATGTTGTTGCTGTTGCGGGTTGTGCTGTTGTTGTATGCTTGTTGTTGTTGCTACCTTGCTTCTGCTGTCTGTGGTGTTGCGGTTGCTTCTGCATTTCCGTTTTTTTCTTCAATATTATTGTTGGCCCCCCTCTCATCTTTCGATATTTTACACACATAGGACAATAATAAGCAATTATTGGATGAGGTTGAGCATGATATCGTAAATTATCAAGACCGAGGCTGTTTTATCTGCCGAAGCCGAATGCTGAGGCAGATAACACAGCCAAGGTCTTGATATTTACGATATTATGCGATACCGAATTCAACAATTGCATTATTATACATTTTGTATACTGGAAGAACATTAACATGAGCATTAAATTATGAACGCCATGATGTAGCGTGAAAAACGCAAAAAATTTAATTAAAAAATATTTTAAGAATTCTTCATGAAATATATGAAAATAAGTTAAGGATTCCTTAAATAATTGTTTTTGTACATAATTCTGGAAATAAATACGCATAATGAATAAAAACAAAGCTACCACATCGTGACCTTGAATGAACTTGACATGATAAATGTACTATCTGTAGGGAAACCTATAGATAATACATTTGTCATGTGGAGTTCACACGATATCAGGGATTGGCTGAGGCCTCGACCAATCAGAATTGAGATACTTAGTAAAATGTATAATAATGTTTATTATTAATAGGGTGGCAACTACCGTCTTGTCATAGTAGGTCATTCATTGGGCGCTGGAACTGCATCTGTGCTGTCTATCTTACTAAAACCACTCTTCCCTGGTCTGCAGTGCTTTGCATATTCTAATCCAAGTGTCTTAAAGTAAGTTGATGTTCTATCTCCTTGTCTTGAGCCTAGCTTCATTGATGAAGAAGAAGAACAACTCTTTTCTTGCCTCATTCAGACCAGCATTTAAAAAACAGATCTCTTTACCTTGTGTGTAATGTTTTCCCATTTAAGACCACGTGCCATTCATTTGAGAATAAGGTTCTTTGTTTAGTTGTATCCATATTCATGTGTCTTCTCATGTGCAACTGTTAAACAAAGAAGTGATACTCTAAGGGAATGACACGTGGTCTGAAGTTGGAAGACATTACGCCCCAGGTAAAGTGCAGTATTAGTAAATGGTTACAACCCAGGTGTTGAAGTTTGTTATGAAGTCTAATCGTCCGGGTGAGTGTAGTCTTAAGAAAGACTGTTGTTGGTGGTGACTGACAGTTTGTTGTGAAGTGTAATGGTCCAGGTGAGTGTAGTCTTGAGAAAGACTGTTGTTGGTGGCGACTGCAATTCGACAACCTGAGCTGAAGTCATCTTCTGAGTCCAACGAGAAAATGTTTTCTCTCTCGTTTTCTCACTGGACTCTGAAGATGACGTCCACTCAGGTTGTCGAAACGTCAGTCACCACCAATAACTATCTTTCTTAAAGTGCACATGAACCCTTTGACAATACATTCAGTACCGGTTCTGCATAAAGTAAATAGTTGATTGGTAAAATATTTCTTGATTTGAGTGACGCGTCCTCTAAGTTAGGAAGGTTTATACTTCCAATATGTTAATGATGATGACGTCAGGTAAGGTATTTGAGTGTTTTTGTTGTAACTAGTAATACTTAATGCTGGTCATTTTGAAAATAAAAATTTTAAATAGCTTTCATGTAAACCATGAGTAAAATAATGATGCTTTTTAAATACTGTATCTATGAACCAGTTCGATTTGGTATATTTAATTAAGCCTTAATAGACGTCACACTTATTAGCATATTGAAAGTATAAACCTTCATAATTTAGAAACGCATCACTCAAATCAAGAAATATTTTACCATTCAACTATTTACTTCATGTATGATCAGTACTGAAAGTATTGTCGAAGGGTTCATTTGCACTTTAATACTACTCTTACCCGGACGACCATACTTCACAACAAAAAACAAATATTATAAAAAGCTGTAAGTATACGGTTGCCAAACCGCAAAAACTAGTACGCCATCTTGAAAGGTAGCCGTGCCTTTGCATCGAAGCGATACGAAAGGTGACGCTAAGACGCTATCGGCATCTGAAAACCAAAGTCTATTTTTTGCCGTGCAACAATATATACTAGACTCTAGACATTTTTCTTTGACCTAATTTAACTTCTTCATCTTCTATTTTGCTCATGTATTTGTTATTCTTATTACTATTCTTTTTTCAATGACCCATGTGCTCCATGTAATTGTTTATTAGCGAATCAGCTACAGTCAACTGTGAAGACTACGTGTTGTCTGTTCTTGTTGGCAAAGATGTAGTGCCAAGGTAATGAAATATTATTCATCCCATCCATCCATCCCTCCCTCCATCCCTCCCTCCCTCCCTCCATCCCTCCATCCATCCATCCCTCCCTCTATCCATCCATCCATCCATCCATCCCTCCCTCCCTCCCTCCATCCCTCCATCCCTCCATCCATCCATCCCTCCCTCCCTCCCTCCCTCCCATTTATTCATTCTTATTCCCATCCCATCTATCTAACCATCCATCCATGCATTAATATCCGTGTCTTTGTTTGTTTACGATCAATATTTCATTTCAGAATGAGTGTCAAAACCCTCAACACTTTGGTACAAGATTTAGAAAATGTCATAATGAACTGTAACTTGCCTAAGGTAGGGATGACATCAAACATCGAGACGTTCCCACAAATTGTATTCATTTTGTATTCATTTAACCTTTCTTATGGGAAGCCATTTAAATGTTACGGCATGTCGTACCATGTACGGGCTTAAGACAGTACCGTATGTTTTCTCATTCATACGATAACCATTCTTATGGGAAGCCATTTTCAATGTTAGGGCATGTCGTACCGTGTACGTGCGTGTACGTGCTGTAAGTCAGTACTATTTGTTTCCCACTCATACGATAACCATTCTTATGGGAAGCCAGTTCAGGGCTAACGCATGTCGTACCGTGTACGTGCAACCATCCTACCGTACTAGGATCATGATAATCATTCTGATGCTAATCTTGGTTTTCAGTATCGTATCCTGATGACTGGCTGTTGGCGAGCTATCTGTTTCTTCCTAGGAAACAACAACAAGAATCGTAAAGGTGACCCTAAAGTATTACCTCCTTCCATTTCCCCTCGTACTGACCAAGGCTCACAACCCCACATAACCGAACCTTTGTTAGGTAAACAGGGCGAACGACAGCCGCTGAGCTCTTCTACCGGAGGCGCAAGAAGCAGTTACGTCTCCGATAATGGCGGAAGCAGCGAGAGCGAGAATAATAGACAACGCAATGAAAGCCAGTTGGTACGTCTTTTCCCGGCTGGAAAAATATTACAGATCGATGTCAAACCGAAAAACCGGTAATGATGGAGTATTAAATATTAGAGTACAATAAACACGTGAGAATGCCAGTACATTCAACTCTCGTAACAGCGGACACCCTCGGGACCGTCCCGCGGGAATTGTCCTACTGTCCGTATAAGCGAGGGGTCCGCAAGGCAAGAATTGAATGTAATTTGGTTTTTCGTAGTTTTATAATACACTAGTTAATTGAAATCCCCGGGACAGGGCGGGGAAATAGGGACCTTAAGCTGCAGGACGGCAACGTGGGCGACAACGTGGGCGAAAATTGAAGCGCTTCAACCTTCTATTGTATTATTATTTCGTGTTTACCTAGTATTTACTCAATAAGCATCCCCGTTTTAGAGTGAAATGACGTCTTTTGGCAGCGCTTTACTTATAACGAAAATCAGCAAAGATAAGCTTTTTGCGTAGCCGTTCTCTTTAGTACGTAAAATAGGACATTTCACGTCTTACTTTCAGCATAAGACGGCAATGATGCACAGTATTTCGTACATTCCAACGAGTATCTATTGAATAGCGCAATAAGTGTTATTGTATGTTTGCCGTCGTCGTCGTCGTTGCTGTTCTGCAGCTAAGGTCCCTATTAACGCGGCGAGACGGTGATTTGATGTACGTGGGGATTTAACAGTAAATCGTTCCCCGGGGACCGAGGGAAATTGTTAAGTTTAACACTAAATGGATGTCAAATTTCAACTCAACTTTTAACTTGCATGTTGATGTTTTCGGTGAAAAATGCATATATTTCTATAGATACAACAGTGCGCGCAAGATTTCAGGCAATGTTGCTAAAGTAAGATCGTTTTCTACTTCATGCAGCAGCATTGCGTGCAACAAATTGCGTCGTGTGACGTGTCTCACAACTGATAACGCGTAATAATTACTGATCTTATCAAAATCCATTGTTTTCAGTCTGCATTATCCCAACGAATGCATAGAGGAAAATCAGACATATTTAGTTCATTCATTATTGGCTTTGTTTCTATGATAAACAAGCTAGAAAGAAAACAATTGGATTTCGATAAGAACAATAATTATACTATATAATCACTTCGGGCTACGCCCTCAGCTGCCTGCATTATACCTACGAATGCTGCGTGCCTCAGTAATTATCTATTAAATATTGCACCTCGTTCGCGTAGCTTCAAACTAGTGTACAGTGTGTGCAACTATGTGGCTCAAAATCCCTTGAGATATAAATAACAATGAAACTACAGCCATGTTGGTTGATCTAACAAGAGAAGCTAATAGTGATGACGTCACAAAATCGTTTTTAAAGACATTCAGGATTTTGGTGACATTATCAGAAAATGTATGTAAAAATATGATATGATGCAAAATTTCAGACCGTTAGAGCAAAAAACGGCTGAAATATAGGTCATTTAATACGAAAATATTCCCATACATTTTCTCTTATAATATTTGAGGCTGGATCTATAACGTGATTGGACCCAGTCCAAAATAAAATAAAATGTATGGGGGTTTTTTCGATCTTAAATACCCAATATCTCCATTTCTAAAGCTCGGAACAGCCTTAAAGTTGGCAGAAATGTAGGCAATGGTGTGTTCTCTTATAAACATGAACATTTCAAAACTGAATAGACCCCTTTCCACAGGGTTAGCCTCGAGTTTGTGCAGAATATTCACGTGTTCCAGTCAAGTGTTTGTATTGTTGAAGTTGTGCATTCTTTACTTTTCTGTTGGTATTTGTGAATATTTAAACACTGATACGAGGCTAACCCTGTGCAAATGAGTCTGTAATCAAGGAACACAGCGGTAATTTGGAATTCGAAACTGGTCTATTGCAAAATTTGTAATTTGATGACGTCACACGTCACTATATAAGGATTGCTTTGTTATGGTCAACCAACATGGCGGCTATGACGTAACATGCACATGCTCAAGTTGTGCAAATGCATCCCCCATTCATTTTTCGACTGTTTTTTTCACAGACCTCGACCAGGACTGGCGTACGACCTAACCTGGGCTAACAAAGAAAACTATGACCGCGTGATCATATGTCCCACTATGGTAAAGGACCATTTTCCAGATGTAGTCATGAATGCTCTTCGGGACATAACATCATAAACGAAGAAAACAACCGAGTGATTATGATAAAGTAAACTATGTCGATAGGCCGAACATGTAACCTATGCTTGGAGAGATTTTCTTTTTGCACTGCGGAGTACAATGCAACATCATATAAAACAAAGAAAACAGCCGAGTGATTTTGATAATGTAAAAGATGCCAGTAAGAATAGATGACCTGCTTGGAGAGATTTTTGTATAATGCAATAGGCCTTTTGCAACAAACAGTCACGTGCTGATATATGACTTTACTAACGAGTCAATTCAGCTCAAGGTCCCTTGGGGAAGGCTCTGCTGGATGGCAAACAAACTTTAAATTGCTTCGTATCTTGAAATCGAAAGTATCTTATAAGGGGAAAAAAAAGTATTTTTGAAGGTTTTGTATGCGACGTTAGTAATCCAGCGAATAATCTTTGATAAAGGAAGTCCAAATTTTTTTGCCATCCAGTAACAATCGTGTGTCAATCTATTGCAAAAGGCCTATTAACCCGGCTAAAACGTGACAGGCTTAGATCCTTAGTAAGAGCCAGGCTTAGTACGGAATATTGTAGAACAAACAACAAACAATAACAATAACAAAAACGCCAAACCGACAAAAAATTGGCAAACATAAATAAAGAATATAGAAATATATTATAACGTTAGAGTACAAACCATATATTTGTGAAATAGTACTAACTAATTCGTACTAAATAAAACAAAGGAAACAATTGAAAAAAGAGTTAGATTATTGCAAAATGTCGAAAATAAAATAAGATAAATAATATTTTACAGTAAAAAAAGAAATCAAATTATTAGGAAAAAAGGCACAAAGCCTTTTCTAAGTGAAAAAAATTAATGTATTTTGAGCTCCTCAAAGTCCCACAAAATTTTCTTCAATTTCAATATTCTCTACTTTCACATCCCCATATAATGTGTTGCGTCTTTGGGGGTAACCAATCAAAAAACTGTCCCAAATTGAAAGGCTTCTTACTTGAATTTATACTATACCTGCTTTTATCCGTACAATACTGATTATCAGTTTATTCCAAGTTATTTTTGCGTGTACAGATCATGAAGAGTTTTGGTCTTACAGAAAATGTTCTTCAAGCTTCTATCTTTTTCTGTTTTTTACTTCTTCATTTTATCTTTGGATACCAAACAAGGTATTTTCAACATTGTCTGATCAGCCTTCAGCAAAATAAGTGGCTTTTTACCCTCCGGTAACCCCCCAAAGACACAAAGGATTATGGGCATGTGAAAGTAGAGAATTAGAGAAGTTTTCGTATGACTGTGAAAAGCGCATGGCACGAACACGGTCGTCACACGGAAAAGGATAACCAATGACGATAATTTACTCTCCATCCAATCAAATACCCGGAACACGGCGCGGACACGGTCACACCGAGGTCACCGCACTTGCAGACCAATCACATTGCGCGATAAACAAATCAGAACTGAGCTCTTCAGTCATGCGAAAACCGCTCACGTTGACAACGGGCGGCTGGATGCATATTTTCTTTGTATAAAGAGAAACGGATGAAAAGCGCACTGCGCATGCTCTGAACTTCAGCTCCATTGGTAGACGCGTAGTGTTTACAAATAAAACCATTAGAGATTTAATGGTGTTTGTACTGTTCGGATTTCTCTCGTATTCTTTCACCAGGGAAAGAAAACAACTAAAGCGATGGTTTAGGGGGAAAAAATTTACAAGCATTCCACGAACGACCAGAACTTAAAGATCTATCAAACACCAGTAAATCTCCAATCGTTGTAATACACGGTTCGTGAAGCAGTCCAAACACTGCAATTTTTTCCCGCGCTGGAACATGACGCAATAAGCTTGAAGCGAGATGACTTTTTACCCCCGTCTCTATACCATAATAATTTTTAAAATTCTTTCATATTAAAATTTTTGATTCCTTAGAGAATACAGGAACGATAGTCATAATTAAAGAACAAAAGCAATGTGAAAAGGCTTATTACAAACCGTTCGGAAGTTGAGGAAATAATTGTCATTCCAGTGCATTGTGGGGCTGTATTACTGGACATATAATCGCGTCTACATATCGTCCCAATCCGATGCAAACTCGAGCCCAGAATCTTCTGGCTTTTTGGCCAGCAGGGTGTAAGGCGCTACGACAAAGCAGAACGGCTCTGGAGGATTCTGGGTACGAGATTGAGTCCTACGAATGAAATAAGATGAAATGCAATGCCAATTCGAGGTACAACTCGACCTCGAAATAGTTTTTTCGTCTTTCTAGCGGACAGCAAAATGGTAGGAAGTATTTCAGTGACCACATTCTCGCACCCAGACTCTTCTCAGCGAAAAATCGATTTCCGATTTTTCGTTGCAAACCTGAGAAGGGAGAGGGTACGAGAATTTGTTTGAGCATCCTTTGGAGCAGATTATGAAATTCAAAGATATGAATTTCTTTCAATGTTTTTTAAATTGTTTTTTTTTAAATGTAACACGATGACACAGTTGCACTTTTAAATTTAAGCAAAAGATTGAAACGTTATAAATTTTAAACGTCAAAATATCCCCCTGCTTTTACCTCACGATTTATTTCGTGACGTCACTTTTCCAATGACGTTAAAATCGATGGTTTTCACCGCGGCCATGTTGGAGGAACTCAACAAAAGAATTGTCAATGTATTCTTTTGTTGTATCCTCCAACATGGTCACCGTGTCTTTTGTTATTTAATTCTCTTGGGAATGGTTGAAACCATCAATTACGTTACGTTTATATCAATTGCAACTCACATGAAATTCGCCGGCAAATCGCTGAAACATCTACGCCATTTTTATTTTTTATTTTTTTGCAAACATTATTTTTAAATGCTCCAAAAGCTAAAATTTCGTACCAATATTGTTCCATTCCCTATTGATTTAATTCTTAAATTTATTTTTCCGCGATTATTCCATCGCCTTCCTTGACAATCCAGCAGCAAATATCCAGCAAAGCCGCCGCGAACTTGTAAAATTCTTTCCATTTCCATGGCAACATTGATTTGAATGGAATATCGTAGCTTGGCAACCGTTTCTATGAGCAACAGCTATGCCTTTCTCGCTGTGTTTCTACGTATTGCTCGAGATTAAATTTGTGGTCTGCGGGGTTCTTGCTTCTTCGATGTTTAATATCTCTGTAGAAGAAAAGGATGAATTGTATTAGTACGGCTGGGATCCCTGTGTCTACAGGTAGCCCAGTAATGAAATATTTTTCTAAGTCTAATACCAGTAGTGTACTCCTGGAAGACGAAGGATAATGATGAGGAGACCTTGGGAGGGTTTTAACTTCTATATAAGAATTTCGATTTCTTCTTAAACAGAATGTACTGTTCTTTTTTCTGTTGTTGTTGTTGTTGTTGTTTCTTTTTGTTTCGGGTCTTCTACAGGTGGGTGACACTTGAAATCAGAACCCCCTCTATAACAAAATTTTGGGTCTGCACCCAAGAGCCAATGGTTACAGAAGAACTTGTAACCCAAAGCAACAGGGCTGAGCACCATATACTAATTGGGAGTGTACGGTGCAGCAGCTTCTATAAAAAAACGTACTCACCTTGCTATTGCCATAAATGCTAAGTCAACATTTAAACCAGTTTTTGCACTTGTTTCCATAAAAGCAACATTATGATCCTAAGGGTGGAACAAAGAAAATCCATGATTAAAATTGTTGATGAGGACAAAGGAACAAAATAAAGTGACATAAGTTAAATCAGGTGACAAGGAAACCCATCAAGTGGCTGTCAACAAGGAAGCCCATCAAGTGTCAACCAACAAGGAAGCCCATCAAGTGACAACCACATGGAAGCCCATCAAGTGGCAATCACCAAGGAAGCCCATCGAGTGATGACCAACGAGAAAGCCCATCAAGTGGCAACCAACAAGGAAGCCCATTAAGGGACAACCACATGGAAGCCCATCAAGTGGCAATCAACAAGGAAGCCCATCAAGTGACAACCAGCAAGGAAGCCCATCAAGTGGCAATCAACAAGGAAGCCCATCAAGTGACATTCAACAAGGAAGCCAATCAACTGACAACCAACAAGTGACAACAATGATGATAGTTTACGACAAACTAACCTTTGCCAACTTTTCTCCTTGTTCTCGTGTAACCACTCTTTGTTTTGCTAGATCTGCCTGCAAGAACCAACAAAACAATTTAAAACTAGTTTTTCAATAATGTTCAACAACTTTTTTTACAATAATTATTATACACTGTAATTTCCAGTGCTGATGACAGACAACATGTCTGAAAGCTCAGTAGAATAAAAATTGTAAAAAAATGAAGTGGTTACAATTATCTCTCTAGAGCTATATCATTATTTTGGTCAAAACCTATTCGATTTAATCCTAAAACATTTCATGTTGTGGATATGCTGACATAATGGTGATGTCATGCTAATATTCAATCAAGGTAGAAACATTTCCTAGTTGGTTGGTTTAAAAGAATATTTGTAGCTTCAAATATAGTACTAACCTTATTTCCCAGTAACATTATAATGACATCTGAAGAAGCATATTCATAGATTTCTGCCAGCCATGCCTATTACAAATATTAAGCAAATATTATTTAATCCAGTGGAAGAGGAGCAGTTCTCTACCCCATGGAGGAGGCATGATATTGTATATGATATAGAGGCTTTGCACAATCATGCGAAGGCAGCCATGCCAGAGGCAGGAACAATAGCAGTTATTAAGGATGCGTGCAAATCAGATGCAAATGAGACAATAAGCATTGCATCAGCCTGATAGCCTCACTTGTATGATCCTTAAAACAAAAGAATTTCTCATTGCGGGCTCAACTGTAATAACAGCTATTGATTTTGGTCTAATCTGAGTTTTCCCGGGGAAAAAGACTATATTGCTGTGCCTTTTGTCATTGCTGCCATCACATGATGGTACAAAGTCTCTATAAAAAACTCTTGTCTATGGCTAGAGAATGTATATAACCATATAACAAGGCCACTACATATTTCGAAGCTGTTTGAAGAAGTAGTTGAAATTATCCCTGGCCCTTTAGAGTGCAAGCGGGAACAGATGTTTTACTGTTGCACCAAGCTTACAGCAAATGTTGAAGAGTGGGCTAAACAACTTATCGCGGCAAACTTAGTGTGCGGGGGAGCTTTACTGGTTGAATAAGGTCAGGAACCACGGAAAATCGGCTGTGATTGACGGTGACTTTCCACTCATTGTATTTATTACTTAATTATATATGTTAAGACTTACCCTTATATTCTCAAAGGAACTTTCATTTGTGACATCATATAGAAGAAGAAGAGCTAAACATAAGAAAAAGATAAGTTAATCTGCTGAATTAATAATAATAATAATGATAATAGTTTATTTATCCACATAACGCCTAGGAGCATTTCACATACTCGTTCAAAATACGCAAATGCACAAATTATTGCAGCTTCATAGCAACATATAGTCCAATAAGCACCAAGATATCAAACTGTTCCTGCAACTTAGAACAATAAATTGCAATAAGTTGCATGTCTCTTGAACTTGTGGTTGGGACTTACCGTGTGAGTCCCGATAGTAAGCATGGGTTATACTACGAAACCGCTCCTGGCCAGCTGTATCCCAGATCTGAAAGAAATTAAGGAGTTGGTTTTTAACATGATACATGTGTGAGCTAATGTTCAGTACCATGCCTGCATTTTAAAACGTTTCTCTTCTCACTGTACACCATATCAAAATATGGCAGTCAATTTGAATAACTATTATTCTGAACTGAATTGACACTGACTAGCCTCTAATGCATGTAAAAACACCTTTATGTTTCCACGTGAACACGAGGCTAGTCAGTCGCAGTCAGTGCAAAACTATATAGGTATTCAAATCGATTGCCTTACTTTGATTCGGTATTCTCTACTTTATCAATATTTTAGTGTGCCACGATTGCTATCCATCTTTAGTAAAAATATGCAGGTGATTATAGAAAATCTCGTGCACTGATTGGTCAAGAAACTCACACTATCACACGATAATCACCTCCAGCAAAAATCCAAAATGAAAGAATCATATTGTGTATTTATACTAAAACGATTATTTGCCTCAGGCTCAGCAATTATTGGGGAATATTTACCTTGCCGCTCAAAGACTCGCGCCTTAGTAAATATTCCTGATAATCACTTCAGCTTCGGCGAATAATTGTTAAATAATACATATACAAATATTTCATGCAAGTCTGATAGGACTGCTAAGTAAGGGCTATCTGTTAAATAATATAAAATTTTCAATAAAACTTTGGCTTCTAAAGGATTTACAAGACACATCCTTTCATCTTAACAAATGAAAACTTAATTTAAATCCATCTTGCAATTGGAGCATTAATTTTTTTAAAGTTTCGTATTTTTTTCTGAAATGGTTTTTTAAATTTCATATTATCAGAAACCTTTTATCTAAAATTTCTTATTTTTAAATATTTAAGTCACGTTCAATTTTGAAAAAAAATGTCATAGAGTAATTATGACAAAAAGATTAATTATTAAATTTAAAAATTACGCAAAACTATTAACTATATTTTACCTGTAGCTTGATCCTTGACTCTTCTAGTTCCACTATTTTATTCTATTCATTGAAAAAGTATTCGAATACTTAGATTTCCACAAAGGATATTTAATTGGAAAGATTTTATGAATTCGAAGCTCGTAATTATAACTGAAAAGCTAGAAGGTGGTAAATGTTAATTCAGATGTTTTAACACCTACAATTCAATAGCGTTTCCTGTCCAAATTATATACAAATAGGGGATTTTATAGAGTAGTTAATATCTTACTTTGTAGTCGATGCCAACTGTAGAAATAAAAGATCCTGAAAGAAAGGCTCCGTCCTTGAAGCGAACCAAAAGACATGTTTTACCAACTCCTGAGTCACCAAGAAGCATAACCTGAATAAAAACATTAAAATATAAAAGGTCTTTTGTAAAATATACAAAGCTTTACACCATAAATAGCAATAAAACGAGGCTTCGGTACAAAAGCAGCTATGTAGATCAAACAACTTTAGGTTTAAGTAAAAATTCTTCTGCAGATATTTACTCACCGCAATTTTCTTATAATGGCTCTATATAGGCTAAGATTACAATATCATGGCTTAATCTTTCACGTAATCATTACAAATCAAAAGCTTGTAAAGAAAGATATTTTGATCAGATATGGAGGCCTAACTTGTTGGCCATTTGATCGCCAAGCAAGAAATATCAAAACCACTTGTTTAAATTTAACTATTTGAGTACAAAATATCGATTAAAAACCCTGGCTAAAGACCTAGGAATATAAAACAAAGATCCCGAGATATAAATACTTAAATTTATCGTTAAGTTAAAGCCCAAGTAAGTATATTTCTCAAGTATGTAGGTTTCAGCATGTATAGTGACGTTAAACTACTTACTTTACATGCTATGTCAAATGGTTCTCCTGTCTGCCGCCTCGTTGGCCCATTCTGCAAATAAGAAGTCGCCATAAAAAATACTCAAATCCAAGACGTTTACACCAGAATTTTCCACTGAAGTTTCTTATTTTAATGCAACAGTTTAACCATTGTGTATAATTAAGATAATATGCAAAATTCACTCTAAGGGAAATTGAATTTGAATAAGAATGGTGACGTAATAGTTTTATTTTACTAAACCTAAATGTGATTGGTTGATTAATAATGCAATAGTCAAACGGCACTTGCTCAGCACGAAAGTATGTTATTATATATTATTGATAAAATAGAAATAATATAAGACTTGAATAAGCATCTTCGTGTTTTTAGCTATGAGGGCGCTCGCTTTAGACTGTTTTGGAAGGGTTCCGAGCGTGAGCGACTTTTAGGGACTGAAAGAAAAATGCGTTGAGACGGAAACGGGCGGGTGTCAGTGAAGTAGAAAATATTTTGGATTTTTCCTCGTGTTGCAGGGCAACTGAGCCATGAATACGATAAAACAATAGCGAAAGATGATAATTTGGAGCTAAACAAAACCTTGAAGAACGAAAAACCCTAATCTAGAATTGCTTACTATCAATCACGTGACTTTTTTGGAGTTGACTGGGGGGCAAACAAGCGGTTGGCTGGGGGGCAACTAGCGGATGCTAAGTCAAAACATATCAAAATAAGTCCTCAAACTATTGTATTTGACTATTTTCACGACATTAAACCAGAAAATAAGAGATCAAAACAACCTCCAGGATTCTACAAGCCGTCAAAAAAAGAGCTATTACCGGAAGTGACGTCTATTGATAGCAACCTATACAATAAAAGCTTGCTACACCAAGATAGACCCAACTTTTCTTTCTTTCTTTCTTTCTTTTCATTTTTTTTTTTTTTTTTTTTCATTTTAGATTTGTCACGACGTTAACTAGTTCATTTTTATCTCTGATCGATTTTTTTTTTTTTTTTTTTTGTAAGAAACATAGACTTGCCCTTATTTTATTTTTTAAAGTTTTACTAAGCTCGTCTTAAAGTCAAAGACCCAGCATACGAGATGGATGTTCCTAAGATGGCTCCTGATCTGGGAAGTGTTGCCTCACAGCTGACCCAGTATGGGATGCTCCTAGTAATGGACTCCTGAAATGGGATCACATGCTGGCTCACACACCCAGTATAGGATAAGAATGCTGCTTTTACAGTAATAGGCTACTGATCTGGGAATATGTTGGCTCAAAGACCCAGTATGGGAGAGATGGATGCTCCTGGTAATGGGCTCCTGATCTGGGAATATCCTGGCTTACAGAATTATTAATTATTATATAACATGGGTTTTGGATGGACGAACGAAAGTGACTTTCGGCAGTTTACCTTAATCATACAAGATATATCTTAATTAAATGATAACGATTTGCACACTCTAAATTTTGATAAGTTGCTAAACTATTGCGCCTTCAATCCGACGCGCGAAATCGTACATTTTGCAGTCGAGGCGAAGTTGGTTTTAGTGCACGTCAATCAAGGCGTTTCCATGACATTCGTGTCAGAAAATACAAAGTTTTCAAGGGCTATGGAATGTTGAAAAGCCTCGAAAACCAATTCGCACGTCTCGACTGCAAATTGTAAGGTTTCGCGCGTTTGACTGGAGAAACACTGTAAGACTAGTTTGAATATCGTATAATATAGGTGATCTCGCTTTGACAGCCCATCAAAAACCAGCCAATAATCGCGCAGGAAGAAATCTTATCAGGCAGTCAATCGAAAAAACATGGCGACCGAAGCCAGAAAAATTTTTTGTGAATCTTTGCTTCCCTAGCTACGTTATGGACTAGCAATACATTTTCAAAAATTCCACGTATTCTTAGGACAATTACCTATGTGTCAAATTGTGCGTTTTAGTTTCAATTCTTTTATGAAATTATCGTGAAACAACTGAAACTAGGATCGCATGATCAACTACAACAATCCTTTGCACGCTTTCCCCGAGATCACGTGGATAAATTTAATAAAACAAACAACCAAAAAATCAAAAGAACAAAATAAAAGTAAAATTAAGTAGTGAATAAGTAGTACATATTTGAAAATACATTCAGTATAACATTTGCCTTCTTAATATATATTTTAGGCTTTACCATATTAAAGAGTACAATTTCATATGTTATATAGACCTAATTCGTCATGGTACAACGTTTTTCCATTTCAAAAGGTATTATAATATCTTTGTTTAACGGTTGAGCATTAGACGTAAGACACATGAATATAGATACAACTTAAACGTGAAAGTATCTCATTATCAATGGAATGACACGTGGTGTAAATGGGAAACATTGCACCACGACGAATAAGGTCAGTTGTAACTTAGAATGAAACTTGACGTTGGTTTGAAAATTGAATACATGCATATGAATTGAATGGCATAACTCACTCGTAGCACATATCAGGCTAAAAATCAAAAGTCTTATAGCTTAGTATAAACAAACTAGTTGGATAATTACACTAAACCGTAGTAGTACATATATTTTGCTTCACCACCATGAATAAAACTTCAAACATCATCAGACCTAGTCTAGACATTTTTGCGACTAGCTCTCATTAAGAATCCAGGGGTGCTTACCATTTAAACCCAATCCATTCTTTTGGAAATTTGTTTGCTAATATTAAAAAAGAGCGGGAAACTTTGACATCCGACAAAGGATACACGCGTCTACCAGAAGACCCGAAAAGAGCGGGAAGAGTAGATTACATCAATGGCAACACCACGTGTTTTCAGGAACTTTCCGATTGGAATGACACAAACCATGAATTTATTTTCCAGACGGAATTCCGATTTTTTGGCAGGGTAAATAATAAGCACTATCGCCCTGGATTTTCCTAATGGAGCGACAAACGAACACCGAAACATGAAATAATTGTTTTCGAATTAGTCAAAAACCGTTGGGTTTCTTGATTAACATACTCAATCAGTACTCAGGACATATAACAACGTGAGAATACACCTTTTTCAACAAAAAAAGGTTCGTGATGGTTTTGTTGAATGCTGCATACGGCTAAGCCCGAAAGAATTGTCGGGGAAAATAAAAAAAAGGCTAGAAATTTTTATAAACTTTGTCTGTACGTTTTTCCGGTATATTTTCTTCTGTGCTGACATTAATTACATATGAATATAAAACATGTTGTGCTTAGTAGGCAACATGCAACATGCACATGCAACATGCAACATGCAACATGCAACATGCAACATGCAACATGACATGCAACATGCAACATGCAACATGCAACATGCAACATGCAACATGCAACATGCAACATGCAACATGCAACATGCAACATGCAACATGCAACATATGCAAATTCAGAGAACGCCTGTGAATCCATTTGTTCGTTTTCCAGACGCACAAGAAAATTTTTGGCAAATGTATTATAGTTCTCGATATGCGATCTTGTAGACTAGACTTGAAGTTTTCTATTTGGTAATGAAGCAAAATAGAATGATTTTCCTCTCGTCCAAATCATGGTTGTGGGCACGTGACAGCCTTAATCTGCGCCAAAGTGACGGATCTTGGGAGTATCTTTCGTTCGTAGATTTTTTCGTCGGTGGCGCCAAGACTTCGGTAAAAACAAATATTTCTTTTCTCCGACGGGGTCAGCTTATGAGGCAGGCATTTTGATATGAAGGCGTCAATTTGAGCGATCGAAAGACCAAGTTTACTCTTGATGGCTGGCTTTTCGTATCTGTCGACATCCCACAACCTGATAAAAGAAATTGAAATTGAAATAAAGTATAAACGTAGTATAAAAGAAGGTAGGTAGGGAGGTAGGTGGGTAGGGAGGTAGGGAGGTAGGGAGGTAGGGAAGTAGGGAGGTAGGGAGGTAGGGAGGTAGGGAGGTAGGGAGGTAGGGAGGTAGGGAGGGAGGGAGGGAGGTAGGGAGGCAGGGAGGTAGGGAGGTGGGGAGGTGGGGAGGTGGGGAGGTGGGGAGGTAGGGAGGTGGGGAGGTGGGGAGGTAGGGAGGTAGGGAGGTAGGGAGGTGGGGAGGTGGGGAGGTGGGGAGGTGGGGAGGTGGGGAGGTGGGGAGGTAGAGAGGCAGGGAGGCAGGGAGGCAGGGAGGCAGGGAGGTGGGGAGGTGGGGAGGTGGGGAGGTGGGGAGGTGGGGAGGTGGGGAGGTGGGGAGGTGGGGAGGTGGGGAGGTGGGGAGGTGGGAGGTGGGGAGGTGGGGAGGTGGGGAGGTGGGGAGGTGGGGAGGTGGGGAGGTGGGGAGGTGGGGGAGGTGGGGGTGGGGAGGTGGGGAGGGGGGAGCTAGGGAGGTGGGGAGGTGGGGAGGTGGGGAGGTGGGTAGGTAGGTAGGTAGGTGGGTAGGTAGAAAGGAAGCAAGGGAGAAAAGAAAGGAAGTTAGGTAGGTAGGTAGGTTTTTCGGTCTTAAAGCGTAGGTCCCAATGCCGCACACTAACCAACTAAGCTACGCTTGTTCTTATGGACACGCTTAGAATACGAGAGGATATTTTATTACAAAATTTGGTATGTATTCCATTTCAAATAATATTATGATTATATAATCACCTGCATACTTCCTCCCTCTTGGCATTGCTGTTAAGAAGACAATCCGCCGAGAAATTTTCTTTGGCGGCTCTTTTGTTCATGCTAAACTGCACATCAGCCAAACTATAGTATGGTACTCCAACATCGTCAAGGCATTCTTTGCCTTTAGTGTCAAAATGCTTTGCAGCTGAAGCGTATATATTAGGTAAGATATCGGTACCATTTCTGCAATGGTCTACGCAGTATTCCACGAGACTCACTTTTGCATCGAAGCACGTGTAGAGAAACTTGACGCGTGCTAGGCCATCGGCGAGAGCAGCAGTAAGGTCCAAAGTTTGTCTAGCATTTGCGTCCTGAATTCCAACGATAAAAGCGTCAATGCTCTGTGCTGCTATGGTAAGATTTTTGCTTTGGGCCTTTTGGCCAGCTCCTTTGGCTAGTTTTCTTATAGCTTCAAGTTCCACAAGAACGTTTTGACTAGATAACTCGCCTTTGAGATATTTAACACCCTGTGATAAGTAAATGAAACAAATAATTGAAATTGGAAAGTACAACGGGACGACGGGACGACGGGACGACGGGACGACGGGACGACGGGACGACGGGACGACGGGACGACGGGATTGACCATTCCACGCTCATTTAAAACAAACTACCTACCTTTTCATCAATCATCGTCATGTAGCCGGTAAGATTTTTGTAGATATCAATCAACAGTTTCTCTCCCTTGACGACATCATCCAGACCCTTTTTGCGTCCTTTCGCACCTGTTCCCTGCATTGTTCTAGTTTTTTATACGCGGCATAAATTTCGACCCCTTGAAAAAATAAAAATGATAATAATCAATGTTATTGGTATGAGGGCGGGCACAGTTAACTCACAGATCGAACCCTGAAACAACCTCTGGGCTGATCTAAGTCAGGGCATGGCTAACTCCCAGATCGAACCCTGAAACTACCTCTGGGCTGATCTAAGTCAGAGCATGGCTATATAACTCACAGATTAAACCTCGAAACAATCTCTGGGCTGATCTAAGTCAGAGCATGGCTATATAACTCACAGATTAAACCTTGAAACAATCTCTGGGCTGATCTAAGTCAGGGCATGGCTAACTCACAGATGGAACCCTGAAACAATCTCTGGGCTGATCTAAGTCAGGGCATGGCTAACTCACAGATCGAACCCTGAAACAATCTCTGGGCTGATCTAAGTCAGGGCATGGCTAACTCACAGATCGAACCCTGAAACAATCTCTGGGCTGATCTAAGTCAGGGCATGGCTAACTCACAGATGGAACCCTGAAACAATCTCTGGGCTGATCTAAGTCAGGGCATGGCTAGCTCACAGATGGAACCCTGAAACAATCTCTGGGCTGATCTAAGTCAGGGAATAGCTAACTCACAGATCAAACCCTGAAATAACCTCTGGGCTTATCTATAAGTCAGCCCCCCTCCCCCCCTCCCCCCTTTGCTACTGTACTCACCCAATGATATCAAAACGGATACCCCTGTGATTCCATTCAAAGCGTACTGAGTGTACTTTCCTGTTGCAAATCGGGCATTGTTTCTCGATGTCGCCGTTGCCTTGATATGCTGATTCAGGTTTTGCACTCCCAGAACTTTTGATGCTTTTCCATGTCGTGCCGTGACCAGTTGTTTATAGTCTTGTCCGGTTGAAAGTCTTGCAATTTCCTGGAAAAGGTTTTTGAAAAGAGAATTAAGTATTATTCCCTTCTCTCCCTCCCACGGATCGTACGTACACCTATTTCAATAAACGTTTTCATCGATCGCCAAAGGCGATAGGTCATTCCCACATGGAAAGGGTTTCGTTGAACACAAAGAACATGGAATCAGTCTTAATGATTCTAAAACTCTAGAGTTTGTTTGTTGTGTTATTCTCTCCCCTTGCCACGAGGTTTTTTCTCCAGGTTCTCTGGTTTTCCTCCCTCCGCAAAAATCAACGTGAGTTGAGTTTGTTTGATGTGTTGTTCTCTCCCTTGCCACGAGGGATTTTCTCTAGGTTGTCTGGTTTTTCTCCCTCCATAAAAATCAAAATTTGAATTAAGAGTTGTCTGCATAGAATATTAAACTAGTGGTAGGGAATGTAGGGGGTCGTGGTGTACTGGCTAGGAAGACCCGGCAATGACTCCCCGTATGCACAACGACGTAAAATCAAAAGGTTTAGTTTGAATTTATTCTTATTCATTTCGGTGTTATAGCAGCGACGAAATAAGTTTGATAATCAAAACGACATAATGCAATCCTACCTTATTAAGACTAGCCTTTTTGTAGGCATTGTATGCAGGTATTGCTGCTAACGTAAGGGTGGATACGAAGAGTGGAGTGAAACCAAGAAGAGCACTTTTATAATTATCAAGGAATGATCCAAATTCAGCACTGAGTTGTTCGTAGGTGAGTGCGCGGACTGTATTATTAGCTTTCCTCAGTTGCGTCTGGTTAAAAAAAGAAAAGATAGAATTGGAGCGATTGATCCTTGTCAGTACCAATGGGATGGATGGATGGATGGGATGGAGAGATGGAGGGATGGAGGGATGGAGGGATGCAGGGATGCAGGGATGCAGGGATGCAGGGATGCAGGGATGGAGGGATGCAGGGGTGGAGGGATGCAGGGGTGGAGGGATGCAGGGATGCAGGGATGCAGGGATGCTGGGATGGAGGGATGCTGGGATGCTGGATGGAGGGATGGAGGGATGGAGGGATGGAGGGATGGAGGGATGGAGGGATGGAGGGATGGAGGGATGGAGGGATGGAGGGATGGAGGGATGGAGGGATGGAGGGATGGAGGGATGGAGGGATGGAGGGATGGAGGGATGGAGGGATGGAGGGATGGAGGGATGGAGGGATGGAGGGATGGAGGGATGGAGGGATGGAGGGATGGAGGGATGGAGGGATGGAGGGATGGAGGGATCGAGGGATCGATGGATGGATCGATGGTTGTTTCATCAGACATTTTGATGAAGCATTGAAGCGAACACACCCTCCTTCGATTTCCTGTGGAATACAGCAGTGTACGTGATTAGCGCTCAAAAAATACTAATCGATTTACCTCAATTTCAGCCCATTTAGTGTTGAAGAACTTAATTGTGGCTGAGCTAATTTTCTCAAGAAGCTTGACCTTAAGATCCCTGATTCGCTTCATGTCGTTCCATATTTCAATCAGACGATAATTAGTCTGAGTGATATCTTCCAGTGTATTTTTAGCTGTTGGGTAGATTAAAAAGTGTTTAAGTGTGGAAGAAATGTACTATACAGATAGATATCTACTCGATCCATCCCATCCCATTCCATACTTATCCCACCGAATTCCATAACATCTCATCCCATTCCATCCCGTTCCATCCCATCCCATCCAATTTCATCCCATCCCATCCCATCCCATCCCATCCCATCCCATCCCATCCCATCCCATCCCATCCCATCCCATCCCATCCCATCCCACCCCATCCCATGGTTAATTTCTTATACATATCTGTGCTGTTTCAACGTCTTTTTCAGTCATTCTCCTATTCCACCCTAGACCTGTGCATGCATCTATCCTCTGTAATTTAACTGTTTAAACCTCTTCCAGACTATTGCAAAGTGTTTAAAATTTTCACAACTTAAATAGTTTTATTTGGCAAACCTGTTAGTGCTAAGAAGTCCACTTTAGGAAACATGGGCTTGAGTCTCTTTTGGACTGCCTTGAAATCTTCTATGTAAGTACATATTTCTGGGTAGGGTCCACAGCATGTCGCAAGCTTGAGATAAACTTCGAAGCCAATACCACCAAGGGAGATGGCAACACCGGCACCTAGAGCAACAGCTGCTGCCCATCCTTGATTTAAAGGAAAGGAGATTAGCAAAGCAAAGCAAAGCAAAGCAAAGCAAAGCACATCAGACTATAGGGGAGCATAATAACTTATGCAACTTACTTTTTTGTCGATTGACAACTTCAACACCAGTACCGTTTTCACTCCTCTTATTTTCAAAACCTTTGAAATCTGCCAAACAAGAAAAAATAAAGAACTATGTTCGTATAAACGGCACTCACGTCTAAGTTCCACCAGGCTATAAGACGCAAACGCAATGTGTGCAAGCGCAATCCAAACAGGGACCCCAAGCAGACCTAGAATGTCGTTGTGGCTTATTCAGCTTAAACAAGACGCGAACCGTTTATACGAACAGTAAGACACGTTTGTATTTATGGATGGATATTTCGCCTCTTTTTTAGGAAGCGTCTTATTGTCCTCCTTATAAATGGCCCTATTGTTACAAAATTGTTTTACGAAGAGAAAATGCCTGGTTCTAACGTCAAGGTTCTGACAAAAAGCCAAATGCTTACCTTCGCCATATGGTAGTGGCTCGCTGAACTTTGGCTCTTGAAATTCAGGTTGTTTAAGAGCATCCGCTGACCATCGATGCTGCGAACGCTCATAAAGTCGATACGCTGAACCAAACTCGTGACCAAGGGTTAAAAAAATCAGAAACAGTGAATACTTGACTGAAGTATTTGGCCTCATCTTGACGCACCACCTATTACATAAAAGTATGTCAAAATTCAGTGTGTTTTCTGATTGGTTAATTACAAGCCACCTAGTGATCTTCAGGGGTAGAGTAGGTTAGCAAAAATTGTTTTCAAAAACACTACCCTCTGCTTTCGGTGATCTAAATCAGAGGGCACCGCTAACTCTCAGAACGCATCCTGAAACAACGGCTTTGGGCTGATCTAAGTCAGAGCATGGCTAACTCACAGATTGAACCCTGAAACAACCTCTGGGCTGATCTAAGTCAGAGCATGGCTAACTCACAGATTGAACCCTGAAACAACCTCTGGGCTGATCTAAGTCAGGGCACGGCTAACTCTCACAGATAGAACCCTGAAAGAACCTCTGGGCTGATCTAAGTCAGGGCACGGCTAACTCTCACAGATAGAATATTAATTCGATCTATCTTCAAAGTCTATTTTAATATTGAACGATGCTAAACAAAGGAAATTGTGCATTATTCTTTCAACAAATTGGTATTTTACGAATTCGAATATAATTTTATATCAAGCTGAAATATTAGTAATTCCCATAGTGATTCTTCTCATTCATGCAATCCTGTTTCGTTTTTTTTTTTTTTTCAGTCTGTTTTCAAAGATCATGAGTGGGAAGCAGATCAAGAGCTTGCTCGTTACGTCATCTCATGACGTATATACGAGTGACGTAAATCCGATAACCGTTCTTGTGATATTAAGTAAAGGCAACATTTATCCCTAAAATCATATAGTAACCGAATTGTTCATGCTTGAAATTCAAGGAACCGAACAACTGATCATCAGTTAGTCAGATTTACTAGTGATAAAAATAAACAAGAAATGATTGACGTTCAAAAGTGTTTTTTTCTTTCTTTCAACTTTAATTCAAAAAAATTACTGAGCGAAAAAAGTATGATAACGAAGTATTGATTATAAAAAGGTTTTTGCTTTTATTTTTGTTCTCTGTTTTATCTTTTAGAATCCGGCTAGCCTTTAGAAGAAGAAAAGTAGACTATGAAATGAAGAAGAAGAAGAAGAAGAAGAAGAAGAAGAAGAAGAAGAAGAAGAAGAAGAAGAACAAGAACAAGAACAAGAACAAGAACAAGAAGAACAAGAACAAGAACAAGAAGAACAAGAAGAACAAGAAGAACAAGAACAAGAACAAGAACAAGAAGAAGAAGAAGAAGAACAAGAACAAGAAGAAGAAGAAGAAGAAGAACAAGAAGAACAAGAACAAGAAGAACAAGAACAAGAAGAACAAGAAGAAGAACAAGAAGCCGAAAAAGAAGTAGACGAGGAAGAACAAGAATAATTAAAGTCAAGTGAAGGACAAGAACAAGAAGGAGAAGGAGAAGAAGGAGCACACATATTTATTTTATCCATCAGCTTCACTGTAACCATTCGTGCGAAAAAATCATGTATTGAATGTAAAAATATTTAAAGGTCTGTTCAGAACCAGAGACGCGAAACTGTGCAATGGCTTGAACGAAAGTGCAATATATCGTGACTAAACAGTTAAAAACAAGGAATAAATAAACACTGATGAATAAAATTCAAAACTTTGTGTTTTTCTATATTTAGAAATCAAAACATTTGTATTTTAAGTAAGGCAAAATTAGGAAACGTTTTATTGGGAAAGAATTGGACTCCGGCGAAAGTAAGAAGAGCTCATTAAACTAATATGGTTTGGGTTTTTTGCGTTTTCTGATTGGTTGATTGGAAGCCATCTTGTCAAAACACAATAGCCCACTATCCGCCTCCTTCCTTCTTTCGGAGATCTTAGCCATGGCACGACTAACTCATATAGATTGAAACCTGAAACAACCCCTTGGCTGATCTAAGTCAGGGCACGGTTAACTCACAGATCGAACCCTGAAACAACCTTTGGACTGATCTAAGTCAGGGCACGGCTAACTCACAGATCTAACCCTGAAACAACCTTTGGGCTGATCTAAGTCAATATACGGCTGGGACGGCTATTAACACTCACAAATTGAGTTTTCTCTCTTTCTGTCTTTAGAAGGATAAGAAGAACGCATATTTTTTTAGTTTATCAGTTTGATCATTCGTGCGAAAAATTCACGTATTGAATGCAAAACTCTTTAAAAAAGCTTTTCAGAACCAAAGACGCGAATCTGACTGAATTAATGCCTTGAAAGAAAGTGCAATCTGTCGTGACTGAACAGTTAAAAATATCAGAATTCAAAATTCTATGATTTTTTATATTTTGAAATAAAACATTTATATTTTTAGTAAGTCAAATTTAGGAAAACTGAAAATTGTAGAAGTCCGGCGAAAGTACGAAGAGTTAACTAATTCAGGTATTTTTGAACTTTCAAAATCTATATGTTTTTTATCGATATTATTACTACTGTATGTTCTAAACCACAGGTTCTAGACTGTGTATCTTTTTTTATTCTAGTAAGAGAGTTTATATGACTATTATATGACTTTTTCTAGATTTGTTGTTGTTGTTGTCGTTTTTTTCCAATTGTTGCTTTTTTCAAACCAACTATGTTACCAACTTAGTTTTTTTGTACTTAATAACATGTCGCTTTAGCTCTCGCTGTGTAATTAATCACGTCCACTCGAGCTGCAATTTACTTTGCAAAGTAAAGAAAAATATACTGTATTGATTCATAAAGAGATGTGTAGCTACAATAGGTAAAACACGTTGGTTTAGCCTGGTTTTGGCTTCTAAAAGACTCTCGTTATATAACTTTCATCGCGACGACTCGAGCTGCAATTCATTCTCAATTATTTATAGTTTCACATGCAAGACAACCTTACTTTTTGAAATTACGATGAGCATTGGATTCGTTTTTAGCACGTTTTCCCCCCCAGGTGTTTATCACAGCCATGCAAGTAATGTAGAGACTTACCTTATAGTTGATTAGGTGTGTCTTTATCCTCTATAGAGGAATCAGATGTTAATATAATAAAAACGGTGCTCAAACACCGTTATAAGGCATCAATAAAGTTATTCAGTGGGCGTTGATAAAATGCTTAAAATCCATTACAGAGTCACGCACCGTATCCAATGAACGGACGAAAGATTGTCAAACTTACTTAAGACAAAAGAGGAATTAAACCACTGAAAAACGCGATAGAAAATGTTAAAAAACTCCGATAGTACAGTTGGCAACTATCTCAGAGTCCTTACATTGTGATTTTTTTCTCATTGGATTAGGAAAAATAACCCCTGAAATAAATAATTTTACATATCCTGTACGTCATCACAATTCAATTTATTATGCTGCTTGTTTTTTCACACTTAATTGAGTTTTTAATGTTTTAACTCCACCAACACACTGATTAGGATGTGGTTCAAAAATAAAAGCGAAGTTTTCCAAGTCTTAAAGTAGCAGTTAGTCGTTAGAAGTTCTTAGAAAAAAATAGAACTCCTTAGAGTAAAATTAAGACATATATCCTTGAAAAAATAGCACAAAATAACGAAATAGCACTTAACACATGTATTTCCTTTGTTTTCGATTGTTTCATTGGTGCAGTATTTTTGTACTATTAGTTAGCACTATTTCATGAATATCTGGTTTGCACTCTATCAAGCCTATCAGTTTCCTTAACTTGCAAATATAAAGTCACTTTAGAAAAATATAAATTTTGATAGTCAAGTTGACACAATTGCAAAAGAAAATCAGATAAATATTCATAAAATATTTGAGATATAACGCGCGCGCTGATTGGCTGGCTACCGTGTTTATTCAGAGGACAGAGACACGCTAGCGCGAAATCACTCAGAAAATATTTTATAAAAGCGATATAGAACCTCCGCTTGTGTCTATATACAGTGATATCAACACCATGGGAGCTGTAGAGCACTCGAGAAGTCAAAGGAAAAAACAGTAAAAAAAAAAAAAAAAAAAAAAAAAAGAATAAAATTAATAACTTAGTAACAAAATTTATATTTCTCAGTGGGAAGTCCAGGTTTTCAAAAATGTCCGCCTCGTTGCATGAAAAAAATGATTCTTTGAGCATAAAAAACATGTTGGACGTGACTCATAGAAAAGGAAGGTGGGGGGGGGGGGGGGGTGGGGGCTGGCCACGGAACCCATGGAAGCACCCATGTAACGTATGCGCATACATAAACATACGTATATATATTCGTAACTTATTTGAAACTAAGTTGATGTGCAACTATGTACAAAACGCCAAATAAAATATGTCTGTCTGTCTGTCTGTAACCACCCTCGGATCTGCTACTGCTTCTCAAGGAGCAGCGTCACTACTGTTCTGAAAAGAGGACAAAATCATTGGACGTAGGCGGCTGATGTCATTCATGATGAAAACCTGTGGGTTTCAGAAAACTGCATTCATCCCTTTGTTATTTGTATAACAAGGGATATTTCTATAGTCACGTACATTTCTATTGATCATAAGGTGAGGATGGCTACAGCTGACGTGGTTAATGCAGTATAAGACGTGTGAATGCTAAAAAAGGGCCCGATAGGGCGCACAGCCTTAAGGAACTATGAGAAATTAGAGAAATAAGTAAATAATAAGAAATACTAGTCAATATATTTAGCTAAAAATGTGCACTAATGTAAGGTCAACTAAAGTTGTCAATATATGATAAGGATGTCTATCAACCAAATTACTATTATCATTGTTAATTATTATTATTATTATTATTGTTATTATTATTATTAATATTAGAGTTATTAATATCTATTATTCATTACTCACTTTGCTTATTCTCATAATAATCGTACAAATCATATACAAAAATTAATTGTTTAATCAAGTAGAAGATTAAAGGTAGAAGATTGTAATTGTAAAACTAAATGAGCAATGACTTTTGTGAATATATAGCTCTGAAATATTAATCTCGGCCGTATCAAATCCATTGTTTAGTTTTGAAGTAGATTATGCACTATATTTAAATAATCTCAAATATCTCATAATTAGCTAGATAGATTTTTTCAAAAATCCCCACAAATGGAGGCATCCAGTATATAATTATGTGGTACTGTACGAAGCATTTTAGTGTTGAACGCTCTGCAAGGCTAAAATTATTTTCTAAACGAAATCAAATATTTCATCATAATCACGTGTTATGACGTCCGATCTCATAAAAAACTGCATCAAACATTAATTCAATCTTTATGTGACTTATGTGCAAAAAAGATTTGCAATAGGATAAAAGACGTTTATGCACTAGCGTTCCAAACGTGGAAGGTAGCGGTCAAGCGTGAGGGGGTCGAGCCACCTTAAATTCGGTCTGCACGCAGGCTAAGCTTACAGTCGTAAGAAAATCAGTCGAACACCAAAGTTTCCATTAACGTCATTATCATCATTATTATTTGTAATTTTATTAAATAATGCAAAAAAAATATGCACTTATAACTAACTCTTCTTAGATTTAAAAACACCAAACTTTTCCGTGCAGATAATTTAATTCCGTTTCAAACGGTTGACTGATATGCGAGAAACGGATTTGTATCAATAAAGGCTCACTTAAGTTCACCCGCGACGCAAAACGCACTAAAGACAACGCATTTTAAATCAATTTAAAAATCCTCTACATGACTGAACTTGTCAATCAAAGTAGTTAAACTCAAAGCTTTGGGGTACTACACTAACAATGCATTTTTCAATGTTTGGAAATGCATAGTATTTCTGTTAGTTTATCAGGCAGAAAGTCATGGTAAAGTCAGTTACCACGGTTTGTCGGCACAAAATAATTTGAGAGTGCATTCAAACAAAAAGTGTGGGTCAAAATCAGACGTAGCCAAATTTCTTTGCTTCTACTAGTTCAGTTATAGTATGATTTGTATATACACAGATATATATATATGAAGTCTGTCTGATGAGTGCGTAAGCACGAAACTCGAAGTTACAGTGAACATGTCTCGTCTTTAATCCAATCTTTACTATATATATATATATATATATATATATATATACACTCGATTGCAGAAACGTTGTAGTATACATTTATACATTTATACAAATACCTAATGAGATGCATATTGCAATTTTACTTTTCTAACCCTCAAAACCATTTGATTTATAATCTGTAGGATGTAAAACACAAGAATAAAATATTTTGACGTTCATTGAATGAAACAAATAATAAATAAAGCGAGTTTTCTGTTTTGCATATCATTAAATATACTGAATAAATTAGGTATTTGTATAAATGTATACTACAACCTTTCTGCAATCAAGTGTATATATATGTATAACTATTTTTCTAAATAAATTTGTATTATCATTATTCTATAATATAAATAACCATCACTACAAATACCAATATGTATCTAAGAGCGAAATTATTAGAGTCAATTGATATCGTATAATAACAGTATAAATGATCTGTAAAAAAAAACATATAACTAGCTAAAAACTAGTGTGAGCTGCGTCGGTGTTTCTAATGAAACAGTAATGATGAAAAGTTAATTATACACCGTGAAAAGATGAAAAAACTTACTGACGTTTCGGACGCTCGTCCTTCGTCGGAGTAAAAGAGAACTAGCGTCTAGAACTAGGACTAGCGTCCGAAACGTCAGTAAGTTTTTTCATCTTTTCAAGGTGTATAATTTACCTTTTCATCATTACTGTAAAAAAAACTATGAAAAAATTTATCTGGCATTATATTAAACTTTTTGACATATGATATAATATAACTCACATAACTTATATAAACTATAATACTTTTAATTATGCTTTCAAATTGGAAAAAAGAAAAAAGAAAGAAAGAAAAAAGAAAAAAAGAAAAGAATCTTAGGAAACATTTCCCACAGTTCCGCACGGTACGAGAACGAGAACGAAGGTCCGTGAGAGATTGGGCACTAGCGTCTTCCTCGATCAGGGGATATGATGTTGGGTGGCCTTTGTCCTTTTCTCGATCACTGAAAATATCACCTCAAAAACCACCAAAAAACTACGAAAAATCGAATTTCAACCCACCATATTAGTGAACGTAATCTCATCTGGGTCTTCTGTTCAGTTATTTAGGGCCAAGGTTTAGAAATTTTGGTAAAAAATCGGAGATTTCTGAGGGTGTCATTTCGCGCCATTTGTGGAGACGACGCTTAACTTATCTTCAGGAACAAAATTCGAAATCTATCTGGAAGGTAAGAGAATATCTAGATAAAACTTATTTTTTAGTATTTGGTTTATTTTAGCTCATAACATTGACTGCAATAATTGGCTTTTGGAAGACACAGGTATCCCATTTTATAGGGATTTTTTGTGGTTCATCGGGAACCCTGTGCTTGTTTCTAGTTGTTTTTATTGAAGAAAGGAGAAGAAAACTTTAAACATATCTTGGACTTTTCTCATTTATTTGGCATTATCATTATGTAAAAATGTCCCTCGTGTCGTATCGTTTAAGATGGGTAGCGTTTTAATTGAGGATGGGCAAAAGCAGAAGAGATTTAGGCGGATTCGAATGAGTCTTTAGTTATAATTCCATTTGACTTCGATGTTGCGGCCATGCTCCCTCGCCCAACGATGGATTTTACGAACCAAACAGTAATAGCTTCTTATGAGTATTATTTTTTTTCCTTGTATGATTTTCATTTGATATGCAATTCCTGCTAAGTTAGTAGTTCGTAAATTGGAGGAATTAAAAAATAAATTTCATTATTTTGGGAAGAAATTGTAAACTAAGATTTTGTTAGCTGCTGAAGCTATCCGCCATTTTCTTCTTGGCATATAATTTTACCAATTAATTTGCAGTTCTGGATAATACTAATAGCAGTTTTAAATAATTTACTCTTCACACTTTTACATGTGGATTATAAAGATTTTTAAAAGTTTTGTTTTAAAAAATATTGGAATTTAGCATATACCAACTTGTGTACTTCCTAAGAATGCGCACGCTCATTGGTTAATTGGAGGTGAATATTGTACGATATTCACCTCTGAATATCGGAATATTGAGTCAGCAACAAAATGGCATCTGCCGGCAATCGTTTTGCTACATTTTCCGATGTGGAAATTGAAAAAATGAAAGTAAATGCCATTCCTATCAATACTAAAAAGGCAACGAAGTATGGCCTAAAAGTTTTGCTAAAAGTTTTGCGTGAATTTGTCACGCAAACTAAAAGTTTCTGTTTGTTTGTTTTTATTGAATTATTGTATATAAAAATATGTTACTCTGTACAAAAGTTGGTATGTAATATATAGAGTATGAGTGGCCATGTTGTATCAGATATACAACCATGAGGCGTAGCCGAGTGATTGTATATCTGATACAACCACAGGTAGCCCAAGCTTGGTTTCTATGGTGTCCTGTTATAAGGAAATGTATGGAGATTCATCAAAAATTTCAATAAAATCATTGAAACGTGAAATAAAGCCACGAAATTTTACCCGATCATTGAGAAATAGCACTTCTTTCGCTCTGCGTGGTTAATTTTTTGAATTTAGCCCGTTTTAAGATTTTTTCCCCCACCAGTAAGAAATAAGAGATGGTTGGAAACTCGAGTCCCAAAAGCGAACCATCACAGGTCTTTGAAACCTCGTACGTCTTCGAATTTTCTTTCCAGCGCCAAATTTTAGTCATGACCCTTCTCTCACATCCCTATAGAACCGAGAAAGAAAGTCGCATTAGAGATTAGTCTTCGCGTCTTTAAGCCATAAAATTTGCCTGTATTCACATACTACCTCGCTTGTTCTGTCCCGTACTTGGAGCTCACTGTACACCAGTTCAACGGATTTCTTTCGGCAATCGACCCGAGGTCACGCCGGAAGAAATACTTTTGTATCTTAGGCCGTTAAAAAATACACTCACCATAATTTCGAAGAAAGATTATAAAGTTATAAATTATAAGTTAAATACTTTTGTATCTTAGGCCGTTAAAAATACAGTCACCATAATTTCGAAGAAAGACTATATCCAAATCCAACCCGGATTTACGATACGAAGACTTCCAGCACTTAGCAATTGAAACAGTGGTACGATTCTGCCTGGAATTGTGATTGTATAATTCCAGAAAATACCATACCCCAATTACAGAGGAAATTAAATATTCTGGAGGGGAGAGGGGTCACAGAAAAAAACAAAATTATGAAGTTTGTTTGGAAGAAAATTGGAAGTTCTTTGGGATAGGGGGGTCCTTTTACAAATTCCCTCCCTGCTGGGGATATAGACATTTTCTGGAATTAAATATGATTTTGAAAGATGAGAATATGTGGACCGCATAGCACTTATGAAATATAAGATATAGAAATATAGATAAGTTATAGTGCTTGGGAACAAGGTTATTCCGGGCGCCCTTTGAAACAAACTCGGAAAAATTAATTTCTGACCTCACTGGGAATCGAACCCACGACCTTTGGAATTGTGCTACCGATGCTCTACCAGCTGAGCAAGAGGTCAGACTGAGAGCAGGCCGGGGTGAAATAGATGTTAGGTCCCGGTAATTATGATGCAAAGATGAGAATATGTGGACCACGTAGCACTTATGAAATATAAGATATGAAAATAAGTGTGAACAAGTGAGCAAGTGTGAACAAGGATTTACAAATCAAGGCTATCCACATTGTTTCAGACTTTATATATATATATATATATATATATTTTTTTTTTGACTTTGTATTTGTATACTAACAGAAAGCAGCGCTTCTTAATCAATAGCACAAAATCCTACAATTGCTGTTACAATGAAGTATCTTTTGGTGGATGTCAATCAAAGTGTTTCATGACAATCGACAGGCATGTACCCTTGAAAGCTTTGCGTTTTCTGACAATGTCATTGAAACTCTTTGATGTCTATGAATACCTAATTCTGTAGTGATAGAAAATATTACAATTTCTCAAATGGGTTTGATAAGTAATGTAACTCATAAAGGTAAATTTGTAGTTTCTTTAAAAGTTAAGAGGAAATTTTTTTCAATAACGAGCAATAATGGCAAAAAGCGCCAAAAACTAGACTTTCATATGAGTTTTGATCCCAATTTTTGTTTTGGGTTAACAATCAAAAACTTTTTTAAACAGTTAGAAGCTGATGTACTATGATAAAATGTGTGTTTGAAGTGGTATTTTCAATTGTACAAGGATATTTTGTTGCATTTGTGTTAGAATGTTGCTTTGTCAGGCTTTTTATAGAAAATATATGGGAAATAAGAACAAATGAAGGCCTAAACCTCATTTCCAAATAAAATTTTTGCTTTGGGTTAACACTTTGATTCCACTTTCATCGGTCATCTCCACTTCCAAACAAATTAAACTTTCTGAATAACAAGATTTTAGCCTTGTACAACAGCCTTTCTTCAAGAAAATAGTTTTTGGTGTTCACTGCTTGAATACGAAAAGAATTCTCTCTTAATATTCAATTCTATATTTTTAGTATTCTGGTATTGCTGAAACCAATTCTGACAAGATGGCAAGTGTAGGTAATGTTGGCAATGGAACGAATGAGAAGGAAGCTGTAGAACAAACAGTTGAAGGACAAGACCTAGCGGGAACTGCTAAAACAGATGTTGACGCAGAGACTCAAATAGCTGCTGTCTTAACAGAAATGCAGAATGCAAGTGAAAACATTGCTGTAGTGGAAGCAGAGAAGCCAGCAGAGAAGCCAGCAGAAAACAACCAAGGAAACTTTGAACCTAGTATTGCAGTGATAATGCAAGATGAGACGACTGGAGCTGCAGGACAACAAGCCAATGGTAATCGAGAAGGACAGGTAAAGTAATAATATTATTTTATCTTTATTTAGCCAGGGTGACACATGACAGTTGGCAATTTACAGTAGCACTGATAAATTTGTAGCCTTCTATAGATGTCTAACATCTCTAAGGCTCAGGTCAAACATCGAACTTCACGAGGCAAACCTACTTGAAACAATGGATAACAAGGTGGCTTCTTTGATGTGATAAGGTTTGGCTCATGTGAAGTTCGACGTTCGACCTGAGCCTAAGTGAGATGGGATCACCATTTTTATTGGTCATCCAAGCTACTGCGAAGGTCTTACCATTTGCAGATAAGTTTGAGTGTGGATACTATACAGTCAAGGATGGTCTAAACATCGACCAAAACTGACAACTGCAGAGAATTCCAAAGAAATGAATCAATGCAATGAACAATACCTGCAAAAACAAGGTTTCAGACATATATTACAGCCATTCTCAATCACACGTGCTCTCTAGCGATTGTTTCTGTAGCGAAGAAGTAGATTTTGGCAATCAAAGCGTTTCCATGACATTCTATAGGCACATGCCCTTTTAGCTTTGCGTTTTCCAACAATGTTATGGAAACGCCTTGTGATTGACATACCCAAAACTTTATTCGTCGCGACAGAAAAAATCGCTAGAGGGCGAGTGTGATTGAGAATGGCTGTAAATGTTTTTTCAAAAATATAATTGAAGGTCAATCTAACACAAGATCAAATAGAGGTGATGCAGTCAGGTCAGATACCCAGTCAATCCTCTCTCTACTCTCTTGGCAATATTGTACTTATATTATCTCCAGACATCATGGCATCAACTGGTGGGCTTACACCAGAGCAGATCCAACAGATTCAGGTAAGTCCTCTCTTCCTCTTGCTATGTCTTAAAGTGTATATCAAGGGAAAAAATCATTTTCAAAATCACTTATATGTGAACAGGTTGGTTGCAGTATTTTTGTATGTAGACCTCTCCTTTCAGAGATACAAACATTTGAAATATCAATATGTAAATGAGATGAAGTAAATTCAAGAATGGGTTACATTTTGCAGTGTAATTTACAACAATTGTTCTGAAGTGAAATAACCTAAAAGTGTACAAAGCCATATATTTCAGTTATAAGGATGATTTGCAAATGAAAAAACAGCAGTACCTTCCATAACAGCATTTTTGTATAATAAATTAGTCTTGAATTTACGTCATCTCATTTGCATATTGATACTTTAAATGTTCATATCATCTTCAGAAATGCCATATTATTTTACTGTAAATGTAATAAACGTGTTTGCTGTTATCAGTACAGGTTCGTGAAACTAACCCCAAACACTCTTAACCCCAAACACTCTTTTTAATTCGAACGTTGTTTTCTCTGTTAAATTATTTTACTTTATTCGATTTATTCATGCTTGTGAGCACGAACAATAGGCACTAGTTAAAAGGGAATCAGATGCGTGTAGTTTTTACACGTAGTATCGTGTACTCAACGTACTTGCGGCCACTACACGCGTAGGAGTGTACTACACTAAGTCTACTACATGCGGTTTGCACGCGTGGAATGTTAAGATCCCCGCGAGCTGTACTGTATCTCCGAAAAGAAAATTTCACATACGAAAATACTGCAACTATACTACTACGCTATTCACATATAAGTGATTTTGAAAGAAAAAAAATGGGTTGCCGACTTCTATTGAAAACCCTGGATAAGTAGCTTTCTTTATACTCAACATGTACAATCATTGTCAATGAGCCGAAGACTCGTATGAAATACATTTGAGTAGTCATTATTTTGTGCTTTGGTGAGATTTGGCAACAAATCGAAGGTAGAGTTTGAAAGTTGCGGTGGTAATCAGTTGGACAACTAAAAAAAACGTTAAAATGATGTCACAAATAGAATCTCTCTGAAAAATTCAGCCTGCTTTCTGTGGAATGAAAGGAAGGAAACTTTGGGAATTTGAGGAATTTAGCATTAACTAAATTATTGACTATTATTAGCATTTTGCTCCACCAGAGCTTGGAAGAGGTTAAGAACAAATAAGTCAAGCAATGTAATAAACAAAACAAAACAAAACAACAACAAAAAAAAACGAAACCAAAAAAATAAATAAAAATAAAAAAACAATGTTTGTGGCATTTCTTTTGTTATTTCACGTTAGCCTCACATCCAAGATATTTTTATATTATCTATTATTTATTATTATCATTATCATTATCATTATTTATTTTATTTTATTTTATTATTTCTTGAGAAGGGTTCATTGTAGTTATAAAAATGGGTAGGAAATATTTTGAAGGAATGTCCATTTAAAATTTAGGATTATATTTTCAGAGGATTATTTGGCATTCCTAGACCTCGTCCCTAATGTTTTGTGTTTCTGAATCACTATCTAGGAAAGCCAAGCCAATCTTTTTGCAGATAATGCACAGGAGGGTTCTGCTATTAGTATCAATCTTGACAGTACTCAGAAGGAAGGAGAGGGTACTACTGCCGCAGCTAGCGAAGCACCCAAGGCTCCTACCGTTGCTGCCACTCATAAAACAGCAGAAGCTACGAGCACAACTGCCACTGCTGTCACAAAGGAAGCTAAAGAAGACAAATCTGTGGAGAAAAAAGATGAAGGAACTAAAGAAAAGGTAGAGAGGTGTTGAGTACACAAAACAAAGTGTTAACTTGTACTAAAACTAATATATCAACTCTTGTAGTCTGTGTTGCGTGGCGGTCTTGAAGAAGGGTTGGGGAGGGGAACCGCAGACCGCCGAGCAATTCAACACAGGCTTGTATTCTTGTCATGCATTGGTTAACATGCATGCGGACCATTAGATTTTTGAGGGGGGGGGGGGGGGGGGGGTTTGGGCAATTTATTTTGTGCGGGAATTTTTTGTTACGCCTCATGGCTGTGCAGGATTTTTTTGGGCATATTTTGGAATTTTTTTCTGGCGCTTTTAAGCACTATTTTTTCATTCTTTACCCCCCCCCCTCCCCCCCCCCCCCATCAAAAAATTAATGGTCCTTCCCTTACCAACAATAGAACTTTGTAGCTTCGTATGCAAATTGCTCATTTCAGATCACATGACATTCCCTTGAGAATTGTTCTTTTATGATAAACTTTTTAAAAATTTCAACACATGAAAGAATAGACTCCCAAGAGTGACATCACAAGGTCTATAAGTAAGAGTTAATTACTGAGAACGGAGGCAATAAGCCATATACATCCCGAGGGTCGCTAGGTATTTTATTTATCAATTGAGAAGGTTTTCTATCAAATGTTGCTCATTATAAATGCGAAGTCTATATATAGTTGTTAGGCAGATTAAGATTCCCGTTTTTCCTTCCCGCAAACGGCAAACGTGACCACGTTTTCATCGTTTCCCTACATTTCACTTTACCTTTTACAAACCTTCTCGACAAAGACAAGTATTCTTTTGTTTATCTACTACTTGGAGATTTTTGCGATTCCTTTTCACTAATTTTAAAGAATTTTTTCACTAGAATGTACGCACTATACCCGTGAATAATATTCAGTACTAATTAGTAGTAATTCATACAGAATCCTTTGTTTCCTATTGTTTGATTAGAGTGAAGTCATTAAACCCGTTTAATAGACATTAGACTAATACACTTTAGTAGACCCTAATTCCATTGTTTTCTTTTGTGTCTATTTGACTATTACACGTTGACTAGTATTTTTTATTTCACGGGTTATATGCCTTCGCTCTATCACTATTTAGTACTAAAAGCTAGTATTTGTTTCACTCTATCATAGTCATTGTTATTGTTTTTGTTGTTTGGCCACTTGGCATTCGGTCGGTCGGTCAGTTGGCTTGCTCCATTGATCAATTGATTGGTCGATCAGTCACTTACGCTGTAGTAGATCGACTGGTTGACTGATAGTTGCTTAAGGCCTGCTGTATGTTAATGACAACTAGCTTAGCTTTATTTCAACATCATTTATTTCAGAGCGACACAGAAAAGGCTTCAACTGCTGCCAAGAAAGATGCTGACAAACCAGCCCCTGAGACTACAATGGATAAAGGCAAGACAGATTCTACTAAAACTACCCCTGAGCAAGGCGAAGCTGGCAAAGAATCTGAACCTGCAGAGAAAAAGAAGGCTAGTACTATACGTCCAATAAAGAAAAGATACAGGGCAGGGCAGAAGAAAGATGACGAAGCAACAAAGACTGCTGATGACGAGAAGAACGAAGAGAAAGAAAGTGAAAAGAATGGTGAAGAAAATAAAGAGAAAGAGAAAGAGGGTGAGGATAAAGCTGATGGTGATAAAGAGGATGGAAAGGAGAAGACCATGAAGTGTCCTAATTGCAGCGACGCATTCTCAACCAAGGAGGAGTTAGAGGAACATTCTAAGACTCACAACAGAAGAAAACGTGGAAGAGCACCCATTAAACATACCCCAGAGACCCCCCCTGTTTCCCGTCCAAAACGGGCCAAGAAGCCTGAGTCCGAACAGGGGAAGGAGGACAACTCTATTCAGTGCGAGGTCTGTGGTGAATCATTCTCTGCCGAGAATAAACTCCGTAAGCACCTGACGACTCATAATGTCAACAAACGGCTACATTGTGATGGCTGTAAAGTACCATTCGCATTCCAGTACCAGCTGGACCGGCACGTGCGTAGGAACACGGGGGAGGAGCCTTACAGCTGTGACCACTGCTCCGAGACCTTCAAACTTCGTTGCCACTTCAACTACCATCTTCGTCTTCACAACCCCAAGAAGATTCACCAGTGCGAGCACTGTAACAAGACCTTCAATACATTCGCCAACCTAAAGGGCCACACCCGCATCCACACCGGCGAGAAACCTTACAAGTGTGAGTTTTGCGAGAAGGCGTTTACAGAGTACAGCAGCTTAGCGAAGCATCGTCGCGCACATACCGGCGAGAGGCCATTCAAGTGCAACCAGTGTGAGAAGAGTTTCTCGCAGTCTGGTGGCTTGAAGGTTCATATGCGCGTGCACACGGGAGAGAAGCCTTATAAGTGCGGGGAATGTGAGCGATCCTTTGCCAAGGGGTACAACTTGAAGACTCACATGAGGACGCATACCGGCGAGAAGCCATACAAGTGTGAAAACTGTAGCAAGATGTTTTCCCAGCACAGCACCCTCGTCCAGCACATCCGTCGACACGAGGGGAAGATCCCTAAGACCAAGACCACCACGGCACAGCAAACCACAGGAAACCCAGAGACGGACATAGTAGAAAGCCATGAAGAGACTCCAGTCCACGAGGAGATGGAAGCACAAGTCATTCAGCAGGCTGAAGCGCCGGAAGCCAACGTGCAGGAACAAGAGGGCGTCATAGAAGCACAGGCTCAGCAGGAAGTGGAGGCGACGAAGACGATCGAGACAGCCGCTCTGGTTGCCCTCCAACATACCGTCCCTCAGCAGCCCAATGAAGTCGTACTAAACGAGAGAACCGAAGCAGAGCAAGTGGCTGCTCTACAGGAAGCCACCCAAGCAATACAGATGCTTCAGATGCAACAGCTTGTTCATCAAGTAGAGGAAGTCGTGTCACAGACCGGTTTTTCTTAGTTATCTAATCCTTATTTTATCCGCACTTTAGTTAGAGACACTCGCAAATTCAGATATTTCCGTCCGTGCACCAACGTTGCACCAGACGTATTACCCACTCTGAGGTTGAAGAAAAAACTGGGTCGAGTTGGCATTGCAGTGCATTGTAGGGCTGTTCTAGCGGACAAAATAGACGCCATCTTGGAAATATGAAACCCTAAAACAGTCCCACAATGCACTGCAATGCCAGCTTGACCCAGTCTTTACCTCAACCTCGGAATGGCTAATTCTACATGGGAACAACATAACATAGGACTACTGTTGTGCAATAGGATAGAACGTTAGCGTGAACCAACTCTGACCCTTGTGGGATCACATCAACTTCTATAAAGTGTTTTCACTCACGTGACATGGCAGCCATATTGATTTACCAAACAATAGAAACTTTCTGCTCAAAATTTGCATAAAATAGAGTTCAATTCCCAGAGGATAGAAAATGTATTGTTTTGGTACACTAACATATGGCCACTGTGACGTCACGTGAAAACGCTCTAGTCATATATTTTGCACATTTTAAAACTGTTTTTCTCATATGTACAGGGTACGTGCTACTCCTTAAACTCCTTGAATTTAATTCTTGTTTTCAAGGGCACTTGAAAAGCTCTTGAATTTTACGATTTTAGCAAAACCCCTTGAATTTTTGCTTTGATGATTACTTGCATAGTTCTGAAACAGATGTAGTCAGAAAGATAGGAAAATCTGAAAGTCGGCCATGTGCAACCACCGTGTAAAACCTTGGCATAGTTAGCTGAACATACTCCTTGAAAATTCATTTTTGGGTGCTTGTATACTCCTTGAATAGTCCTTGAAATTTGACTCAGCACGAACCCTGAATTGTAATTGTCATCTTCATTCATTTTAGCGGTGTGTTGGCCTGTTTATTGACCAACATTAGTTAGACTAATTTAAAGGGGGTTTCTGGCAGATACTGGGTGGCGTGCAAGTAACCCCAGCACACGCTAACTCCCAACGATCCCGAGAGAGGGGGGATTGGTTGAGGGGTAGTAGAGAGCGAACCGAACCATCACAACACGTTAAAGGAAATCCTTGATAGAGCGCATGCAGTAAAACTATGAAAAAGCAAAAAAACAAAAAAAAAGTTGATACTGATAAATAGCTATTTAGCGACAAATAGTTGCTAGCAATCAACCAGAACTTTCATCATACAAAGACATACACAAGAGACCATTTGTGTCTTTTGTTTAATGAATGTTCTGGTGGAGTAATAGTAACTATTAGTCACTAAATAGCTAATATTTGTCAATATCAACTTTGGTTTTATTTCATGGTTTAACTGTATGTGCTCTACCCTGCAGTACCTACAATTATTGTATATCATTATTATTATTTAGTTTTTTATTAGTAAATTGTAGTGGGCGTCATGATCTGCCTCTTTATCCAAAAGCATGTGAAAGCAGATCAATTGTGAATTAAAAAAACAACTTTTTTAAATCTCGTGTTCTGATTGGTTGGGAACCGTGCGTTATGAGAGCGCACAGCACGCACGCGCACTTAGTTCTATTAAGTTCATATTTCTTCAACGAACGTCTTGGTAAATCTTTATTCAATATTAAATGCTATTTTACAGTGCAAAGTTTTATGCAAGGAATCTTTTTAAAATAATCATTGTTGTTCCTGTCTGGCTTGATCGATCTTCTTTTTCACCCCAGCACAGTTCATTGTCAGCTCGGCGTGTGTCATTTTGAGTTTCTCGATGGTGGAACTGAGATCATCACTCTGAAGAAAAGAACAAAAGGTTTTGTTACAGTGAGACGGAACATTCAAACGAAGAGCCACTTGAAATAGGGTCTGCTAATACGTATTAGTCTGATATCTATTTCACTGGTTTAATGACTTCACTCTACAGTGAGACCCCTAAAATACTGGAAGTGCACTAGAATCCGTCCGGCCTTGGGTAGGTTTGAAGTGACTAATAAGCTAATGATTTCTCATATAAGTACAGTGGGACCGCTAAAAATAATTTATGTTAATAGATTTTGATTCGATTCCCATTTCTTGGCAATCGGTATTTTTTCCCGAGTTTCCTATGTCTTTCATAGTTTCTCAATATATCAGTACCTCTCTTCTGTGTTGATTTTGATTATGAAATAACTTATAAATATATCTCGCGTTTTGAAAAATTGTGTGCGCGTGCTTTGTGAGAGCAAAGTACACAACAGACAGAGTGACAGACGGACTGACTGGAATAGAAATTGCTTTTTTTATGGGGTCGTTACCTGGTCTTTTCGTAGCTCGTAGTCCCTAAGAAGCGACTCATTGCCAAGAAGACCACACTTTTGTCGAAGTTTGACGTTTTCTATTCGAAGAGCGTCACGGACTTGTTTAGTTCGCGTTAGTATGTCCCTTTTCTGTTAAACGGGATGAATAGATACATAACAGGATGAATGAGTGGATGGATAATGGGAAAAATAATTTACTGAATGTGATGGAAAGGGGATGACATGGGAAAGGAATGGACAAGATATGATTAAATAGAAAGGGATAGGATAGGAATAAAGAAAATTGAATGGAATAAGATGAGGCGGAATAGCATAAGATGAGATTGGTGGAATTAGAAGAGATTATTCTCCCTATGCACAAATCACCTAAATTGGAATTCGAACATCGAGCGATTTTTAGCTACAGGTTTTTTTGGCCAATGCCTACCCTAGAAAAGCCGCAATGACTTTTTAAAGGGATGGATGGAAATGGAAGAGTGGGAATGAATGGAATCTAAGATTCTGTGGCGGCACATTAATAGACCTCGGCTCGGGCATAATGTTTTCCCATTGAAAATTAGAATGAAAATAAGACCCTTTGTTTGAAGTTTAATTATTTTCACGTGTGTTTTAATGCACAACCATTAAACAAAGAAATGATACTCTAGAGAATGACATGTGGTCTGAAATGGGAAAACATTACGCGCAAGAGCCGAGGAGGTTTATTGATGGGAATGGATGAGGCTGAACGTTACAGAACGGGATGGGATGTGATTCGGTTAGAACTAGAGATAGAACTAGACTCATTGCGTTGAAATAAGAATCATACGAGATGAAATAATATACAATAGATAAATAAATAAATAAATAATATTAGATGTTCCAATTCTATTTCATCTTTTAAATCAAATCTTAAGACATTTTTATTTTAGAAATCTTTTTATTGATATTTTTCTTATTTGTATATATATTTTTATTGATTTCTTTTTCTAATTATGTATGTATTTGAATTGATAATGATTTAGTTCATCAGTTGTTTGTGATGCGCATTTGAGTATTTATGTAGAATCTGCGCAACATAAAATAAAGTATTTATTATTATTATCACTATTATTATTAATATATGTAACAGGACTCCATGCTGTCCAATTAAGAAATAATTGGACGAGGAAAATTCCGAGGACTGACAAAATTGGATGAGGCCGTAGGACGAGTCCAATTTGGCAGTCAGAGGAATTTTTCGAGTCTAGTTATTTCTTGATTGGGGAGCATGAAATCCCATTACCTATTAATTATATAGCTGCCTAATTAATCCCATATCAACAAGACCTGTCCAATTAAGAAAATAATTGGACAGTTACCTATATGGGATTAATGAGAAGCTGTATAATTATCATTATTATTATCATTATTATTATTATCATTATAATTATCATCATCATTATTATTATCATTATTATTATCATTATTATTATTATCATTATAATTATCATTATTATTATTATTATTATCATTATTATTATTATTATTAATATTATTCAATAATCGACTCACCTGTGCAACCAATGCTTCAACCGATCGTAAAGTGGTTCTCTGGTCGGCATTTTCTGCTTGAACGAATTGTAGTTTCTCTTTTAAATGGGTTAACACTTGAACAGTGGTTGTGATCTTTTTTCTTAGTTTAAGTAACTCCTGCAAGCAAGATAAATACTTTCAGCACTTCAGCACAAAATACCCTATTAAAGGGATACTTTTTGCACGTTTGAAACACAAAACGTGTTCTTGAGCCAGATCTTTTACAGTTAAACCACCTCAAGCGTGAACACGTAGAGGTCATTAATGACTTTATTTTTGGATCCTTGAATTCATTATTCGATTCGAACATTCATTATTGAAAACAAATCTTCAATATTCAAAAAATAATAAAAGTTTGAACATATGATTAACTAGGCTCACAGGCTCTTGTTTATAGCGCCAACAGAAGGTAAGTCATTAATATTACATATTCCTTGCACAAAAAGTTGCTCTTTCATTTCAGCTGCATATATGCTTGGCTTATGTATATGCTAGGCTTTGAATAGGTAGGCATGCAGGCCATTGGAAGGGTTATTTTTTCCACTTTACCTCGTTTCTTTCCTCTATTTTCTCATTGTAGGTCTGGTTTTCGATTTTGAGTTGTTCAAAGTCAATCAAGTGCAGTCCTTCAGCCAGTTCTTCCTATGAAGAATGATAAAACCAGTATTATAAGTTAGCACACATTCGTACGTATAAAAAGAACATTTATTGAGGAACCCGTCATTATTCATCGCAGTGGAGGGGCGGAGGATTTGGGGTGGATAACATGTTTTTGAGACAAAGCTATTTATTGAAAGCTATCAGAAAGGGCGGATCCAGCCAAAATTTTATGGGGGGGCTAATTGAGTTTCTCTTGTCAACACAACGGAAAACAATAAAAAATGCATATAATTCTTCAGTTTCGTTGTTTTTTTTTCCTGCTGGAGGGGGGGCTTCAGCCCCCCTTTGCTCCCCCCCCCCTGCATCCGCCCTTGATCAGGGGGAGGCGAGGAAATTGGGGGATCGCAAACAGGTGAGCTAGCAATCACTATTGAGGGTGTATTATGAGACAATATGTAGTATGATTTATATAACACCCTTTCTAATTGTATACTCAAAGGCACTAACCATGCAAGCACGAGAAGTAGTTATTATGAGGGGTAAGCACTGAGGTTGGTCACTGCCAGGGTTTCCTTAACCGCGCCCTCAGTGGCTCTTTTACGCGGGGATTAAACACGTGACTTCTGTTCAACAGACCGATGCTCAACCAACTCATTCAAGCGGGTATAGGATTTTTTACCTTTTCTTTTGTCTTACTTTTTTTGTACATTTAAAACAATGTACAAAGCTTTCACACACATAGATACTAGAGCTTTAGAAATAACTTTTTTGATAATAATGATTTATAATTTATATAGCGCCTTTTCTATATGGATATAATCAAAGGCGCTTTACATTGAGTTGTGAATGACAGATTGCTTTTTATGCAATTTACGAGTATGAGAGATGGTTAGTATGAAGTGCAGGCACTGAGGGTGGTCACTGCCAGGGTTTCTTTACGTCCTCAATGGTTCTTTTACCCCCCGGGGGAAGGGTACTCTTACGTCCCTCCGATGTTTTTTCGAAGTTTTAAGTTGAGCGAGGTCTTACCTTTGCTTTAAGCTGTATCTCTCGCTTCTTTAGTCTGTTCCGTAGTTTGATGTTTTCTAAACGAACCTTGAATATAAGTAAAGGAAGGTTAGGAATGAATGGAGAGAAGGATGTGGGACAGACTCAAGGGCGGATCCAGCCAAAATTTTAGGGGGAGGGGGGAGGGGCTAATTCAGTTTCTTCTGTCAACACAACGGAAAACAATAAAAAAAAGCATCTAATTCTTCAGTTTTATTTGGTTTTGTTTGTTTGTTTGTTGTTTTTTTTTGCTGAAGGGGGGCTTCAGTCCACCTTTGTCCCCCCTGGATCCGCCCTTGAGACTAACAAAAACGAGGAAAACGGACGGCGGTCGGACAAGAACGATAGATAACCGACTGGACGAACGAACGGACGCTCAGACGCAAGAACAAATAGAAGGCCCCACCGAGCAAACGAAAGAACAAACACCCGACGAATAGTCGGATGAAAAAACAAATAGAAGACCGGCCGAATGGATGGATGAACGACCCATCGAACTACGGTTGGATGGACCGACGACGACCGAATAACCAAAGTAATGAAGGACAATTATTAAGCAAGCGTCTTCATTCACTTGATTTCCCTTACCTGCGTCACTTCCTGTTCTTTCTTGTTTTCGAGCATCTCGTACTGTTCAATGTCCTAAGAAAAATTCGTTTAAAATAGATTGATAACCCATTAATGATAATAATAATATAACACGGGACCTAATAGGATGACTTGCCAACTAATTTTTATATATTTAATTTTAATTTTAATTTATTTAGAAAACCGATGAGAATGTTAAGCTAGAGTGATGTAGAAGTATTTTCCTTACCTTAGGAGGGATTGGCTTGCCAGATCTGCTGTTGATGGCATCTTTTGCTATATCCAACTTGAATTTTGTAAACTGCGCACTGGGCATTATCAATGAAACTATTTTACAATAGTGTAACATAGAATGATTCCTACATTCAACTCGTGGGATTATCAAAGGCCTTCTCAATATAGCACGAGCGGAGTCGTCGTTCAGACAACGTAGATTTTGGTGGACGTCAATCAAGGCGTTCCCATGACATTCCATAGGCACGTGCCCTTGAAAGCTTTGTGTTTTCCAAAGTGTCCATGTCATAAAAAACATTTTGATCAACGTCCACCAAAACCCTATTTTGTAGCGAAGGCACAGGGTCCTGACGGGGTAAAATATGATCTGGGATTCGACTTTTTTGGGCTGGGAAAATGAGAATTAATGCACTGGGAATGGGATAAATAAAAACAATCAAAAATGGGAATGGGATTGAGATTTTATCAAATCATAGACTGGTTCTATGGGATTTGGTCAAGATGGGGGCTGGAAAATGGGATTAGAACATAAAATTAAATAGTCCCCTTCACAGTTCCCTGCGCCATCTTCAAAGGTAGCAATGCCGTTGCATCGAAGCGAGATGAAAGGTGAGCTTCCAATGATAGAGACCTTTTTTTAACACCTTGGACAATAATTATTCACATGTCTCTATCATTGTAAGCTCACCTTTCATCTTGATTCGATGCAACGGCATTGCTACCTTTGAAGATGGCGCAAGAACTGTAATTCAAATTATGGAATAAGTAAGATGCATCAATTTGTTTAATACCTGGCTTGTTCTACTGTTTCTTCTCGTTCATGACATTTTGCCTTCAAATCTTCTATTTGCAGTTTATAGCTTTGTCTTTCATGTTTTTCTTCATTCTGAAGCTCCTCTAGATTCGCTGATAGAATTGAAAATACAAAGCTTAGTAAACAGGCGTAGCATGTTGGACCATTTTTTATAGTCATATGCAATCTGTTCTTTATCTAACTTTGTAGCAGTCTGAATAGGAAAACTTACACATGTATTTGAGGTATCTCTGTTCTTGATCTGTTACACTTTTTTCTATTTCTTGTTGTCTTTCATCACTCTGTAGGTATGTTGTATTATAACAGTGAATGATAATGGGCAGAGGAAATCTGGTAACAAAATGTACGAAGGGGGAAAGGAAGGGATGAAGAAAAGGATGGACGGACTGATGGATGGATGCATGGGTGGGTGGGTGGATGGGTGGATGGATGGATGGATGGATGGATGGATGGATGGATGGATGGATGGATGGATGGATTGATGGAAGGATGGATGGGTGGCTGGATGGATGGATGGGAGGATAGATGGATGGGTGGCTGGATGGATGGATGGGAGGATAGATGGATGGATGGATGGATGGGTGGATGGATAGATGGATGGATGGACTAACAGATAATTGAATGGACAAATAACTGTGAATGAATGAGTAAAGAAATACATATAAATAAATAAAATCAAATTCTCTACTATAAATTTTATTTCATATCATTCTATTTTTGTTGTTTTGCTAAGTATTACCTTCTTTTTCTTGAAATATTCTGCTAACTTGTGTTGTAACTGAGCGTTAAGTGATTGCAAAGAAGACCTTTCCTCAAGGGCTTGCTTAAGAGAAGAAAAAAGCACAGATTGATGACATGAGTGAAAAACGTCTGCCCATGCTCTGAATCTGTATGCAAATTAGTCAAAACATATGTAAAATGCACGCATGCGCAAACGATTCTCTCTAGTGTTCAGATTGACCATTTTTTCGACTTTGGGAACTTGGTCGCTAATTAGAGGTTGGTCACCAATTAATAGGGGTTAGTTGCAGATAGAGGTACAGTTATAAGTCAATGCAAAAATCTCATTTGAGACCTATGACAACTTCCATCTAAATAGTGGTTGGTATTTATAAACTAGCAGAAAAAGCCTTTTTCTTTGGAACTTTATTATTAATTAATACCCATATACACCTACATTCAAGAACGTTGTCATACGAAAATAGAACATTAGTGATTTAGTGGGATAGGAATTATATTAAAAAACAAAAGAAGATCACTGAAGCTGAACTTTTTCTTTTGTCTTTTAATGTTTTTCTTTCTCACTAAATTACTAATGTTCTATTCTTCTATGACAACCTTCTTGCAAGTAGGTGTATGTATATATGACAAGCTAACATCTATGGCCTTAAGTATGAAAGTCCAAAAGATTTTTTGGGGGGTAGCCTACAGTATACCTATAGATGCCAATGCCCAAGGTCTCAAAATAGATAAATGCAGTATAAAGCAAAAAAAAAAATTTTTTTAAAATAATTTTGACTTTCACAACTCAGGTCACTAAATAGATGTTTGCCTCTCTAAATCTTCTTTGGAACATATTTGACCACTGGCGGATAAATAGAGGTGTTGTTGTCTATATGGTAGCTTACATGGTATTTATCAAGAAGTTCTTGTCTATTGTACATTGGTTCTTCTGGTTCAGAATCATCATAATATTCTTCATCCTCATCAAACAGTGCTTGCTCAGCTAATATTGGGAAGCCAAAAAATAGAAATCAATGACATGGCACTGATGGAATCATAATAGAATTCACTTGAATAACTTTGTTCTTCATATCAATATTTACCAATTTTTTTCATTGCTATATATATAGGCTGTCAGTTTGAGACATTACAGTCATGAAATCAGGCAATATAACTATAGAGTCATCACTACAATCAATCAAATATATAATATATACAATATTCCATCTCAGACCCTCCCCACTCCCAGGAAATCACTGAATCCTTCTCCATGGAAAAGAAATAGGTGTTTTCTGGAGCTACATGCCACAAAACACCATCTCTACTTGCACCAAATATGATTCTTATACCCATTGGCAAAAATCCAAAAATCAACTTTTGAGCCATAAACAATTGGACTTGAGAAACATAAAGAACTGTCATTACTGTTGATAATATTTATCAGTTTGAGAGCACTTGTTTCATTAGTTCATGCAGGGGATATAATAAATTAAAGTTGCTAAATTTTGCAGTAAATACAGGTTGGTTGGCAACATCTTGTCAAGCAACATATATACATATACTGTCAAATTTAATAATGTTAACTTGAAAACCATCAAGAGATTTGTCCTCAAATTCTCAGATATCTTCCAAGCGATAGGATCTTGCCACTTTGGTGTTTGTTTGTTTTTTGCTTGAATGTCCAAGAGTTTCATGTAATTCTTGATCAAAACAAATGACGTCATCGTACGCCCATCTACACCCCCTAACCTTTAGCAATTCCTTTCACACTTTTTGTCAGAGGAGCATGGGTATTCAATTTGGTTTAATTGAAGTGCTGACACTAAAATGTTCTTACCATAACTATCAACATACGCAGGTTCTTGCTCTTCATCTTCGTCCTCCTCATGCAACTCTTCAGCAGGAGGGGGAGTGATAGTCGCATCAGGTACCTCCATGACAATAGGTGGTCCACCTGTCTCGGCGTCACCTGTTGGTGTTCCTTCTCTAGACATGTGTTCAGCTACTTCAACTGCTGGAGTTACATCTTCTTCAGGTACACCCTCATTCTGAAGAATATATGAATCTCAAAATTAAATGATTTTTATAGTTTAGTTTAGTGTAGTTTATTTGTCACTATTTACAACCTGAGGTACAATATGTGCACTAATAAAAGTGAGCTAAGTATAGTTATATAGAGATAAAAAGGAAAAAATATTGAAAAAGAAGTAGGTTATTATGATAAAACGTGACAGGAGGAGGATACAGGACTTGTATCCCAATTGACAACCTTCCCATAGGAAGTAGTACTTCTTAGTTACTTTTTGTTACTCTTTTAAGATTTCATCTTATTGATTATAAAATATGTCGTTCTTTATAGGAATCAAGGGAGATTGATGTAACGGTGTGCGCTTTTACAGTATACTTGCCACTCACAAAATTAATTAAATCCCAATTCAGTCTGAGTTGTAGCTAGCCTACTGAGGTTATCTCTGGGTTCAACCTGTGAGTAAGCTGAGCCCTGACTTAGCAGCCTATAAATTATTTCAGGGTTTGATCTGTGAGTAAGCTGTGCCCTGACTTAGATCAGCCCAGAGGTTGTTTCAGGGTTCAATCTGTGAGTTAGCCATGCCCTGACTTAGATCAGCCCAGAGGTTGTTTCAGGGTTTAATCTGTGAGTTAGCCATGCCCTGACTTAGATCAGCCCAGAGGTTGTTTCAGGGTTCTATCTGTGAGTTAGCCATGCCCTGACTTACATCAGCCCAGAGGTTGTTTCAGGGTTCTATCTGTGAGTTAGCCATGCCCTGACTTACATCAGCCCAGAGGTTGTTTCAGGGTTTGATATGTGAGTTACCTGTGCCTTGTCATTTAGACTTAGCAATCCATAGAACCACCCCTGCCAAAATAAACTTGTTCTGTCTATTACCCACCTCAGGAATAGGTAAGTTTTCATCAGTATTATCTAATTCCAATGGTTTGTCTTCTTCTTTAGTTTCTTCTTTTGCTACTTCAGTATCTTTATTTTCTATGAACAAAAATGTCACATAATTGTCAGGTTCCACAGCCCAGTTATTAATTGGTAATGCTGGAAATGTGAATCACTGATTGGCAAATTACAGTAGTTTTATCCCCACTTTCAGTTCTATATATCCATGTGCACACAGTAGTGTTAAAAAAAAGTTTTTTCATTAATACCAATAAATATCGAATGAGTTACTTGTAATTTTTTATACAAGAGTGTTAACTAAGAAAATATGTCAAGTGAAAACTAATGATTTTCGAAATTTATATTAGATTTTATCAACCTTCTGCTGTTTCTGCTGCCTCTTCTGCAGGCTGCTCTGTATTTTCTTCTCCTTCCTCTACCTCTTTTTTCTCATCATCACCATCCTTCTCGTCAACCACTGCCTCTTGTTCTGGTGCAGTTTCTGGAGCCTATGATTTCACCAAAATAAGACAGATATTACATTGACATACTACAAATATACTCTTATTTTCTTATAATTTCACCAAAATAGGACAGATATTTACATTGACATACTAAAAATATACTCTTTCGCTCAATAAAATTCTGAAATTAGAGAAAATAACTCAACTCAAAACATTGATATTTAAAATATTTACAATTTTTTCATCAAAAAATTGGTCTTTGCGGATATCTTAAGCAAAAATCTTACAATATTTAGGTCTATTCATAAATATATTACAGTGTAAATAGAAAAAGCATTTACTAATAACCCAGTTTTCATAATAAAACTGTACATTTAGCATCAACAAAGGAAGAAAAAGATAGAAAAGTGAACAATACAATTTTAACGTTACCTTTTCTTCGTCCGCCATGTTTTTGCTTGCTCGTGTTGTCAAGGCAACGATATCACAGGAGACTGAGCACTAACCGAGGATCGCGGGGGTTGTTGGGTTCGACTCGCGGGCGCGCGGGACTTTCAACATGGTGCTTCGCTTGAAAACATGTGAATCACAAATTGCATAGCTATTTTCCTTTAAAATGCTCTAAAACTTCACTTGAAACGAAAATATTTGCGAATTACTGTGCAAATTTGAATTACAGACAGGAATCTCTAGTGAAATTTTGTTATATATTTGCCTCTGTTTCAGAAATTAAAACAAGGTTTTGTGGTCTGTATGATACTTGAGGTACGTACAAAAATGCTATTATTATATAACTTTTTGGGGCGAAAAAAATAGTTTTGAAATGTTTTGGTTGTGATGACGATGAATGATGATGATGATGACTAACCATGAATCATTGCACGTAGGTCGCAGTGCATTGTGGGTTAAGATGCTTCGGCGGGAGATTCAAGTCACATTTGGCGCCTTATTCTCGTTACAAAAGATTTTCTCCTCCAAAACTCCTTCATTTATTCCTTCTAAACTCACCAAAATGGCCCTAGTAACCATCCCCGAACTCCATAATTACCAAAGACATCACAGTCTAAGCGAATGTCCAGGACAAATTCAGGTACGTAGTCGTTTCAGCATTTTATTTTAGCTCAGGTTTATACCTCAAATGCTTCGTGCTAAACTTGTGTGTTTTAATAGTCGTAAGAATAATTTTTATTTTAGAAGCTTATACATATTTCCTCAATTGTAGGTTATATTTGGACCAATGTTCTCTGGCAAGACGTAAGTATTCTGTCTTTATCAATTTTTTCTCTTCGATACTCATTTTGTAAATAAGATAAAAGCGCGAAAATTTTACTTCGAACAGAAATGTTTTCTTTGGAATAAAAACAGCGCCTATCATTAGAAATTGTCCTCTTTATTTAGAAGCATGAAAGATGAACCTCAGAATTGCCAAGGAAATATTCGTTCGCTTCAAATGTTTTGAAGGTAGATTGTCCTTTCGGCGCCAAAAATTTGAATTGAACAATAGTCGGCTATGTTTGTTTTTAAAGCGTTCTTAGAATAAAAAAGAAAAAATACGTAAACTTCTTAGATTCCATGATAGATATTATTGAAAATGCGACAGATTTGAATTAATTCTAGTAAGGTTTTTTTTTACTTAATTATATATAGTATTTATATTTAAGTGCACATGTTTGTACAGTACTGTAGCAACATGTACTACCCCCTGCTATCCACCCATGAATACAGTACAACCCCCCCCCTCCCCTAATTTTTACATTTAGTTTAGCTCTGAATCACAGCATAGCCTTGGCTAAATCCACACAGTTATTCTATAAATTTTTTTGAATCATATTTAATTTTTTTGCCTTATAGACCTAAGTTCTAAGGCTACGTAGATCCATCATTTTTCCCTTTTAGAATGCTTATCTGAGCTTGAAATAGAAATTTTTTTTAGCTTGCCATAGTAAACGAGCATGGTAAAAGGAGGTCATTCCAGTAAATCTTGCATGCCATTTTATTATTAATTTGGCAGTGCATCCTTATTTTTGCCTGCCAAACCTGAAATTTGGTCTGTCATTTGGCCATATGCAGTCCGATATTGTGAGCCCTGCTCATGGTGGGACATGTAGCCTATCTTTGACATTGGTACTCTTTGTATGATTTTTATCTGTAAATACCACTCTGTTCAATGAATACAGACTTATTTGTACAAGTTTAGCCTTGTGGCAAAATCATTTGCAAGAGTCAACTGAATGTAAAGAATGTGCAATTTGAATAATACCAAAAATGTGGAATCCCACAGACTTTTAATAGTATCTGTGAATAGCTGAAACAGCTCTATGCATCGGATGCAAAACTGGTGTACTATGATTATATGATCCTTATTACTATAACATAGTCTTTTTCTTTGTTTGTTTCTACAGTACAGAACTATTGAGAAGAATTAAGCGATATCAAATAGCCAATCATAGGTGCTTAGTGGTGAAATATGAAAAGGACCTCAGATATAATATGAATGACGTTGCAACACATGACAAGTAAGACCTCATGCATTTGACTATTAGTTAAGTTTCATTTTTCTAACAGTTTTTGACCCCAAAAACTTATATTATTTTACATCCATTTATATTACTTTCCATAAAGCCTGATTTTCACGAGCGACACAAGCAAAAGCGCAATCACAAGCGCAAGCATAAGAGGCCTTATTTCATCGTGAAAACTGTCCAACGCAAGCATAAGCGCAAGCACAACGAAAAGGAAAAAATTTTGATGCTTGTGCTTATGCTTGGGTTGGACAGTTTTTACGATGAAATAAGGGCTCTTATGCTCGTGCTTGTGATTGCGCTTGTGCTTGCGTCACTTGTGAAAATCAGGTTTAAGGGGCTCTCTGTAAAATTTGCTCCATACATAGCCACACTACTTCTCGGTTCAATATTCACCCTACATGAGGGAAACCAGTACAAAAACTGTCCAAAATTTATTTTGGCTGAATGTTGGGAAGCATTATTTTTTACGATTTTTTATTGGAATCTGTGACATCATCTACTCAGCACCTCACTCCAAGCATATCTTTGTCAATAACTTCATGATTTAATTTAATTCTAATAAGTCCATAATTTGTTTGATGGACTTAATGTACAAAACTGAAGAAATAGAAAACGCGCGCGTGTGCTGTCACATAAAGCATGTGGGGGTGGCATAACACGAGAGAAGTGTTAGGAGAAGCATGACGTGTAGCGGAGTGCTTCTGGACACTTCTCGAGTGTTTTGCCAATCCCCAAGTGCTTTATGACTGCACACAGCACCGCAAGCAAGTTTTTTATTTCTTTTTAAAAATACAAATTACAATAATAGATAGGAATGACGCAACGGAAAGTGCGCCCGCGAACAATGTACTCTCATAAAGCATGCACTCCAAACCAATCAGAACGCGACATTCATAACAGTTATTTTATAATGGCAATTAGAATCAATTGTTCCATATCTTTCTTCTTACTGTAATACTGAGTATCAAACTAGCATATATTTTATTCACAAAATACAGTCTTAACTTCTCATCACTTGTTTTCCTTTCTTTTCTTATTTCCTCATTCAGGCAAACCCTTGCTGCAACTGCATGTTCTGTTTTGTATAGTATTAAGAAACAAGCTTTACAGGCAACTGTTATAGGAATAGATGAAGGACAATTTGTAAGTCTTTTAGTATAAATTATTATTCTTGTACTTAAATATACAAAACTTTTTGAATACAGTTAATTTTGCTTTCATAGCTGCCATGCTGGTTGAACTTATTTTCTTTGCATGAAGTTATAGAAATATAGATAAGTTATAGTGCTTGGGAACGAGGTTATTCCGGGCGAAAGCCCTTGGAATTAAATTCGGAAAAATTAATTTCCAACCTCGCTGGGAATCGCACCCACGACCTTCGGAATTGTACTACCCATGCTCTACCAGCTGAGCTAGAGGTCAGACTGAGAGCAGGCCGGGGTGAAATAGATGTTAGGTAGCGGTAATTGTGATGCTTTCGCCCAGAATAACCTCGTTCCCAAGGACTATAACTTATCTATATTTCTATATCTTCATGTAAAGAAAATATGTTAAGTTCAACCGGCATGGCAGTTATGAAAGCAAAATTAACTGTATGTGCTATGCGGTCCACATATTCTCATATTTTCTTTGCTACATCTGTAACAAACAATGTGGCCATACCTCTCTAGTTTCAAGCACTCCTAACATAGTTACCAAAGGGTTGTTGAGCAAGCTAAAGGTCTTGATAGGAGAAGCAAGCTTCATAAAAATTTAGAAAAATAGAGAACAATTTTACCTACATGTATACAGACCTGGCATTTTTGTCCAAAAAATGTTGAGAGTTCTTGAGCAGATTGCAGGTTTCAAGCTGCTTAAACAACTGATATCACTCCCTCCATTTTTATCTATACTGGCTGCTAATGGAAACCAATTTCTCATCCTATATTAAATATTTAATCATTGCTGCATTATATATTTAATTGTAGTATTATTGTTCAGTTTCCAGATGTTGTAGATTTTGCAGAAGAAATGGCAAGTGAAGGCAAGACTGTTATCGTTGCTGCTCTTGACGGTACCTTCCAAAGACAGGTAAAACAATAGAAAAAAAGAACAGCCCTGTCTCATTTAGACATGTTACAGCTTACCTTGCACCTCGGCATGGTAATTGCTGCATCTTCTTCAGATGATAGCTGTCTCTATTACTCCACATCGACTGTTTCATTAGAATGTTTGTTGCCTCTGAGGTAACTCTTGAGACCAGCCTTCGACTTCATTGGCGTCAGGAATATGTGAAATTATAGAACCAAACGAAGACAACACTCCAAAATTGCAGCCAGGATTCATGATTCATTTTTAATTAAAGTCAATACTCCCCTTGTGGACTCCCCAATATTATGACCACCTTGCTATTATGGGCAGGAGTAAGATCTCTTTAGTCCAGTCTGACAACCCTTGTCATATGTCCTCTAGTAAGTTGTGTACTTCCAGAAAATATCCATACCCTACCCATGGAGGAAATTGGAAATTCTGTAAGGGAGGGGGGGCAGAGAAAGAAAAAAATTACAGAGTTTGTATGGAAGAAAAATTAGAAGTTCCTGGGGTAGTAGGGTTCCTTTTACAAATTCCCTCCATGGTGGGGCATAGATATTTTCTGGAACTACATGTTAGTTTATCATAATACTGGGCAAAAGTTGATTTTCTAATGAAGGAGTAGTATAAAATGATTGTTAGTTGAGTTACCTTGAAAGACATTATTATTATTATTATATTTATTTATTCTTTTGTTGAACTATGTCCTGTACAGGATAAACAAGTAATGACACATGTATGGTTCCTTTTAAAATGAAGCATTACGTGTAATTTCACTTGTGAGTTGGGCAATTTCAAAAATTTTGAAAACACTGATGAAATTAATCCTTGATTTTAAGAGGAACCATACAAATACCTATACTATAATTAACCATGTATCATTTAAAATGTAATAATGCTATGTGTATTTTATATTTCTAGGCATTTGGTAATGTATTAAATCTAGTCCCTTTAGCAGAAAGTGTAGTTAAGCTAAATGCTGTTTGTATGAACTGCTTTAAAGACGCAGCCTTCACTAAAAGACTTGGAAGTGATAAAAAGGTAAGAGTAGAGTACGCTCAAAGTGTGGTAAAATTAACATGGTAATGTACATGAATCCAGGTCTTAAAATAACGTCTACTCAATGGTCCGGGGGGACCTTTTAGGGTCGAAAATGAGACCTCGCATACCTTTTAGGGTCTCCGGCTGACTCCGTACCTTTTAGGGTCAGATTTAATCGTTTTGGAAACGTTGTCATTTTAAATGTGGTCGTACCTTTTAGGGTCATTTTCTAAACCGTCTTTCGAGCCCCCCTACCCACTTTTCAAGGCATTTCCCCTCCCCCTGAGTCAATGGCCCGAGATGATGACAACGTGAACAGTCTTGAAATATGACAAATCAAGAGATATATCGCCAGATAAGTGCCAATTTTGGCCAGACATTGTCAGACAACTGCCCATAAATCTTAGTCTAGGTATCATGCACTTGGTATGGTGATTACTGCTTGCCTCTCATGGCTTTGGTTCGTCTTGGAGCCCTGGCTCATGCTGGATTATTTTCAAGTACAGTTTTACTGTTTGACATGTTTTTTTCGTTGGATATTTCCTAAATTCTCCTAAGTTTTCCTCCCTCTCTAAAAACATTGTGAGTTGTAAATATATGTAGTGGAGGGAACCTCATGGAAGAGCCTGGTACAGGGAGTGATGCGAGTGCAGTGAGTGCCCACATCTCACCAATGTAATTGGCTTAATTTGGAGACGTGGTGTCATATGTGAGTAGAGTTGTTTGTTGGTTCTCTCCCATGCTTTGAGTTTTTTTCCCCAAGATCTACAGTTCTTGTCCCTCCAAAATCAACTTTGAAATTCCAGTTGGATTTCACTGAGTCAGGGAACATTCATTATTTAACTGGGGGAGCGGGCTGGGTGAGAAATTGGAAAAGGAGCTTATTTTTAGGGGCCCCCCAACAAAGAAAGTGATCTTTTTAAGACCCCCCTTCACTATCTTTAGACCTTCATCTGAATTTTCAAGTCCCCTTCCTTAAATCCATAAAAAAAAACCAGGGCTCCTCCTTTTGTACAGGAAAAATTTTCGGGGCCCTTCCTTTTCTCACCCTAGTTCACTCCCCCAGTTAAATAATGAACAGTCCCTGAGAGAAAAGCCACAGTTTGGGAGCAGTTTGGTTAAGCATTAAATCCTATTTATTTTTTCATTTTTATCTTCAGATTGAGGTGATAGGAGGTGCTGATAAGTACATGGCAGTCTGCCGAGATTGCTTCAAACTGGCACACATACAAGATATGTTAAGTAATAGTATGGTAGCAGAACATTAGCACACCTATTACATGACGAGACCATCTTATATGCTCAAAGTGTATTGTATATATGCTCACATAGTATAGTAGGAGAATGTTAGATAACAAGACCATTTTATTTGCTGGTAGAATAATTTTTTGTTTTGTGTGCTTGCGTGAGTGTATTCATGCCATTCTTGTATAAATAGATTTTAAATCTAGGCTATATAGAAATATAATTTTTATTTTTTTCTTTACGCTAAACTAATAATTAAAATGTCAAAAAAAAAGGTATACCAGTTCCAGAAAATATCCATACCCCACCATGGAGAGAATTTGTAAAAGGACCCCCCTACCCCTGGGAACTTACAATTTTTTCCATACAAATTCTGTAATTTTGTTCTTTATCTGACCCCCTCCCCTCGTGGATATTTAATTTCTGGAACTACACAACAATAGACCTATCCTGAATTCGCTTGACTGGTCACGAAACAACATGGTTTCAAGTAAAGGTTGAACTTGATGAATAAAAGAATCAAGTTCAGTCTCGACTTCAAACCATTTGGGATAGGTCTATTATAGCAACTAATGTAATAATAATAATAATAATAATAACTTTATTTTAGCAACTATGTAATCTGAAGATGTCAGTTCAACACTTGATTCTACATGTAGTAGCTTCTATTTTTATGAGAAAGGTAACTTTTTAAATTCTTTTTTTTTTTAAATCTTAAATAATTCTGTAAGCAAGCATTTATATTTGTATGATATACTAATAATGGAATATTGGCAACTACAGCTTAAATAATCAAATTATTTAAAAATTGCAGTGTATATAGACCTTAAAATTGAAAACTTGGTATTTCAAAGTAACAACCTACAGTGCTTTCTAATCACATGCACAAAATTGTATAATTTGTCCATAACAAAATAGACTTATGGTGGACATTGATCAAGGCTGGCATTTTCACGACCTCCTTACCTACAGGAATATACCCTTGAAAAGCTTTGATTGACATCCAAAAAGTTTGTCAGGGTAGCAGAGACACCAGGGGAAAACGTTTGCGCATGCATGCACTTCAGCATGTTTTCTAAGAATTTTGAAGAGTTTTAGTGAGAAAATTAATGTTTGCTTTCTCCAAGTATACTAAAAAGTTCAAGAGTATACTTTTGTCAGACCAAGATACTGTATTAACAAACACAATAGACTATGAAATAATTAGTCTTAAGTTTCAAGCATGGACACTAAGTTTTGGCATTTTGTGAAGTCCAATTTATCAGGCATGTTTGAAAGTCAAATTTACTTATGTTTTGACTAATTTGCAAACAGATTCAGAGCATACACAGATGTTTTTCACTCGTGTCGATAGCAGATTGCATAATTCTAATTCTAGGTAGTATAAGGGATTCTTAAATGACAAGAATGACGAACATATATTTGTCTATTAGCTTAATTTCATCATTTCTGAATTTAGCACTACTGCACTAGAGTGAAGTCACTAAACCTGTAGAATAGATATTAGACTAATACACTTTAGTAGACCCACACCCCCCTTGTAAGAGTATATATAGTACAAATCAATTACATTAGATACCATAGGGGAATTATATAGGAAAACAAAACCACACGCACAGGAAAAAATAATTATTTCTAGTGCTATTTTTTGAAAATAATCTTGACCTTAGTCAATTTAATTTCAACTTAGTTAATTTTTCCGATTTATTTTCACCTTTCACTTTTATCTTAATTGGGCTCCCTGTGGTAGACCCTTATTCCATTGTTTTCCTTTGTATCTATTTGACTAGAGTGCAAATATTATAACCGTGAAACTTTAGTAATACTAAATAGCACAATTTCATTCAAATTCCATTGTTTTCTATTGTTTAATTAGCACTATTTTGTACTATTTAGTAATTAGTGTTTCACGGATTAATTGTTTGCACTCTAAGCCTTTTCATAGTTTAAGAATCGATTCCACTGCGCATGCGATTTTATCCCGAATTTCTCACCTTTTGTTTAATTAAGAACAAAAGAAGGTTTAGACAAAAGAAGGTGTGAAATTCGGGAAATTTTTTTTCGAGAAATTTCGCATGCGCAGTGGAATCGATTCTTAAACTACGAAAAGGCTTATTGCAGTACATGTTGACTAGTATTTTACTGGTTTTTAAACTCTATACTTCTTTTGTTTTCTATTACGTTAATCTGACCATCACAAATGAATAAATACACTTTGTTTCAGGAGTTGATAAAAAAACACTCTATTGATGCTGAATTTCACATAAACCGCCACATAAAATATAATTGCCCTATTTCACTATGACGTCACTGCTTGTTTATGTGGGGGATAGAATCGCCAAATCCAATAGAAAATTCAACAAAATTTGCTCCTAGTGAAACAGTTTAATCTAAATTGGCCTGGTTTTCAGATATAATGTGTGTTAATATGTACTATAAAATATTGTGATTGTTTGCTGGCTATTCTACTTTTCTTTGTGGATTGATATGGGTTTTAGAACAATTTTCGGTGAATTTGCGTTGATTTGACCCTCTCCGACGACCATGATCCTTTGCGTTTAAACAATAGATTGTTTTGATGAGACGTCATAGTGAAATAGGGCTATTAAGTTTATATTTGCCTTATTTATGATAATGACAAGACTATTGAATCTTGAATATAAAAATGCTTCTTATGTTTCTGTGGTGACCGAGACTTCCAAGCATCAAGAATTCAATTTGATAAATAGAAACCAAATTAATCATGACAAGTAAATTTAATAAAACAAGCCTATTCTCTTGCTAGAATGTAGTATTTAGTGTATAAAATGTTAAATACATTGAAATTCTTCATTTGGTGCTAGACAGTATTGCTCTTATCTTTAGTTGTGGGGAGAGATGTGTTTCTCTACCCCACACCCCATCCCCAACCCCTCAAAAAGGTACTCATTACTGAAATATACCCTCCCCACCCACTTGAGAATAGTTCTCTTCTCTGTGGAACTGGAACAAAATTAGAACGATTGTTTTATTAACCATTCCGTTGAGGAACAAACGGGGTGAAATGGCATTGAAGTCCATTGTGGGGCTGTTTAGAAGACATTTTCAAGATGGCGTCTATTTTGTCCCCAAAATTCACTGCTAAGCAACTAAACCAAGTTTTTTCCTCAGCAGTCGTAATGGCTAATAAGTGGTTTGCAGTAGATAGGAATTGCATAGCTCAAAGACTGCAGTAACCATGGCAACCCAGTGATACCTAACCTAGCACCCGACACAGTGACAATTCTACAGAATACTTACCATGGAGGGAGAGTGGAAAATTCAAATCTTGTTGGACTTTCACTTGAATTAAAACATGGTTCGTGCTACTCTCCATTCTACGCCAAAATGTCCTTTAGTTAAACCTAACTCCTCTTTCCTTTTTCCCTCCTCTTATCCATTGTCACAAATTCAAATAGAATGAGCATGAACATCCATCCACGTGACTCATTAGTATACAAATGTCATCAAATATTCATTACTCGTGCCAGGCCTTCTGGGCCTGTGGCACGAGTCAAAAAATTCAACGAGTTTCGTCGACTTTCGGTGTCAAACATTTATTTTTGACCCTACGGTGACTCCCACAGGCTTACTGAATGCCTTTTATCCCTTCATAATTAAACCCTACCGGGACCCCTACAGGCTTACCTTGTATGGCAAGCACATATTCACATATTCATTTCACAATATTTAACGTCACTCCCAGAAATCACGCTAACAAGGCGCGAGTTCACCCTGTAGTCAGGGTCTAGTTATCACAAGTTTGCAACTAAAAGTATGAATTTATAACTTAATAGGTTGTTGGAGAATTTTTGTATCGATGTAAGCTGCCAATTCTTTTGTCGTAAATCTGAAGTAACGATGATGAAAAAACACTCAGGTAGCGCTGTAAGAAATTCCCTACGGCTTGTTTTCTAATAACACAGTAATGCACCTCTCCGATATTCATATATGCTATAATAATACGATGAATTATCTTCGAAATGGTAGATTTTTGAATTGATATATTTTGATACAAAAAAAGTTGTAACGCGATTTTTTGAAGATGGTGAGTATAATTCACATGAATTTATTGTATACGTCAACATACGCTGGAAACCACGTCGGTATGACTGATAAGAATCAATTGCAAACAGAATTAAATAAAGCAAGAAAGACCAGTTAATAATAATCATAGTCAGATCAAGAACAAACAAGCTCTTTTTTCATCAAGCAAAGGAGAAGCAAAGTTTGATACGCCACTGAAATTAAATATCGTGAACAAGGTGCGGTTTTATTTTTATATTTTCTGGTCAAAAGATTAATCCAGTTCAGCCATCATCACTTCATTCACGAACGTTCGTGATAGCAACGCCAGCAGCTTCGACGAAAGCATTTTATGCCTATTAGTATTATCCATCACGGGCACCTACTTTGGCATATCTTGTACCAATGTCGCTAAAACGGATATCCCATTCCCTAGAATACAATACCATACTAATATAAGCCACCCCTTGATCCACCTAAATGGAACGAATTGAAAACTTTTGCTTTTCCGATGCGAAACACTTGTAACACTCTGATTCATGACAGGTTTTGAGTGCTTTCTTTAGTTGAGCGAGCAAAAGTTGCAGTTCTTGCAGTTCAGTGGTTGATGCCATATGTCAAACACATGAAAGAGTGTCCATTCGAATTCCAAACACCGAGAAGCCTGACAAAAACAACATTCTAACATGAATGCAACAAAACATCTTTGTACAATTGAAAATACCGCTTCAAACAGGCATTTTATCATAGTACATCAGTTTTTAACTGTTAAAAAAAGGTTTTGAGTGTTAACCCAAAACGAAAATTGGGATCAAAAAATTGGGATCCTCTTAAAGTGTCACTACGATCAAGTTTCTACTTGCTCTTTCTTGGCTGGATTGAAGGACCTTTTGTAGTATAGTAAAATAAAATGTAAACTTTCCTTTTTCAAATATATCTTTTTTCTTTCAAAAGATATTGGAGTCTCGATGACGTCATCAATACTTGAGCAGCCTAAGATTATGAGCTATATCTCAGCCCAATTTCAATCAAAATCAACCAAATTTACCTATATTATAGTGCTCTTGCCGTTCTTCAAAAGTAGCTATAGAGATAGTTGCTATAGCAACAACCTCAGTTCCAGGCCACCCCTATTTAAAATTCAGGTTTTTGAAATTTCTACCTTAACGAGAGTTGGTATGAAATAAGGCTAGGTTAAAATATCTGCGGTTATGGTCGTTAAAAATTTAGTTAAATAATTTTTTGCTCAAGTTGAAAATAGCAAAGCAATCGCTGAAAGACTCAAATCCTTGTTAGAGGCCTGGACACCAGTGTGTTGCCATAGAAACCACAGTTTGTGCATTTTCATGTTTAAGATTTCGACTACAAGTATACTGCAAAGTTTGGATGACATTCATCAAATACTCTCAGAGATATACTGAAATCTATGTTGAAGGAAACTGCGAGTTGACGTCATCAACCTCCTGATTAGCATAAACTTAAGACTTGAATGTCTCTCGAACCAAAAATGCTATCAAGAAATGAAAAACGCCAGTTTTCTCCCATGTTTTTTTAAAGTACTTTAGCATTTGTTTGAATAGTAAAGATTGGAGGCATTAAAATTTCATCGTAGTGGTACTTTAAATACTACTCAATGACTAATGATAAGCATTGCACACAACGATGAATAAGTATCAAGAAACCGCTATATGAAATATCACAGACATTACTACCCGGGGGGGTACTCCCCTATATTTGTTATACGGGTATGTGCCGCCCTATAGGGTATGGTTTTTCGGCTTTTGGGTCTGGGGTAGGGTATCATTTTTTGACATTTTATCTGGGATAGGGTATCATTTTAGTCTGGGATAGGGTTAACGATTTGGTCGTTTTTGTCTGGCGAATAGGCTACGCTTTCTGCCGGCACAAAAACAATAAAAACGTTAGTAAATATTGATTGCAATCGCTTGTAAGACCGTATATTCCGTCTTTTAGTCTGGGATAGGGTGTGTAAAATCAAAATTTTAGGTCTGGGATAGGGTCAGGGTTTTGAGGTCCTGGCGGCACACCCCTACCAAAGTTGGGGTGGTAGTACCCCCCCCCCCCCCCCCCCCTTCCCCCATACTCATACCTTGTTAACGCGTTAAGCCGTATAAGAAGTGATCGCGTCAGTACAGAGCTCTCGACTAACTTACTGGACAAGCGTGGCAACTGCCCCTATTGATGGTTTTCAACCATCCCCAAGAAAGAATCAAATAACAAAAGACACGGCGGCTATGTTGGAGGATATAACAAAAGAATTCATTGACAACTCTTTTGTTAAGTTGCTCCAACATGGCCGCCGTGAAAGCCATCAATAGTGTCACGAAGGGGAAGTGGGGGAGTAATACTTTCCCAACAGACACAAAGATTCGGTTCGTTCTTCAGTTGCTTCCTTCTGCTTTATTTACTGTTGCTTGTAGTACTTTACAATGAACTCATCTGAACTCTGGTTATGGCTCTTGACTAGCTGCTACTTCGCTGTGCACTGTGCTATCAGCTCTCACTCACTCTCACTGAACTGAACTCTGAGTAATCTCGTATTTAAGGACTAAGCTTACGCAATACCTCACAACCGGTTATACTAGGTCAAACTAGATTAGACACGTTAGGTCAAGTATGACGTAAGAGCTTGAGACAGGTGTTGATTTTAGGAAAAAGTACGAGCACTCAGTTCTAAGAGCTGACCCTGAAAATCTGTCGATGGTGTTCGCTAACTTAACTAGTACAGAGCAGATTGCACTAAAGATATTCTAAAGTTATGAGTAAGATCATTCTGAAAAAGTGAACAGAAAAAGGCTTAGGAAGTAGTTGTTTGTACAGTAAACAACCCTGCTCTTTTCCAGTACGCATGTACAAAGTTGTACATAATCAAAACCCGTTTTCACTGGAAAAGTACAGTAGATTGGCAGCTGTTGTTTACTACAACAAGTACTTCCCAATTAGAAGTGTAAGGCCATGTCAATGAACAAACATCCTTGACCCTGGAGTTAATAAACAAGTCATTATAAATGACTTACCATTGGTCAATGACAAGTTGTCTATTGACATGTCATTAAAATAAAGAGATTTATCATATTACCCGTACGGCCCTGCTCGCGCGCTCTAATAAAACCATTGGAAAAAGTCACGTGATGGGGGCCGGACGGGTTGACGTAAGCGGGCCGGAAAAACCCGTCCGGCCCTGCTCGAATCCGCGCGCTTTCTCTTTTTTAGCTGTTATTTACTATTTCTTTCTTTCTTCTATTTTTTATCAATTTTTTCGTGAGGGTCATATGATAAAATGCTTATTGACTGAGTTAGGTCGGGCCGTACGGGGAAAATATTTGGCTCTCGGTCATTTGTACGGACCTCGCTGCGCTCGGTCCGTACGGCATCACCTCGAGCCAAATATTTTCCCGTACGGCCCTCCCACTCAGTCAATAAGTACATATTCCTTACATTCCTTATTTACAGAAGGTTTAGCAGATAATTTTCTATTTCTAGGATGTTTTTCCCTAACATTTTCCCTTGATTATATTTTTCCCTTCTACATATTATTCCCCCCTTCGAGAACACTCGCCATCGAATGTCACGAAGAGAAGATAAAACTACAATTAGAATCAGGTGTACACTGAGCAGTACTCGCTTAGCTTGACCAGGCTATATAACTGGACTCATGCAGTTAGTCTGCATGCCAGGGGTCTACAATATGATAGAACAAGAATATTAAATATAGTGTTATTATTATATAGTGTTATTACATAAGAAGGAAAATCTAAATGTTTTCGATGCAGGAGGATACAATAGTACCCTGAGGGTGGAGTGATTCTAAAATGTTTGTAATCAAATACAAACGTTAACGTTAACGTGACTTGAAATCTAAACCTACTACTAATTGATTAATGGTTAATATTAATCATTTTAGATAAATATTAATATTAACGTATTTTAAGAGTATTAAGAAATCATGGTTCGTTACAATGGTTTAAGGAACAATACAACTATCTCTAATATACTAAAATAGCGATTAGGGTATACGCCTATTTCAAATAACGTTGTCGGTCGAAGAGCTGAAATCTGAGACCGAAAGGAATTGTGGGTTGTAAGCTGTAAATCGTTTGCGGTTTTAATTAGTAGTTCGCAAAAAGTTAATATCTTGATATACTAACTTTGAGCGATGACCTGCGCTGGTAAACTATCTGGGTATAAGTGTATATTGAATTTTGAACGAGAAAACACTCAGTCCCCCACAATTCCAATCGGTACGAGATTTCTGATTTCAGATATCCAACCGACAACGTTTTTTGAAATAGGTGTATACATCTTCAGCAAACTCACAATTAACCTCTAGCGACTTTACTTTAATATGACCTTACAGTTTCGTTGCGTTTCATAAGAGTATGGTACTGCATGGGGGAAGTCCTTCAAATTAGCAGCTTTCAAGCTCAGCATCATTAAGGCATGGCTCTCAGATGAAAAACTGATTAGCTATATCATAGCCAGTTTTCTACGAATCTTCCCCAAACTTGGCAAGTTAATGTCTTTTGTGAAAAGAAGGAACCTTAGAGCCTTGGTTACCATGGAAACTAAGTCACGTGACCACAAGGCCGCCATCTTGGATTTTTAAACAAGCCGTTTGTAAACGTACCGAAACATCTTTAAAAGTCATGAAAATGCAGATTACTATTCATATTTACAATGCCTATATGGATCTAATTGGATATCTTGGAAATTATTTCAAGTTTAATTTTTAGAATATTTTCTATTTTTTCCAAAAAATTAAAAATATTCTAAAAATTAAACTTAATATAATTTCCAAGATATCCAATTAGATCCATATAGGTATTGCAAATATCAAAAGGAATATAGATTTTCAGGACTTTTGAAGTAGTTTCAATACGATTACAAACGATTTATTTTAAAAATCCAAGATGGCGGTCTTGTGGTCACGTGACCTGGTTTCCATGGTAACAGATATGCGGTAATTGCTTGCCTTGAAGAATTATTACTACGAGCCAAATTTGGGAAAGATTCATATTAAACTCTCAAGGATATTAATTAAAATCTGATTTCCTTCATTTTCTCAAATAAACCATAACTTAATGGTGCTGAGCGTATCGCATCATAAAGCCTCGCAGCAAAACGTTGGCAGTTTGCAAATAAAAAGTGATAGGGGAGATGTAATTCGTTTTCAACAATGAAGCCACATATGCTTGCCATCGTTAAATTCTTGTATCCAACGTCATCCCAACGCATTGTTATTATTGGATCGGGTCTGAGTGTACCATCAGTTCTGTGCCATAGAACGTCATCTAATCTTTTACTTCTTTGAAGTACGATTCCCTCTCCGTCTTTTTCGATCGACCACCACCAGTTCTTTGTTTCCAGAACAAGAAACTGATGGTTGAAAATCAGCTGAGTGATTTGCAATTCCCAGAGTTTGCATTTGCACAGCCAAATATTGAGCACTGTTTCCGTCCACAAGTCATTAATTGTCGTGCTACCATCCCAAGGGATGAATTTTATACGACCTTTCCAATCTGAGCCTTTCTTTGCCATGTGTCCCTAAAGAATGTAAAAATTAGGAACCATTTTTAGCCATCTTTTCTAAAAACGATTAAAGGCCTAAAAGCTAAAATATTCATATATATGCTGCTTCATCACCTACCAAGGTTCAGCCCAAGAAGTATGTATAGTCAAACTAACATAAATACCCACACCACCCTAAGCCATTCACTTAATAGTAAATTTAGAACTAAGCACCCAGACATGACTTGTATAAGAGTTATTAGAGAGATATTTAACTTTAAGAAATTTCAATCGAGGAAACTTGAAAAGATTTTCGAATGAAGACAAGGCGTCATGCTATGTTATTATTACTATCATTATCATTGTATAAGTTGAAGTTATTATTGAAGTTGTTGCCTTATATTGTTATTACCACTGTAGACTATGTCAAGTACGTTTTTCCAATGTTTGAAAAGTTGATTGTCGTTTGCTGATATTGCTTTGTCTTCTTTAAGTTGTTTGTTTGTTTATAGTGCTCCCAACCATGGCTGTTCCATGACTTCGTTTTTGTATTTTTCGTGGGTAGCTATTCTCAAAAAAATTTTTTATTGTTCATGGGCCTTGGTTACGTGATGGTGATGATGGCTTTGCGTCTTTGAATATAAACTTCCCCCCTTTGTGGATCTTCATTTCGAGTTCATGCGATCTTACTACTTGGATCAGCGGCGGATCCAGGATTTTTCAAAGGGGGGTTCCGGTTCTTAAACTGTGTATAATTCTCTATTGTTTAGTCGATGTATGACAAAAAAATTGGCTCTAATCAACTAATTTACTATCTAGAAACGGAACTTAAAGGTAAATTAAACATTATAACAGCAAATATCTATCATTTCGTGTTCAACATTATGTTTGTGGATACTTTTAAGCAAAATTTATATAAGACATATTTCTATTATCTAAAAGACCAAACCTTCAAGGGGGGTTCCGTGGACCCCTTCGAACCCCCCTGGATCCGCCACTGTGGATTCTTTTCTCTGCATGGGGAGTTATCATGGAAATTTTCCATTTTAATCTTAGTTAGCTAATACATGTATGTGTTTTCTATAGTCTTCAGCCCACTTCCTGGGCCTGGTTGTACGAGGCCTTGATAGCGCTATCCGACAGATATATCTTATTCAATGGATAAATCTATTAGATAACAGCATCGACTTAGCAGTTGTCCACAGGGTAAGGAAGCGCTATCCAGGCTTCGTACGACCAGGCCCTGGTGTTCCAAGTTGATGCATCAACATGGCGGAAGAAACTTTAAAATCTTAAGATGATGGAATATTCAATATTTTTAATTACATTTCACTGAAATATACTTTTAATTAGATATTTTAAGCGTCTCTAAGGGAAATCTTTCATTTAGGGTAAATTATTTTACTATTTTCATCGCTCTTTAGATCACAGGCAGCCCAAGCTTGGTTTCTGTGGTGTCCTGTTATAAGGAAATGTATGGAGATTCATCAAAAACTTCAATAAAATCTTTGAAACGTGAAATAAAGCCTCGAAATATTACCCGATCATTGAGAAATAGCACTTCTTTTGAACTGCGTGGTTATTTTTTGAATTTAGCCCGTTTTAAGATTTTTTCCCCCACCACTAAGAAATAAGAGAGGGTTGGAGACTCGAGTCCCAAAAGCGAACCATCACGAGTCTTTGAAACCTCGTACGTCTTCGAATTTTCTTTCCAGCGCCAAATTTTAGTCATGACCCTTCTCTCACATCCCTATAGAACCGAGAAAGTCGCATTAGAGATTAGTCTTCGCGTCTTTAAACCATAAAATTTGCCTGTATTCACATATTACCTCGCTTGTTCTGACCCGTACTTGGAGCTCACCGTACACCAGTTCAACGGATTTCTTTCGGCTTACCATAAACCACGAAACGAAACGAAACGAAACAATAAAATGCGAAACGAAGATTTCGCATTTTACAGATCTTTAAAATGCGAAACCGTCATTTCGAATCGAATCATAATATGTGACAACACAAAGGAAGCCCACAAAGAGAAAAGCAAGAAAAGGATTCAATTTATTTCTAGTTTTTTTTTCTCAGAAAAGCATGCAGCACAAACTATGCATAACCTAACTAGGTAAAACCTTTGGCGCTAAATTTTTTTCTCTGGTGTCATATATTATGATTCGATTGGGGTCCCTGTGCATTCAAAATGGCGCCACAACAACACGAGTTGAAGTATTTCAATATAGTTTATAAATTTGTGGCTTTTGGTACGTGGAAAGTTTACACTGTTCTTCCCACTGAGATTCAAAGTAATCTCTAATTTTCTAAGACATGGAGCTACACAGTTTTCATCTAATTTCGTGAGTAAGCTTACAGTTAAACATGAGATCGCAAAGCCTCAGGTTACAGTCTGTCGTTTCGCATTTTACAGATCTGTAAAATGCGAAATGACGGTTTCGCATTTTAAAGATCTGTAAAATGCGAAATCTTCGTTTCGTATTTTATTGTTTCGTTTCGTTTCGTTTCGTGGTTTATGGCAAGCCATTTCTTTCGGCAATCGACCCGAGGTCACGCCGGAAGTCTTCGTATCGTAAATGCGGGTTGGATTTGGATATAGTCTTTCCTCGAAATTATGGTGACTGTATTTTTTAACGGCCTAAGATACAAAAGTATTTAACTTATAATTTATAACTTTATAATCTTTCTTCGAAATTATGGTGAGTGTATTTTTCAACGGCCTAAGATACAAAAGTATTTCTTCCGGCGTGACCTCGGGTCGGTTGCCGAAAGAAATCCGTTGAATTGGTGTACAGTGAGCTCCAAGTACGGGTCAGAACAAGCGAGGTAGTATGTGAATACAGGCAAATTTTATGGCTTAAAGACGCGAAGACTAATCTCTAATGCGACTTTCTCGGTTCTATAGGGATGTGAGAGAAGGGTCATGACTAAAATTTGGCGCTGGAAAGAAAATTCGAAGACGTACGAGGTTTCAAAGACTCGTGATGGTTCGCTTTTGGGACTCGAGTCTCCAACCTTCTCTTATTTCTTAGTGGTGGGGAAAAAAAATCTTAAAACGGGCTAAATTCAAAAAATAACCACGCAGAGCGAAAGAAGTGCTATTTCTCAATGATAGGGTAAAAGTTCGAGGCTCTATTTCACGTTTCAATGATTTTATTGAAATTTTTGATGAATCTCCATACATTTCCTTATAACAGGACACCACAGAAACCAAGCTTGGGCTACCTGTGTTTAGATAGACGTGACGGCATTGCGTGACACAAACTCAACCTTCATAACTCGGGAACCAAACATCGAAATGACTCGAGATTTTTTCTTGTGACTTATAACACTGATTTCTAAAACATACTCGTGAAATGCCTTTATACTATGTATGGTTTAGATTTTGATGTTTTGATGACGTCACGTGCAAACCGGCAATAGCATGCCTTAAATCGATTGCCAACTACCCGGCGTGATTAAATTATAACAAAACCCATTGCAAACCTTGACATTTAATTTAGAAGTTGTTTGCCTTCTATCAAAGTAACACTGATTTAATAAAAAAACATAGTTTGACCTGGAGCAAGCTTAGTTCTGAGAATACTGGAAACCTTCCAAGATTGACAGACAATAGCGCCACGTATGACAGCATCCTGATAATATTGATGTTTGCTCAAAAACATTTATTAGTATCGGGAGCCGATCCAGTCAATATTTTCATCATTTATTTCATTGCTTTACAATTTCTATCGTCATCTTTGAATTTACTTTTATGGTCATTTGTTTAATCTTTGGTAATCGAATTAAGAGAGCATTCTTTTCGTATTCAAGCAGTGAGCGCCAAAAACTATTTTCTTGAAGAAAGGCTGTTGTACACAAGGCTAAAATCTTGTTATTCAGAAAGTGTAACTCGTTTGGAAGTGGAGATGACCGATGAAAGTGGAATCAAAGTGTTAAACCAAAACAAAAATTTGAATCGAAAATGAGGTTTAGGCCTTCATTTGCTTATTTCCCATATATTGTTTATAAAAAAAGCCTGACAAAGTAACATTCTAACACAAATGCAGCGAAGCATCTTTGTACAATTGAAAATATCACTTCAAGCAGGCATTTTATCATAGTACATCAGTTTCTAACTGTTTAAACAAGACCCTGGTCTCAGGATGCGCTGGGATACCCGGTAAAGATGGGCCTGGTTATGAAATTTAGGCATGACATCAAATATGTGATGTGATTGCTGGAAAGGTTGCGCATCTAGAGAAGTAATGTTAGACATTTACACCTTTGGGGTCTCTGTGTTGTGATTTATTGATGTTTTTGATGAAATAAATAAGTGAGCGTTTTGAATTGAGTCGATCAGCAATGCACAGTAAAACTATACAGAATTTATTTGTGAACACTTTCTCAGAAAGAAAAAATCAAAACAAACCTTACTCATCGTCATCGAAAAACTCAATCTGGAACTCCAATTCCAGTTCCGGTCGGATCCGGATTTTGGTATACGTAATTAGGTTTTATGAACGTGCACATTCGCACGAAAATTGTATAGCTCGCTTTAAAAATCAAAATGCTTCATTTAAAACGTAAATACAGGCTAATTGCTCAATACCTCTCTCATGATTGATTTACATCTTATAATTTTATAATTTATCGATATTTTTAATGAATCGCCATCTTTTGAAGAAAAAATAAAGGAGATCATAACGCTTCGAACGGCAAAGGTCAAACCTGGAATGTGCGTAGCAAGTTATTTATTTATTTATTTTGCTTAAAATAAATATTGTTATGTACCTCATGTTCATTTGTGAGTAGACTTTGAAGCCAAAACAGTTAATATAAATACATAAATATAGGCTATAAGAATTGATGGGTTGCAAGCATTCCCAAGAGAGTTAAAAGACAAAAACATGGCGGCCATTGTGGTACCATTAACAATGGATGCTAATAAGAAATCTTTTGTTAAAAGACACCAACATGGCCTCGATGACGTAACGTGCAATCGAAGAATATATAGAGTGAGTAGATATGAAGTGCCGGTTCTGCATCAATCAATCGAGGTTCCAGTGAGGTTCCATTGAGGTACCCCCCCCCCCCCCCTCAGGATCCTTGCAGAGGTGACGTCATGACTATTCTTACTACCCCTGTTTTTACTTGGCTGGATTGTATTATAGTTCTCGCGGCACCTGTTTGGATATTGTCCTTTTTATTGTTGAACAAAACAACAACTTTACGATTTTCTATTTTATTCTTGACTTGTAATTATGAACATAATTTATTTTAACCAAAGACAAAGAGACTTATTATTGAGAGATTAGTCTTCAAGCATGCTTTATTGTTCATCATATACTGTACAAACAAAGTCTGTGGAATACAGGCCATATATGTTATTTTTTTCTTCTGTTATCAATAAATTTTGATCTCAGCTAGTTTAGAATTTTTCCCACTTGGGTATTGACTTTGCGACTGCTCTCAATCGTTCTGAACGTCGTGGAGGCTTTACTACATCTTTATATTTATGAGCATCTTGATAACTTATCCACTTGACTTGTTCTTCTTTACTTGGTGGTGGAGTGGGTAAGAAATCTGGTGGGGGTGGTAGAGTCTGTGCTTTGGGAGTGCTGAAGGATGCAGTAGGAGAGGGTTAATCAAAACCTAGTAGTATAGTGGGTTTTAATGGAGTAGGAGGAACCTCGGTCAAAGTTGAGGATTTCGCTCGACTGGGTTCGAAAGAAGGGGTCCAATGAAGCCTAATCTTTAACGCATAAATACATTTATGTTACAAAATTTCTCTCAGGGTCTGCTATAGCGCAGGCGGAAATTCAATCTAAAGATAATAAGTTCAAATCCTAGTGTTAGGCAATTATCCAAGCTCAAGACTTAGGTAAATACCACATAGTTTAGAATAAGATAAATTAGATTAAGGCTAGTGCATACCGTCCTAGGCTTCAAGCAGACCCTTTTGCGAAATAAAGTTATTATAAATAATTCAGGCTATCGGCGGCCGGCTATCGGCTATATAAAAAAACTATGCTAGCTTTATAGCGCAAAACAGCAAGGCAATAACTTTAATGATGACGTCATATAATGAAACAATGGGTCAGTCAAACAGGCCTAGACACGCTTGTCAGGACGGAGAGAGAACAGAAAGCCTCCTTACACCCCAAGGTGCCCTTCTTAACGAAGGCGGGATGTCTGTTTTTGATGATTCAGCTTTTTGGACTTGCCCTGGCTTGCCCTACTAGTCCCATGGTTAACTATGCCCTAGGTCAGTGGATTCTCTTTACCTGTTCACTGGTTCTCAATTTTTTTCCCCGCGCGACAGGCGGGAATACTAACCACTACACTATCAAGGATTTTGATGTAAATACAGACCCGAAAAATGTTTTTGACTCAAGTTTCTTTATTTTGCATATTTCAGTCACGATAATTTAATAATGTTCCCAGTTGGCTAAAAAAGGAAAGTAGTTGGCCTCGTGGGTTGCCTCTTCATCTATTTCTTCGCTCTCTTGTTGTGGTACGATGAGTTTCAAACTGCCTGATTTTAACGACATCCGATGAATTGAATCGCACTCATTACAACATGAAAACGTTTTCTTTGTGTTCTGTTGATTCGTAGGGAACACGCTCGTACAAATGTCGCACCGGACAACCTCGTTCATGTTCCTTGAGTAGTGACCTTCGTGCCAATGACAAGTTGGGCACCGAACTATAAAACGTGTCACTCGTTTTGCTCCTGTTCATCATAATCCAATTCCTCGTCCATACTCTCTCCTTCCTCTTCCTCCTCCACCTCCTCCTCCTCCTCATCAGCATCATCCTCATCCTCATCATCACCATCTTCGTTATTAATGCTATTTTCTTCCTTCTGCTTTTCTTCGTTTTCTTGGTCATCAGTTGACTGACTTTCAGTCTCGCTGTCGTCTGAGTCTTCATTTTCCGGTTGCGTGGCAACAAGGTCTACCAACAATTTCTGATTGCCGATGAGATGACTGTTGATCCCAAGTTCTACTAATCCATTGGTAAACGTTTTTAAACCTCTAGGTGTTCTGACATCTGGGTCGTAAGGTAATAAAGCATATTCAACTAGACGCATATCTGCGTGAACTCGAGCTTCATAGCAGAAAATCGAAAGAATTCTGCGTGAACATTGTCACCCTTTTAGATGGTGCAAAGTCTGTGCAAAATTAAGCGTGCTAAAAATGCTGAGGGTGTTAGACTCCATATTATTCATTACTTGAAACAGCGACGAGTCCTTCCTCATATCCGCCATTACTCAAGCATGTACTCATGGCTAATTCTACGCATGCGCATATACTTTGATTTGACGCATGCGCCTTAGGGCTTCGAGGGCGATTTGTGACTGAAGGAAAAAAAATAATGAAGCCCAATTTATACCTCGGGCATTTCTTCGAAAGCCCGAGTAATTAGTTCCTTCATGCTAGTGACTGGGATTCTTCGTTGATGATAAGTCATTTCTCCATGTGAATTCCAGTACAAAATGTACTTTAAATTTAGAGCCTTCTCCCTCGGTAGTTTTTTAGGAAGCTGTTGTACCATCTGATCAATTTCATTATCCAAAGGCTCCTCAAAGGGTTTTTATACCAAAAATAAACTTGAATCTTCCATCAAAGGTGAGGCGATGGTCTCCACAAATCAGCTGCCCTTTTGGGCCAAAATTGTTTTCTTTGTTTTGAACGGTACTGATAAGTCAGCTAACGCTCTGATGTCCTTAGCATGAGGTCTTAGTGCTTCTTTTTCAGAGTTAGAAACTGGAATAACTCCTTTCAATAAATTATGGCAGACCTCACACATTATATGAACTTGTTCGGGAGTGGCTGTTGCAAGCAAAACTTTCCTCTGATGCTCTGGGCATTTAGTCAAAAGATGTAAATAGCCAAAGTTATCACGAAGTAAGACAGACATGTTTTCTCTCGGGATGGTTTGTTCAAATGTAGTGACAACGGAAATTAAGAACAATCGTATTTATTATACAACTGGCTGCTTACTATCTATACTAGATTCTACACTAGATTCTACACTAGATTCTACACTAGTTTCTACACTAGATTCTACACTAGATTTTACACTAGATTCTACACTAGATTCTACACTAGATTCTACACTAGATTCTACACTAGATTCTACACTAGATTCTACACTAGATTCTACACTAGATTCTACACTAGATTCTACACTAGATTCTACACTAGATTCTACACTAGATTCTACACTAGATTCTACACTAGATTCTACCTAGATTCTACACTAGATTCTACACTAGATTCTACACTAGATTCTACACTAGATTCTACACTAGATTCTACACTAGATTCTACACTAGATTCTACACTAGATTCTACACTAGATTCTACACTAGATTCTACACTAGATTCTACACTAGATTCTACACTAGATTCTACACTAGATTCTACACTAGATTCTCACTAGATTCTACACTAGATTCTACACTAGATTCTACACTTAGATTCTACACTAGATTCCTACACTAGATTCTACCACGAGATTCTACACTAGATTCTACACTAGATTCTACACTAGATTCTACACTCAGATTCTACATCTAGATTCTACACTAGATTCTACACTAGATTCTACCCTACGATTTTACACTAGAATCCTACACTAGATCTACACTAGATTTTACACTAGATTCTACCACTAGATTCTACACTAGATTCTACACTAGATCTACACTAGATCTAACCACAGATTCTACATGAGATTCTAACCACGGAGTGCTACACTAGATTCTTATATCTACACTAGAATCGGACTAGCGCTCCCTATAGGAATTGGCCTCATTCTTCGAAAGACGCACGATGACACGGTCCTGTCCTATTATTATATTTGCGAAAAAGCAGCAAAAGAATTAGACACCTCATTTAAGTCGAACTCATAAGTTGGCACAATTCGCAACGAAAGTATTGGATGGGTCAAGAACAAATGCGAAAAAGCAGTCATCGATTCATTCCGTACCCATTGCCTCAAAATGTTGAAGATCACACGAAATGTGACAGGTTTCAGTTACTCCATCCCTTCACAGCCATGGTGGCAGGGATGACCGGTTCCGGAAAAACGGTTTGGGTTCAGAATTTGCTCGAAAATGCAACACAAGTGATCAGTCCTCCGCCACAGCGCATCGTATGGAGTTATGCTCAGTGGCAATCTGCTTACGACCACATCTACATCTACATTTTATTGTCAGCAGGAACTATACATTAAGTTATCACGCTAACTATGGGAAAATTAAATAAATAGATAAATAAAAATAAATAAAATATAAAATATAGAGTATATAGAATAGCCTAGATCATAGACGAGACATGCCCCCCGCCACCCCGAGTCCCACGCCCGCGCAGACAGACTTTATGGTCTGTCTTAGTGCGCATGCCCGAAACCCGGAGCGACAGAGAAACATGTCCCATCCCCCAATCCAGGCCACTCCATATAGATATAAAATATAAATATGAAATTTGTAAAAAAAAAATCATCTAATTTATAATGAATTCTGATAGTTTCACTTTAAAAGTCTGGAGTGAATTAGCCTCCACATGATGAAAACCATTCCCGGGATCGAGTTCGTTAAAGGCATACCGCACGACCTGGATGAAGATGATTATTTCAACCCTAAGATCAAGAATTTGATTGTGATTGACGACCAAATGACAGAGACGTCCAATGATAAGAGAATCATGAACTTATTCACCAAAGGATCTCATCATCGAAACCTGAGTGTCATTTTTCTTATGCAGAATCTTTACTTTCAAGGAAAAAGTATGCCGCGCACCTTGAGTCTGAATGCTGCATACCTCGTTCTTTTTAAAAACCCAAGAGATAGACTATAAATGATGACTTTGGGAAAGCGGATGTATCCAGGCAAGACAGAACAGTTCATTCAAAAGTACGAGGCCGCTGTACAACGCCCTTATGGATATCTTTTCGTGGATCTGAAGCCAAACACAACAGAAGAATGCAGGCTCAGAACTGATGTTCTCCCCAATGATCAGACTGCTTTCCAGCCGAATCCTACAACAACATTATCACACTGGTGGAGAGTATGATGACACTATGACATCCATGGCTAACTATTTCGAACGTCAAAGTTATTTACAACCACCCATACTCAAAACAATACAGAATTTAAAGGAACAGATGGATAACATTCTTATGGAACCCAATGTTCCCGCGGAACTGAAGATCAAAGAAGTCCTTGCCCAAGTACGAAAATTTCTAAGCAGTTGTAACCGTGTTCAAAAGTAATAACTAAACTGTAAACCAATAAAGTTATATATGCAAAATAAAGAAACTTGAGTGAAAAACACTTGTGGTCAATATTTACTGCATTCAGCGAACCTCGACAATATGTTACACATAATACATGAACAATAAAGCAAGTTTAACAAATTCACGTCTGATGATAATCATTGTCTGCATGATCTTCTGCCCGACCAGACAAACCGCAAACTGCAGAATCGAGGCCATAATTCACAATTTTGGGCGACTTAGAAAATTTCGAGTATGACTAAAATATTGTCAAACATTTCTCACAAATCGAAATAAATATAATATAATCAAACTTCTCATGATGCATGACGTTTATTCATTATTTGCATATATCGCAGCGACAGTTGCACTGAGGTGAATCCAACTGGCAATCAGGCATAGTATAGTAGTAATAAATTATGCGTTCGGTGTGTATATAATGAAGTAGAGAGAATAAGAGAAAAATAAGGCAATCAGGCAGATGAGAAGATAATGAGAACAAAAAAACAATTCGTAGACATACAATAAATTAGGAATAACAAATCGAGCTGTCACGCAAATTGAATACGATGAGAGAAAAATTCCCTTCTGTCTTGAATAATAATCATGACGTCACCCTTTATCAATCTAAAAATAGAAGATGATCTCAAAACCCCTATGAATCCGAAATCCAAGATCCGAAGGCGACCGAGTGGAAAATCCGCATCTAATCGATTGTCCGCAATGAATCCGCATGATCCTGATGTAGAACGCCCCCTCCCCCTACGGGCCCGGGTTAGCCCGACGGGGCCCGTGGCGTAGAACTGGTACTTTCATACTACTGGCGAGCAAGCCTCTTAGGAAAAAAAGTCGTGAAATTTAAACCGAAGTTGCGACAATACACTTCTCTTTCGCTCACTAAAGCCCTCCACTTCCACTTCATCGTCGCTTAAGACAATTTTTCCTAAGAAAACATAATAGCCATGAATAAAGGATTCATGATAAATAGAGCTATACGTGTGTTCACTCTTGGAATACAGGACACTATAAACAATAAACCTTCCTCCATTTTGGCACACAACAAGACGACACAGACAAGAACAGCTGCAGCCTTTTCCCCAGACATTTCCAACCAATGCGATCATGGTGAAATATAACAAGCGAACAAAGTGGCATTGGCTATTTGCTGAGTTGAGTTTGAGTTGAGTTTGACGTTGAGTTTGAGTTGCGCGATGGGAGGCTTTTACCTGGTCTAGAAAATAATTCTAATTCCATTTTCCGTTGAAAGTATGCTTTAAATTGCAAAATCGCCGAATGTTTACCATTCCACTTCACGTAAGTCTTTTTTTATCAAACAATTGCCTTACAAGAGTTGTTGTTCATTTGGCCATCACCCCACATCTTTATTATATGGTAATCTCACCTTATTTTGAAGCAAGTGTGAGCTGGTTTTCGGCGATGATTTTTTCGGAATTCAAAGCTTAAAATCATTGAAAACTTGCATTTATAATTGCAGAAAGACATCTTAAACAATACGCCATCTTGGTTGGCAGATAGCCCAATGCTAAAAAACAGAGATCCCGCACATACATAACATACATTGAAAAGGCATTGAGGCGAATGTGAACAGCGCTGTTATGAGCACCACATCATTATGTTATTACCATTATAAATATGGTTCGTGTTCTTCTCGTGAACCTTTTGGACATGTTTACAATTTAGACTAGAGTAACAAACAAGCAGTGTGACCTATATACCGGTACGTAGTTCAACCGTAAGTCTTACCGATATGTCTCTTGGTAGGTAGATCGAGTTGAAAATATTAAAAACAATTAGTTAAAAGAGAATTCTTGTCTACTATTGTCATGAAAAAAGGCTGTTGTACAAGGCTAAAATCTTGTTATTCAGAAAGTATAACTTGTTTGGAAGTGGAGATAACCGATGAAAGTGGAATCGAAGTGTTAACCCAAAGTAAAAAATTTATTCAAAAATGAGGTTTAGGCCTTCGTTTGCTTATTTCCCGTATATTTTCTATAAAAAGCCTGACAAAGCAAGATTCTAATACAAATGCAACAAAACATCTTTGTACAATTGAAAATACCGCTTTAAACAGGCATTTTATCATTTTATCATAGTACATCAGTTTATAAATTATCATTTAGGAAACTCAACTCAAACTCAACTCAAACTCAACTCAAACTCAACTCAAACTCAACTCAAACTCAACTCAAACTCAACTCAAACTCAACTCAAACTCAACTCAAACTCAACTCAAACTCAACTCAAACTCAACTCAAACTCAACTCAAACTCAACTCAAACTCAACTCAAACTCAACTCAAACTCAACTCAAACTCAACTCAAACTCAACTCAATCGCAGTGATTATCTTATCTCGAACAAAATGTAACGTTGGTGATTTGTTTATATGGATTTTACTGACAGGGAAAATTGATCATTACTCGTTTTTCAATTTCTTCATTACTCGCTTTTGTAGAATTCTATGTAGCAATGAATTTGGCTATTACTCGTTTTTCATTACTCTATTACTCGTTACTCCGTTACTCGTTTTAGTAACACCCGATCCCCAAAGTAAGATACTTCATACAGTCCAGCTTCAAAGCTTTCCTTAATAATATTTTAGTATTTGGTCGATCGAGGTTGTAAAAAGATCAGTAAAAGATAGATATCCAATCGCTTCCTCGATCATCAACTTGCACGTATCGGTAAAACATTTGTCCTTACATTAAGTCTCCTCTAGACGAGACCATAGTTCTGACAAAATAATTTAGTGATATATTTTTTTAACACGAATTAATAGGTAATATACTTACTTAAACTGACGAAGAGCGGGAAGAAGAGGATCGCACAATTTGATTCAAGTAGTTTTAATTTGCTTTCACTTGCGACTGAGTAATGGATAGGCGTAGTTACTACAACCCGGAACGAGCCACAAGGAGTCACAAGGAGCCATAACGAGCCACAAGAGGCCACAATGAGCCACAACGACCCAACACCAGCCACACAACGATCCAAAATCAGCGCTCAACGATCCAAAATCAGCGACACAACGATCCAAAACCAGCCACAACGATCCAAAATCAGCGACACAACGATCCAAAACCAGTCACAACGATCCAAAATCAGCGCTCAACGATCCAAAATCAGCGACACAACGATCCAAAACCAGCCACAACGATCCAAAATCAGCGCACAACGATCCAAAACCAGCCACAACGATCCAAAATCAGCGACACAACGATCCAAAACCAGCCACAACGATCCAAAACCAGACACACTAATACAATGAGACTCGATCACAACGACCTAATTAAAAAACACTTTGCTACGAGCAAACCGAAATCGAAAGAGAATGTCTTATTCAGTAACTACTGAAAATTTAAGGTGGCTGGACTCCCTCACGCTTGACCGCTACCTTCCGCGTTTGAAACGCTGGTGCATAAACGTGTTTTATCCGATTGCAAATCTTTTTTGCAACATAAGTCACATAAAGATTGAATTGATGTTTGATGCAGTTTTTAATGAGATCGGACGTCATAACACGCTAATCTGCTAATTATGAGATATTTGAGATAATTTAAATGTAGTGCACTAATCTACTTCAAAACCAAACAATGGATTTCATACGGCCGAAATTGATATTTCAGAGCTATATATTCACAAAAGTCATTGCTCATTAAGTTTTACTCTGTATCTAGTTCTAAAAGGAACATTTTGAAGGTAATCGACTTATGCGATTTTGTGAAAACGTATAATGCAGAAGACGGGGTAAACATTTGATGCGCACTTTTCATCGCAGGTTTCTAGTCAATCTTACTAGATTCTAAATCTTCCATTATTCTAAAATTCGTTGATAATTTTACTCAAAACTACGGGATGATACAAATTAGAACTTAAACTAATATTACACAAAATTGCAAGACTATTGAACTCATTTAAAGCGATCTAAAGCGAACGAGAAATACAGAAAACATTGATCGTTTCCCAACGATTTGATGCTCTGGGAATTCTGTTGTTTGCTAATGATCATAACATCAAATTCTTTCGCACCATGCACGGTCTCATCTCGCTTGGCTGCTTTCCGATTACTCCCGAAGTATGGTACTGAATAAACAGTTTTTTTTTTATTATTCGAACGTGGGACGTTTGACGTGGGATGCTTGAAAGTTTTCCTATGACTGAATATATTTTAAAAGGTAAGATCGAAACCTGAACTACTTATATTAATTAGGTCGTTGTGATCGAGTCTCATTGTACAAGCCTAACTAAAGAGTGCAAAATAATACTAATTAAATAATCAATACATAGAGATTACTTCATGGTTAGTGAGCGCGTACGGTTTTTATTCACGAGCTGTGAAGAATCAAACGAACGAGCGAGTCTTCGAGCGAGTGAATTTATTTATTTTATAAGTACTGAGACGAACTGAGACTGTATTACAAGTAAAAATTTTTTGAACTTGGAGTTGAGAGAAAAATTTATTGAACCTCGAACAATTGGTCAACTGAAATAGGAATGTCTCTTTCTAATAGTGTGATAAACTTGTAAATATAAGTATAATTAGATCAGAATTGTGTACTTGTTCAATATTAAAGTGAAAACCAATCAAAAAATAACCTAATGACTAATACACGAAAAATAAACTAAGTCAATCATGCTAAGATATGGGATCACTAGACTTGCAAAAGCACTGAAAACGAGCAGTACACACGTAAGAGTCCTAACTAGTCTGAGTCAGAATCACTCAGCACTTTTATTCTTTTGCATCTTTTTGCCGTGGGACTTTCAACCTCTTGAGATAATGTTGGCGACTCATTAAGACTGTTAATCTTAATGCTAAACTGACCGCCATGAATAACGGCACCAGAAAACAGCGACAATGCTTGTTGGCCATGCCTACTGTCAACAGAGCTTGTGGCAGAATTAAACGTTGCCAAACTGTTGTTTTGTGGTTTGTCTACGACATTACATGAACTACTTTCTTTACTTACTGCTCCTGTAAGTCACAGGAAGCTCAATCTCATATATAACAAGACGATTTATAAGGCAGTGTATGGGAAATTACTCTTTAGCTTATAACTCTGTGAAAAATAAAGAAAATAAATCCAAACCCTCATGTGGTATTCCTTGTGTTTTTATTGTTGTCTAGTAGCGATTTCAGGACGATTTGGTGGATTTTAGCTGAGTTCTCCCCTCACTACTAAGAAGAAGGAAAGGAAGGAGACCTCCATTAGGCCAACGGACCGAGCCGCTCTCGAAAATCCATCGATTCGCAGACTAAAACGCGTCCCCTTGCTTCGATACTCCACAACACGAAAGCCTGATAGTTGCCCTTCACGTTAATCCAAAAATATCACATTAAAATGATCCCCTCGAGGAATAAATCCAGCGAGATTTCCAAAATTAACAGCCGTTTTGAACGCTTAGAACCCGCGGCAGTCAAACTTTGTGCAGCTCGGCCAATCACATTGCGAACTGATGTCAACAGATTTTGACAAGCTACACGTGAGAAATATCGCCAAGGTGGAAATCCCGCGCTAACTTAGCCTATTAAAATATGTTGACATCAGTTCGCAATGTGATTGGTCGGAGTTGACAAGAGATTCTTGCAAATATTCCCTTACCCTGGGTAGCCGAGTATTTGTCGTGACTTCCAATTCCCAAACCATGTGGGGGCCCGTTGGGAGGGTTTTGGCTAGATTCCAGGCCAACCGCGCCGTAACGGTCGCCGAGCTGTATCATTTAGTACTAATCAGATTTAGTACTATTTTACATTGTAAGGGTGTTCAGTCTACAAAATTTTGAACTCAAGAAACATTAAAAATTGGAACTCAACATTTATTAAATTCAACCTTACAACAATTACACACCAAAATAATAGCAGTGAACACAAGTGAGGGTTATCGGCCTGAAGCGAGGGCTTATGTCACATATTCACCGAGGGCAAAGCCCGAGCACAGGTAGCCCAGGTTAGCACAGGTAGCCCCATGGTTTAATTACAGCTCATTTCGTTCGGGTTTAGATGACGCTTCCCCACCACACACTAAAGAGGAGAAGGTGAGGAAACGACTCAGAAAAAACGGCCGACGAAATGAGCTGTAAATAAACCATGGGGCTGTTCAATATATCAACAACATACGGTGGGAGTTTTATTTGATTTTAATTATTTTAAAGCGTAAAAATAAGGATTCAAAAATACCCATATAATACCCATACAATCTTTGTCTCTCTGTCTGTCTCTCGATCGATTCAGTTATTCAACACTAACGGTAAGCCTGGGCTACCTGCGGCCCGAGGTGAACATATCACATAACCCCGAGGTTAAGGCCGATAACTAGCTTAGTTTTACATTGGGGAGGTTTTCAGAATTGTTCTTGTAAACAATCGATTAATCAAAAAGGCAAAATTTATGAGTTCCTTTCTTCCTACCATTGAAAAGATGTTCAGAGGAACAAAAATTGTTTAATTGAGTGATTTACTATTATGTTACCCCATATGTACTGAATAGGAGTCGATTTTTTATTAAAAATGCGCGGTATTTGAACTGATGAATGTTATTTGTTTTTATTTGTCTTTTCATAGCAAAAAATGTACAGCTATTTTCTATTACTAAGCTCTTTAATGATATTCAGTACAAAGATCTCGCAACAGTTGACAGAGCTGTTTCACGAGAGACGAAAATGTCGGGCTCATGAAATTTTCTTAACTCAAAACAGTTTTCGTGTACTCATACCTCACAAACAAGCCGTATAAGAAGCGATCGCGTCAGTACAGAGCTCTCGACTAACTTACTGGAAAAGCGTGGCAACTGCCCCTATTGATGGTATTCAACCATTCCCAAGAGAATCAAATAACAAAAGACACGGCGGCTATGTCGGAGGATATAACAAAAGAATTCATTGACAATTCTTTTGTTAAGTTCCTCCAACATGGCCGCTGTCACAGGGATTTGTGTTCCCCCGAGTTATGTGTTCCCCCGAACACTGGGCACTAGTGTTTTGTGTTCCCCCCTCCCCTCCCTATGAAACATCTTTTGACACGATTCTCTCCCCCAGGTCAAGGACATGTTTTAACTTTAAAAAGATAACTATTACTCTGAAAACGAAAAGGAAATGGATTATCTCTATCGTACATCTTTATCGTACATCTTTATCGTACATTTTATAACCGCGTGATCCTCTACTGCCGTTGGTATTTTAGGAGATAAAATTTTATTTACCGAATTTAATAAATCAAGCGAGTTCTTTTCTTGATCTCGTGGCAAAATACATGAAAATACCGATATGCAAAATTTCTTTGCTGTATTATCTAGCCCTACATGACCGGCGAAAACAGATGAATGACTCTCCTCAAAGACCCTTTGCTTCTCTTCACTTCCTCTGATTACCACTCTCTTTTCCACTCCTTCTACGTAACATAGTACACGATGCTGGTGAGTTTCCGTTCGAGCGAGATTTTCTTGTACATTCTCCGTAAAACATATTTTTCTTTATTCACAAAATCAGGAGGATTTTCCTTTCGGGATAAATAGTTAAAAACATTATCGTACTGTGAAGCTTCCATAATTTATTGAATTTAGATTTAAAGAATTTCGTTGAATTTAGATTTAAGGTGGCTCGACTGGGTTTTGTTTGTGGCGTACCTTCGAAGTTTCAAGGGGAAATGCGTCGCTGCCAATAAGTTAATTTCAAATAAATTATTATGACATGTCTAGAGATAGATTCAAGTTTACATGATATACAAATTATCATGATCGGAGTTACCATAGCAATACAGTGACGTCATGTCATTTTTTTATACGTTCCATTTTTGGCGAAATCAGACGTTTGTATTAAAATTGTTTAACAGAACTTAAAGTTCATATGTTTGTCTTCAAGTTAACGAAGTTTCGAATTTGTGATTGTAATTTCTATGAGCTAGCAAATAACAAAGGACTTGTCACACGACTATCTAGTACTCTCGTCAGTTAAACTTTATTTAGTAAAATATTTTTTTTGTCTTTAGAATGGTATAGTATCAAGTATATATGAAATTGCAATCACAAATCATCATAGTCGGAAGGGTTTCGGAAAGCAATCAGGCTTCGAATGTGAAGCGTGAGGTGTTGGAATGCACGACTTTGGAAATATTCTGGACAATAGAAAGGCGTAACGATATAAACAAAGTGCGAGTGAAGAAAGCGGTTGCATATTTAGAATTAGGATACAAATGTTTATGGAATTGAGAATATTATTTGACGGTTTTAAATTATTTCAATGAACTTGAAACTTTAGGGTATATAAATGCGTTATCTAAAGTAACTGACTTGGAAGTTAAAAAAAAATTCATCATCGGATTATTGAGTTTGACTGTTTTTAGTAAAGACAAGTGAAATTTTTGACAAGATATCAAAAGGCACAACTTTACTAACTAGGCTTGAAATCATATTTCTCGAAATCGAATAACGCGATTTCTTTCCATTTCTCAGAAGGACTAGTGGAATAGTAACACAACGCTATGACCCCAAAAAAAGCTTTTCCCATGTCCAGAAAGGAAAGGTTTCGGTCACATGAACTAATTGCTTTGGATTGTTTACATTTTTGTTGCCCAAAAGTTCCGACGGCAATTATTTCGAAACGCTTCCACACAAATCTTCGAAACTTCGTTAACTTGAAGACAAACATATGAACTTTAAGTTCTGTTAAACAATTTTTAATACAAACGTCTGATTTCGCCAAAAATGGAATGTATAAAAAAATGACATGACGTCACTGTATTGCTATGGTAACTCCGATCATGATAAATTGTATATCATGTAAAACTTGAATCTATCTCTAAACATGTCATAATAATTTATTTGAAATTAACTTATTGACAGCGACGCATTTCCCTTGAAACTTCGAAGGTACGCCACAAACAAAACCCAGTCGAGCCACCTTAAAGAATTTCGTTGAATTTAGATTTAAAGAAAATTCTAAGATTTAGCCGGTTTGTAAACCGAAAACCAATCATTTATAGAGCATCCTTGACCTGGGGGAGAGAATCGTGTCAAAAGATGTTTCATAGGGAGGGGAGGGGGGAACACAAAACACTAGTGCTCAGTGTTCGGGGGAACACATAACTCGGGGGAACACAAATCCCTGTGACACCGCCGTGAAAACCATCAATAGTGTCACGAAGTAGAAGTGAGGGAGTAATACTTTCCCAACGGACACAAAGATTCGGGTCGTTCTTCAGTTGCTTCCTTCTGGTTTATTTTCTGTTGCTTGTAGTACTTTACAATGATCTCATCTGAACTCTGGTTATGGCTCTTGACTAGCTGCTACTTCGTTGTGCACTGTGCTATCAGCTCTCACTCACTCTCACTGAACTGAACTCTGAGTAAGCTCGTATTTAAGGACTAAGCTTACGCAATACCTCACAACCGGTTATACTAGGTCAAACTAGATTACACCAGTTAGGTCAAGTATGACGTAAGAGCTTGAGACAGGTGTTGACTTTAGGAAAAAGTACGAGCACTCAGTTCTAAGAGCTGACCCTGAAAATCTGTCGGTGGCGTTCGCTAACTTAACTAGTACAGAGCAGATTGCACTAAAGATATCCTAAAGTTATAAGAAAGATCATTCTGAAAAAGTGAACAGAAAAAGGCTTAGGAAGTAGTTGTTTGTACAGTAAACAACCCTGCTCTTTTCCAGTACGCATGTACAAAGTTGTACATAATCAAAACCCATTTTCACTGGAAACGTACAGTAGATTTGCAGCTGTTGTTTACTACAAAACGTACTTCCCAATTAGAAGTGTAAGGCCATGTCAATGAACAAACATCCTTGACCCTGGAGTTAATGAACAAGTTATTGTGAATGACTCGCCATTGGTCAATGACAAGTTGTCTATTGACATGTCATTAAAATAAAGAGATTTCCTTACATTCCTTATTTACAGAAGGTTTAGCAGATAATTTTCTATTTCTAGGATGTTTTTCCCTAACATTTTCCCTTGATTATATTTTTCCCTTCTACATATTATTCCCCCCTTCGAGAACACTCGCCATCGAATATCACGAAGAGAAGATAAAACTACAATTAGAATCAGGTGTACACTGAGCAGTACTCGCTTAGCTTGACCAGGCTATATGACTGGACTCATACAGGTAGTCTGCATGCCAGGGGTCTACAATATGATAGAACAAGAATATTAAATATAGTGTTATTATCCCTAAATTACCCGCTAAACAACATAAGAAGGAAAATCTAAATGTTTTCGATGCAGCAGGATACAAGAGTACCCTTAGGGTGGAGTGATTCTAAAATGTTTGTAATCAAATACAAACGTTAACGTTAACGTGACTAAACTAAACCTACTACTAATTGATTAAAAGTTAATATTAAATATTTTAGATAAATATCAATATTAACGTATTTTAAGAGTATTAAGAAATTATGGTTCGTTACAATGGTTTAAGGAACAATACAACAATTTCTAATATACTAAAATAGCGATTAGGATATACGCCTATTTCAAAAAACGTTGTCGGTCGGAAATCTGAAATCTGAGACCGAAAGGAATTGTGGGTTGTAAGCTGTAAATTGTTTGTGGTTTTAATTAGTAGTTCGCAAAAAGTTAATATCTTGATATACTAACTTTGAGCGATGACCTGTGCTGGCAAACGATCTGGGTAAATGTATATTGAATTTTGAACGAGAAAACACTCAGTCCCCCACATTTCCAGTCGGTCTCAGATTTCTGATTTCAGATATCCAACCGACAACGTCTTTTGAAATAGGTGTATACATCTTCAGCAAACTCACAATTAACCTCTAGCGACTTTACTTGAATATGACCTTACAGTTCCGTTGCGTTTCATAAGAGTATGGTACTGCATGGGAGAAGTCCTAATACTTAATTATCGCATTATAAAGCTCCGCAGCAAAACGTTTGCAGTTTGCAAATAAAAAGTGATAGGGGAGATGTAATTTTGTAAAAGCAACGTAGTCCAGTATTCTTGTCATCGTTAAGTCCTTTTCTCGAACGTCATGAAAATGCATTTGCATTAATGGTTCGGGTCTGGGTGTACCATCAGTTCTGTGCCCTTCAACGTCTTCTAATCTTTTACTTCTTTGAAGTACGATTCCCTCTCCGTCTTTTTCGATCGCCCACCACCAGTTCTCTGTTTCCAGAACAACAAACTGATGGTTCAAATAAAACTGAGTAATTTGCCATTCCCATAGTTTGCATTTGTACAGCCTAATAGTGAGCACTTTTTCATTCGAGAATTCATGTGTTATCATATTATCATCCCTATCGATGGAATTTCCACTACCTGTCCAGGATGAACTTCTCGAGGTTGGGTAATTGGGTATGGATATACCATAATGTATATACCCTTGATCGTCTTCCAATCTTTTCTTCTTTGAAATACAAATAAATAATAAATAAAAATAAATAAATAGACTTTATTTAACGAGGGTGACAAACATTACTGATGGCCCAGTAGTTTCCATTATGGCCCTCCTACGATTAATAAACTGAAATGAAAGATTAAATGAACATAAAGCGTGTTAAGAATCCCAACTGGCAAGGAGGCATACCAGTTGGCTATTAACAAGCATGGTCGAGAAACTGAATTTGAACTAATCAGGAATCAGGACAAATACAGTCTCAGCTAGTGGCCACATCGGGACTCGAACCCGGCACCACCGGATTGCGAGACCGAAGCTACGACCACTCGACCATGCTTCCTCCTTAAAATACGATTCCCTCTCCGTCTTTTTCGCTCGCCCACCTCCAGTTCTTTGTTTCCAGAACAATATACTGATGCTTCAGCTTTGGTTGCCATTCCCGATCCCGGAGTTTGCATTGGCTCAGCCTAATATTATCATCGTCCCAATCGAGGTATTGTATTTGACCTTTCCAGTCTAAGCCTTTCTTTGCCATCTGTCCCTGAAGAATGTAAAAATTAGGAACCACTTTTAGCCATTTTTTCTAAAAACAAACAAAAATTAAAGACGCAAAAGCTAAAATATTCATATATCTGCTGCTCATCACCTACCATGCCAAGGTTCGCCCCAAGAAGTATGTTTTTAGTCAAACTTTCATATTACCCGCACCACCCTTAGCCATTACTGCTGCGAGCGAAGCGAGGAGCAACACTAATTTTTACGGGTATCCTGTTTATACACGAACGAGAGGTACTGGACACGTTAGGTAGAAAAAATCTCATTTTACGTCATCAGTTCAGAAACATGCGCACCCAACACACTTGGGCAGCGGTCTGTTTTATTACATTATGCACAGATGACCACTGCGCAGCCTCATGGTCTTCCTTCGTTCGACCAGCGTGGAGTTTGAGGTAAACTTCCACAGTTCTACGAACAGTGCGGTTCTATATATTCGTGGAACTATTCATCAAGGTCATGAACAGTTCAGTTACATTATTGGGGGGAGGCAATGTTCATTTACGAGTTTTTCGGCACTTTCATGTGCGCAATTCTGTCCTATTCATGAATGGAGTTGTTCTACTATAGATAACATACTAATCGAAGGTGACAAGATGTATCTAAATGCTTTTGAAAGCCATGCAATCCCAGATCAAGAGCATATATCTCTAAACTATTTGCCTAATACTGTTTGTTCGCCTTTTGCTTTCGATAGCAGTACAGCATCTTCGAGCCAAACGTCTTTGAGGACAACAAATTGTTATACGTTTTGTTACTGTTCAGCGTGGTAGTATGGACTGTCAAATACAATAAAAAAATAAAGATATTTCAAATGATCCAAAGATTGTTGTATTTTACTAATAAACACTTACTGAATATTAATGTGTACAAGTAAAAAGCAATCCAACGGCGGGCTCTATAGGTCTATTTTTTCAATGATTTTACGATATCAATATATTTAGCCCATGAAAAATAGAAAAATTAATAGCTGTGGGTTGTAAAACAACATAGTTTACTGTTTTCTCTCACGAGAAATTTCAATATCAATTGAAATTATGAACTTAACTTGTTTTATTCCAACAGGGGCGGATACAGGATTTTTCAAGGGGGGGGGGGGGGGGGTGGTGGAAAAATATTTCAATCAACCATAGGTCATTACACTTTATGTAAAAAAACGAAATTAGAAAGGCGCTAAAAAGATATAATAATAGTGCATTTATATAGCGCATATCCAAATAAATGCTCTATGCGCTATAATAATAACAATGATAATCAAAAACTAATGATAACTAAAAATGAAAATAGTTTTTAAACAGATGAATTTTAAGTTGCGACTTGAATTCAAGGACAGTTTGACAGGATCTTAAAGATAGAGGTAGAGAGTTCCAGAGTTCAGGTGCAGCAAAAGAGAAGGATCGTCCACCATAAGTTTTTAGATTGTAAATTGTATTTTTAAGAGAAGAGAGTTTGAATAACGGAGAAGTCTTGAAGGTTTGTAGGAAGTAATCATACTCTTTATGTAGAAGATAATATAGGTAAGTTGTAGTGCTTGGGAACGAGGTTATTCCGGGCGAAAGCCCTTGGAATTAAATTCGGAAAAATTAATTTCCGACCTCGCTGGGATTCGAACCCACGACCTTCGGAATTGTACTACCGATGCTCTACCAGCTGAGCTAGAGGTCAGACTGAGAGCAGGCCGGGGTGAAATAGATGAAAGGTCGCGGTAATTATGATGCAAAGAGTAGGGTATGTGGACCGCGTGGCACTAATGAAATAGTAGAAGATAATATAGGTAAGTTGTAGTGCTTGGGAACGAGGTTATTCCGGGCGAAAGCCCTTGGAATTAAATTCGGAAAAATTAATTTCCGACCTCGCTGGGAATCGAACCCACGACCTTCGGAATTGTACTACCGATGCTAACCTCTAGCTCAACACTTAGCGGGGATAAGGAACTAGCGGGGTTGAATTCTATTGTTAAATAACGTTTGGTACCGAAATTTTCGTCCGGTTTCCGGAATAGAGAGGTTCCGGTTTACTGAGGTTTATTTTACAAAAGATATATGGGAAAAATTTCCGGACCAAAACTTTTGTCCGGTTTAGAGAGAATTCCGGTATACTGAGGGTCCGGTATAGTGTAAGTAAGTGTTGACCTCTAGCTCAGCTGGTAGAGCATCGGTAGTACAATTCCGAAGGTCGTGGGTTCGAATCCCAGCGAGGTCGGAAATTAATTTTTCCGAATTTAATTCCAAGGGCTTTCGCCCGGAATAACCTCGTTCCCAAGCACTACAACTTACCTATATTATCTTCTACTATTTCATTAGTGCCACGCGGTCCACATACCATACTCTTTATGTAGTTTGGAGACTGATTGTGAAGAGCTTTAAAAGTGAGTAATAGGATCTTGTATTTTATACGTTCTGATACAGGTAGCCAGTGAAGATTCTTTAAATTTGGAGTGATATGGTAGTGTTTTCTGGAGAGAGTTAGCAGTCGGGCAGCAGCATTCTGAATAGATTGGACCTTGTCAATAGAACATTTAGGAAGACCAAACAAAAGAGAGTTACAATTGTCAATTTTCGATGTTATAAAAGCATGTATCAGTTTGTCAGTAGGAGTGAAAGAAAGAAATCTTCGTATTCTGATAGATTATATAGATTAGAAATAATTGATAGTACTACAGTAAAACCCCTCTATACCGGACAGTGCTGGGACCGATAAAAATTTCCGGTTTAGCGGGGTTTCCGGTATACTGAGGTTTTTGCAACTTACTTTTGTTTTTGATTTGAATTGGTGCGATATCACACCTATTGAAAATATGTTTGTGTCTAATCGTTTGGCGTCAGTATAAACAAACACGTAAACGAAAGTTCAAGTAAAAATATCAACATTAAGATCAAAAACTAAGCATATTTCTTACTTTTATTTCAAAAGAACGCCAAGAAGAAACATTCTGAATACGATCTGAACAAAATCCCCGGTAAAATGGACTGGGAATGACCCCAAAGCCATGTGACATGAAAAAACATGGCGGCCGCAACTTCGCGAACCATTCGATCTTTAGTATTTCTCAACACTATTAAACCTTCCTTATGCATTCTGTTTGAACATTTATATATTGAAAACAATTAATTAGCCTTTATATGTCTATTTGTGAACAAGATTTACTATTTAAAGAAAATGTTCGATGATTTTGTGAGTTTAGAAGCTGTCCCTGTAGACTCAATTTACACACCCGCAAATACGCTAGTGACGGTAGTTCCGAAACAAGTGTACGTTCTTCCGGACTAGTGGGGTTGAATTCTATTGTTTAAATAGCGTTTGGTACCGAAATTTTCGTCCGGTTTCCGGAATAGAGAGGTTCCGGTTTACTGAGGTTTATTTCACAAAAGATATATGGGAAAAATTTCCGGACCAAAACTTTTGTCCGGTTTAGAGAGAATTCCGGTATACTGAGGGTCCGGTATATATATATATATATATATATTACGCGAGGAATATTTTCATGGACTTTTACTATTATTTCCAGCGTGTCAACTTTATACCCTCGGGATTTTATGGTGAGTGTATTTTTGAACGGCCTAAGATACAAAAATATTTAACTAATAATTTCGAAGAAAGACTATATCCAAATCCGCATTTACGATGCGAAGACTTCCGTCGTATACTCGGGTCGGTTGCCGAAGGAAATGCGTTAAATTGGTGTACAGTGAGCTCCAAGTACGGGTCAGAACAAGCCAGGTAGTATGTGAATACAGGCAAATTTCATGGCTTAAAGACACGAAGACTAATCTCTAATGCGACTTTCTCGGTTCTATAGGAATGTGAGAGAAGGGTTATGACTAAAATTTGGCGCTGGAAAGAAAATTCGAAGACGTACGAGGTTTCAAAGACTCGTGATGGTTCGCTTTTGGGGCTTTTGGGATCCCGAGTCTCCAACCTTCTCTTATTTCTTACTGGTGGAGAAAAAAAATCCTTAAAACGGGCTAGATTCAAAAAATAACCACACAGAGCGAACTAAAGAAGTGCTATTTCTCAATGATCGGGTAAAATTTCGAGGCTTTATTTCACGTTTCAATGATTTTATTGAAATTTTTGAATCCCCATACATTTCCTTATAACATGACACCACAGAAACCAAGCTTGGGCTACCTGTGTTCTGATGCGAAATGTTCTCCGTCCACACTAATACGGCTAGCCGGCGTTTTCAAATTGTTCCACTCTGGAGACCGTATTCGAAAGAAAAATCGTTTTCGGTGAAGAATTGTTCCGGATTCGCCCGGACTAGTGTGGACGGTAGGCCTAACCGAATATATAAAATTAGGATTCAAATTTATCCGGCAATATGTGGACGGGGCCTAAGGCAACCAATAGCACAAAGTTAGTAATTAGTTAGCTATCTATTTCACGGGTATATTATTTGCACTCTAATAAAAACATAAGGCAACAGCTTCAATATTAACTTCATCTTATGATAATAATATAGTAATAATAACATAGCATGACGCCTTGTTTTCATTTGAAAAGCGTTTCAAGTTTCCAACCCCCATTTTGATCCCTAAAAGCTTAAAAAATAAACTGATTTCAAAACAAATAGCTAAAAAAAATGAATTGATTCGAAACAAAATATAAAAATTTACATTTAACGGTATTAACGTATTATTATATGAATTGATTCTTGTCGAATTCTGTTGGCTACACTATTTTTTTATTTCCGCCCGCCGCCATAATTGTGAGCCAGTAGTTCCTGCGTCCAGCGTTAGGTCTTTGAAGAGCCTCACTTTCATTATTTCACAGTTCGCTTGCAAATGACAATACACCCAAGAAGAATGATGTCAGCATCCCTATTACAAGATCATCAGTAACGCTGTTGTAGCTAAGTAGCTATTACCGTAATTTTTGTATCCGGAAATTTTTGTATCCGCAAATTTTTTTGCGGATACGAAAATATTTGCGTCCACACGCAGCGTATTCGAATCGTTTTCACTGTCCACACGTATCCGGAAATTTCTTGATCCGCCCTGATGCACGCTAGTGCCTAGTTCCTTTGACGGATAGTTTTCTTATTGAGCATGCGCAAAATCGTGTTTACGTCAGCGTATTCGAAAATTTGCTGATACGATCATCCACACGTATCCGTATTCGGAGCGTATTCGAAAATTTCCACTCTGGAGACCGTTTTCGAAAATTTCCGGATACGGATACAAAATTTTCCGGACACGTGTGGACGCAACTCGTATTCCCCCCCAAAAAATTGCGGATACAAAATTTCCGGTACGTATGGACGGGGCCTAAAACGCAGTACATGTATATATAAAATCCAATTTATTCAACATGACTTGTTATTTACTTGCACTTGACGATATATAAAATATTCTTATAGACTTTTGGATTTTAATTCTACTAAAAAGGGACAGTACATAACAATATTTATCTTAAGATTCCATCTGATCTGAAGAAGCAGAGTACTTTATACTAAGCACATTCCAGGTCTCATTAATCTTTGCCGTTCGAAGCGTCATGTTCTCCTTGAATTTGCTTCAAAAAGATAATGGAGAGTTATTAAAAAAATATCTATGAGAGTTCTTGAGCAAGGATTAGCCTGTTTTAACTTTTTTAAATGAAGCATTTCGATCTTAAAGCGAGCTATAAAATTCTCTTGCGAATATGTTTATCATGACGATAAAGTAGTGGAGCTCCCGCGCGGAGCACCTTGCTTAAGGCGGATCATGGGCATTGTTTGCGCACATTTTTCTGCGCATGAATTTCATGCGTCATTCGAATGTTTTGATAAGTAAAATGTTAATGAATGAATGAAATAAAAAACGGAGGGCATATTGCCACCAATTCGGTTGTTTCTAATCAACTGTTGTATGTTTTTCGTTCAAGAAAAAGCAGCTTTGTTTGCCTCCTATCGCGGGGTCCAGTCGGCAAAACAAAGAAGACTTTCATTCAATAGTACATATACATATTTCTATAGATAAGCAATTTAAATATTGAATAACATATAAAATTACACCAAATATTCGCCATTTATTGAGCTTTTCCAGCTAGTGTATGATTATACGAATGAGATTAAATTTGTGTTGTTGACAGATATGAAAAAAAAAAAAAAATTGTTATTTTGTATTTTCCATTGCAATTTGCATCATTTTTTATTTTGTATCAGTTGCTCTTGTCAAGTTAACGTTTAAGTAATATTTCAAACACGCGAGAGAGTTCTTCTTCCGATTTCCAAACACCGAAAAGTGAGTTGAAAAAACGAGGCGCAGCCGAGGAAGAACTCTCTCAAGTGTTTGATATTACTTCTCAAACTAATGAATATTTCTTGGAGAAAATCAAAGAAAAAGTTTACGAAATTTAATGCAAATTAAGAACACAATTCCAAACCACCGTCACAGTAGTGATCTGCTTTGTTTTCTCCTCATTAAATATTCATGAGTATGAGAACTGAATGTAAACTTTTTTCAAAATATTTTGTCGTTCGTGATTTCCGTAACTTTGAGCAAGCTGCTTATCCTCCAATATCTCAAAAGCAATTAAAAAACTTTGGACAAAACATGGAAAAAATATATAGGCAAAAAAAAATCGTAAACGCAACAACGCTCATTACGAAATTTCATCTTTCCCTTGAAACCTCTTTTAAAAAAATAGTATTGAATTGTTTGCTTGATCCGCGTATTTGCGGATGGTTGAATATGCATGTAAGAATTTTGATACAGATTTGCGATCACCATACTTAACTTTTTGTTTATCGCGCGTTTATTTGCACACTCGGTTTAAAAAATTACCATTGAATAAAATTACTTCAAAAATATCCTAAAATGTTGCTATTGCTCTTGTTTTTAAACCGTGCAAGTTTGGTCAACTATTTCCTTGCTGGCCTTGAGAATGAATCTTTTCGAAGAGCGCTTTAAGTAAAGATTTAGCAAAATCTTCAAAGTATTGTGTTTTCCACGATATCTCATAAACGGCTCAAACGATTTTTAAAATAAAATTACCTGCAAAAGGCTCATATTGATCGGTTTCATTCTAACATTTTTAAAACGGCACTTGGAGTTCAGTAGTCACAAGGCAAGGACAGCTTTTTTCACGGTTCATAAGTTTATGCTAATATAGTCCTGACATATTATCATTGCATTCGCTCATGATTGCTCTCGCTCAACGCCTTTCGTATTTTATTAGAATTGCTTTATTTTACCAAATATTCAAAATGCCTGCAGTGAAAGAATCTAGGAAAATACTTGCAGAAAAAAAAAAAAAAAAACAAAACAAAAAAAAAAAAACAAAAAAAAAAAACAACAACAACATATAGCATCACGTATATAACGGAATTTAAGCAAGTAGTTAGTTAGTTGCATAAATTCCGTTATATAGTATGTAGTGTATAACAGAATTTAAGCCAGTAGTTAGTTGAATAAATTCCGTTATATAGTATGTAGTATATAACAGAATTTGAGCGAGTAGTTAGCTTCAAAGGTTTTCCAGCGATAGCTCTTCAGCTCCACAAAATATCTTCTCGAGGCAAGACGAAACAATCAACTTCGAAGCCATGTTTTCTGGCTGTCAAAACCGAGAATTCCAGTCACAGTGACACTCAGTTATCTACTTTTGTTCACTTTCGTAAAAATAATCAATTCTGAAATCTTTTATTAAGATTTCTATTCAATCTTTGGACATTTCTTTGTATTTGTTTTTAAGAAGTTTTAGAATGATGAATGTTTTAAAATAGCTAGCGATTCTTTCACGCTTCACCTTTGCCTCCTTGGCGTTTATTACACGAAATGTGATTGGCTAACGATCGAAGTTCGTGATGTATGGAGAATTTATATTTTGATATGAGAATCAAATTCAAATAAAGATTTATTTTCTTGCAAGTGGTAATGTTTTCCCTTAGTATTTATTTTATAAAAGCAATAGAAAACTTTTTTCTGTGTGTTTACATAGCCTGATAGCAACACTAGGGGGGTTGGGAGAATTCTCGACAGTTATGCAAACTGTCTCGAATTCTCCCAACCTCCCCTCTTGTTGCTATCAGGCTAGGCGAAACACGGAAAAAGTTTTCTATTGCTTAGCTGTTTCGTCATAGGACCATAGTTATTGGAGCGGAATGGTTGGGAAATTTAGGAACTGTGTATATAACAGAATTTAAGCGAGTAGTTAGTTGCATAAATTCCGTTATATAGTATGTAGTATATAACAGAATTTAAGCGAGTAGTTAGTTGCATAATTCCGTTATATAGTATGTAGTGTATAACGGAATTTAAGCGAGTAGTTAGTTGCATAAATTCCGTTATATGCCATTGTATATATAACGGAATTTAAACAAGTAATTATTAAAGAAAAAGAAGGAGATAAAGACGAAGAAGAAGAAGAAGAAGAAGAAGAAGAAGAAGAAGAAGAAGAAGAAGAAGAAGAAGAAGAAGAAGAATCTACTGACTTATAATAATATATATTAATTAATTATATAGCGCTTATTACAGTCAAATGTGTTCTAAGCGCTGGAAAATTAATTTCCAATCGCTTCCTTGATCAACAACTTGAGTGTATCATATAAAACTTTGTTTTACCATTAAGCCTCGTCCGTAGGAGACCATAGTTCTGACATAAATAATTTAGTGATATATATTTTCAACACAAATAAATACGTTATACTTACTTAATATAAACTGACGAAGAGCGGAAAGAAGAGGGTCGCCAATTTGATTCAAGTAGTTTTACTTTCGTTTTACTTGCGACTGAAATGGAATATATAGAATTATGAAATAAATTAAATAGTACGCACACTGTGATTGGTTGATAGCCATGTTTGCATGAGGGTATGTAAACACTGTTGTGACGTCACAACTTTCGTGTTTTCCCGGTACAAGTTCAAAAATTTACAATTTCTTTCGAGGAAAAAAACGCCTCCAAAAATGTATTTTGAAAACGAAGTTACAACTTTTGACCTGTGTCAGGGCCACAGGCATAACCCTATGGTGTCATGCAGGTGTTTCTGATCGTAATATCGATCATGACAGTCTCTTGTTGGTCACCGTAACGAGAATACTATTCCCTCAGGAGCTACAACACACGTCCTTCGTCAGGACAGCTTCGGCTGTTCAGCGACGTGCTTTCTCATGATTTAAATGCACCGCCCGATAAGGAATACAAGTATTTCAAGGAAACAGTCAGCAGCTTCAAACGTTTTCCAGCGATAGCTCTTCAGCTCCACAAAATATCTTCTCGAGGCAAGACGAAACAATCAACTTCGAAGCCATGTTTTCTGGCTGTCAAAACCGAGAATTCCAGTCACAGTGACACTCAGTTATCTACTTTTGTTCACTTTCGTAAAAATAATCAATTCTGAAATCTTTTATTAAGATTTCTATTCAATCTTTGGACATTTCTTTGTATTTGTTTTTAAGAAGTTTTAGAATGATGAATGTTTTAAAATAGCTAGCGATTCTTTCACGCTTCACCTTTGCCTCCTTGGCGTTTATTACACGAAATGTGATTGGCTAACGATCGAAGTTCGTGATGTATGGAGAATTTATATTTTGATATGAGAATCAAATTCAAATAAAGATTTATTTTCTTGCAAGTGGTAATGTTTTCCCTTAGTATTTATTTTATAAAAGCAATAGAAAACTTTTTTCTGTGTGTTTACATAGCCTGATAGCAACACTAGGGGGGTTGGGAGAATTCTCGACAGTTATGCAAACTGTCTCGAATTCTCCCAACCTCCCCTCTTGTTGCTATCAGGCTAGGCGAAACACGGAAAAAGTTTTCTATTGCTTAACTGTTTCGTCATAGGACCATAGTTATTGGAGCGGAATGGTTGGGAAACTTAGGGACTGTGCAATGATTATATATATAGGGAGGGGGGTTCTAAAATTCTCCAAATTGGGCTTAAATTGAATCCCCCCCCCATACATCATGATACATCGCGACAATGCAAATATTGTGAGATGCAAAAATGAGGCATTGAAATACTACAAAAGTGTGAACAAATAAAAACAAAGATAACTGATCATGATGAAAGCTCGCCTCCTAAAAGAAATCGGAAACTCCAAACTCACGTACTGAGCTAGCTGTCATCATAAATTTAACTCAGTAACGCTTCACTTTATTACTACTGGTATTGAAAGAAACATTAGAGATTTGTTGGATAACATGGATAAAGCAATGGAAAAGTACTATGCTACCTATATGATTGGATCGAAACAGAATTCATCAATTTCACGGGGAAAAAAAGGAAATAAGAAAGAAAGCTGATAAACGCAAATCCTCGGCAACAGAACATGTTTTAGGAAGAAAAGGGCATGTGTTATATTTAATACCTTAGGAGGAAATCCTTTAGCAAAATGAATACAGCCCTGAGATATATGTCATCCCACAACTTGATAATATTGATGAGGACACTCTACTAATATTTACCATCTCAAACTGACAAATTCTGCGTGTGGGATCTTCTTTCTTCGAAATGTTTCGTTGGGGAAGCCAAGGAGCTTGATCAAAACTTCTGTTTTTATCCTTGACATAGCACTAAATATCGTGAACATAAAGCTAGAAGAATTATTACGGACCGAGTTTGCCTAATGGTCGTGGGTCGTGAGTACGAAGTCGTGGGTCGTGGGTATGAAGTCGTGGGTTCCAATTTTTTTCCAAATTTATCATTTATAAATTTAATTTTATCACTATACTTCCAAAACAAGATCGTGTGGCTTTGTTCCTATAAATTCGGGGTAATTGTGGGTTGTGCAAGGTAGTCTGTGTCTGATTTGCGTGACAGTGTTATAAAAATACACCAAAATTGGTGGCCTGGAAAACCTTTTAGCACTTTCTTACATTTCATTTAAGTATATTGGCCTTGCTGTAAAAAATAAAAAATAAAAAATAAAAAATAAAAAATAAAAAATAAAAAATAAAAAATAAAAAATAAAAAATAAAAAATAAAAAATAAAAAATAAAAAATAAAAATAAAAAATAAAAAATAAAAAATAAAATAAATAAAAAAAAAAAAGAAGAAGAAGAAAAAAAAACAAAAACCAAACAAACAAAAACCACTAGTCGTCTACCTTGTTCGCTTAAACGAGGAGTCTTCAATGGACTTTATCCGGATGTTACCTAGAAACTGGAGCGACAAGCCGCTGCAAACGTGTGAAGTTGATGGACAGCAAATTCGCGTTTAGTTCGGCATTACGTTTCTCCTCGTTCTATGTGTTTCGTTGCGAGAAAGCTTGTTTCACTATTTCTCAGTAGTTCTCTTTGTGTTAATATGGAAATCCTGAGTAAATGACTTGAAAGTGCGGGGTTTACCGTTACCTACGACTCCAAGGTTGATGAGGACTGCTTTTATGCAGCGGCAGCGTATCAGTTGGGCTTAAATACCAAGAAGGTCAAAGAAGTTATATTCAGTAACTTAGAGAAGAACCGATTTGATGTAAGTATAATCAAAACGATGTTTTATTCTTGATTTTCCGGGTCCATACCTAAATTATAAGGAAAGTAGAAATTCGAATAGAGTCAGCTCTTTAAAAAAATCATGTCCACCAACTACATGGAATGATGAATAATCGTCGGTTTAGGAGATTCCAACACGTGTCTCCATCTTCATCTTCATCACCAGTCTCAAACCTTATATTCAGTTTTATTGGAACCAAATTTTAATTTTATGTCCTAATGTACACGAGAGATCTAGTATCTTTTCGTATTAGGTGCGACTGGAAAGAGCCTAGCTATGCAATAGATTGAAATATTTTACTCTGCATGGCTCACGGTGTGTGTACACTATGAATTTCGAATCATTCTCAACACACTTCTAATTCGATCGCTTTTCACATAGTCTATTTTTGCTTCTAATTGTTGGTGTAAAGTTTATGGAAATATCTGATAAGATGCTCCTCTCGTTTTCTATTATCACGCCAAAACTCAAAATATTTGCTTCAGTTAACTACCAATGACAAACAGGGAATACTAATTCGTTTCTTTATGTTATATGGAGCTCTAAAGTTGGTCGAGTATGACTATATTCTAATAGACGATAGGCCATTCATAGACGGGTATGGCAGGGGTCGCACTAGGCGAAAAAGTGTTTTTTTAAGTACCGATTCTGTCATCACTTAACGAAAATAAATGCGACCCCGTTTCTGCCAAAATTTGGCGTTCGCCAAAATTTAGTGCATTCGCCAAAATCTTCAAAGAAGCCGAAGGGCTGCCTCAGGACAGCCTAAAATTTAGAAAAGCAAACAGACCTATTGTTTTAGTGTTTAAAGTGTCAATCTTCTCGTCATATGACTGGTATCATGTATCCTTTGAAGCATTCACTTTGGCGGGAGATTGCATCACTTGACCTTTAAAAGTGAGCAATAATGGACCGTCGAAACGCTTTTCAGCCGGTTCCAAACTGCAGTTTTTATGATTCGGGATATCAATATCATCCAGACCCATACCAAATGTATCAAGGCCAAAGCTACATGAATAGCTATCAATTTAACCCGGCTTTTGTGACAGAGCAGAGCTATGATCAACGACAGACGGAATCTCCGATTTCAAACTCGAGCACAACTTCAAGCTCAGATCATGTCCAAACTACTAAAAATGGATTTCAAACCATGATTCTGCCGGACGTGGAAGAGTCCAAGACCAAGGCGAACGGCGACGAATATTCTGTCTCAATCTTCACCTTCTCATAATCATAGCCATTCTCATACGAGCTTGTTGGTGTTGCATGAGCACTAGCATTAGGGCCACAACCTGCTGTTGAGTTTGTAACTGGAAGTTCAGTAGAAATCCTACAGCTAATAATAATATATTTGTCACATCCATCTTGCCAGAAAGACCAAATAGTGTTTCCCGCCAAAAGCTTGTTTACCTCTGTGATTGACCTCAATGTAACATAATCTGAACTTTAAGTATACATGATATCCCTTGAGTACTGATGTGTGTCAAATTAGGGAATCCATTTTTCACCTAGTGCGACCTCGCTAAAAATTGGAACTGGCAAAAGATGAAATCGCAAATTTTTGTTTAATGCGAAAGTAGGTAAACAAAACTTAGCCTAGTGCGACCCCGACCTATACTTCTAAACAGATCTGTTTGGACGTCTTCGGTCGGTCTTTTGTTTTGGTTAAAGTGGCAAAAGCTCTTGACAAGCAGCAGTCCAAAACAGCGTCAAGTGTTTACTTGAACAAATTGAGAGTTGTCAACACCTTTTTGATTAAAGACCTTGTGTCCGAATTGCGTGACGTTGAACAACATATTAGTGAACTAAATACTTGAAATATACCCTGATTTCAATCCTGCGCATTCTCTATTTAAAGTCAAATAGTCCTTTGTAATACCAAGGCATTGAAAAGCACCCTAAAAGTCGTGCTTTAGTTTCTGCCCATATTTAAAGACCAAATAGACACAGACTTCCTTGCACAACCCACAATTGCACCGAATTTATAGGAACAAATCCACACAATCTCGATTTGGAAGTATAGTGAAGAAATGATAAATTTGGGGAAAAAATTGGAACCCACGACTTCATACCCACGACCCACGACTTCGTACCCACGACCCACGACCCACGACCATTAGGCAAACTCTTGTAGTTTAGGGACTAGTTTCGTCCGTTTATTAGGACCTTTTCAACCTATCTACAATTAGCAAAGCAGCATGAGTAGTGGAGTGCATTGGTCTAAAGTCAAATCGATTTTTATTTAAAAGCTTATTTTTATCAATAAAACTAACGCGTCTTTTGTACACTAATTTCTCGAGAATTTTGTTAAATACAGAAAGCAAGGAGATTGGTCGATAATTATTGACTGAGGTTCTAGACCCATTTTTATAGACTGGAATGACACAAGCAATTTTTAATTTATCTGGGCACAATTCCAGTAGATAATGAACAATTGAATATCAATTCTAGTGGTTTATATATAAATGGTGCGATAATTTTAAGAGCCCTAGTTGGAATAGAGGATAGACCACTTGCCTTAGAAAGTTTAAGGTCATTTATCTCTTGTTCAATCTCTAAATGAGTCATAGGTGCAATAAAGAAACTGGAAGATATAGGAGATTTCAAATAATCTAATGGAGATATATCAACGTTTGGGATAGAAGAAGCATAATGTTTACCAATACCAGAAAAATATTCATTAAAAGCATTAGCGATAAGGTGTGATGGAGGTCTTTGTTCTTATAAACTATTTTTGAAGGGATGTTCATAAAATCAGACTTCAGAGAGAAGGCAATCAACTACATAATATACCCTCCAACGACCCTCCCCACCCCTTGGGAATCTCAATTCCACTCCATGGGGGAGGTATGGATATTTTCTGGTACTAAATAATATACCCTCCTCAGATCCTCCCCCACCCCTTGGAAATCTCTATCCCACTCTATGGGGGACGTATGGATATATAGAGGATATTAATGTAATGTTCTGTTTATTATACAGATATCGATGAAACTTAAATATATATATTAATGTATGGTCAACAGTATCAAAGGCTGATGACAAGTCCAATAACACCAGGATAATCTATAAAAACCGAACTTCAGAAAGAGACCGTGATGTCACATCCTGATAATCGTATGGTCCAATCGCTTCAATCAACATGCGTAATGCAAATGAGCTTTGACGTCATTTCCTGTCGGTCGCACGGACCAATCAGAACCGCTCTCACTTCAGGCGCATTTCAGGCGCAAAAAAAACCCGGCTAATCCAAAGCAAACATTACTACTAAAGAAAACGTGAGCTCCTGGCAATAAAGGTAAAACACAAACGGGAATTCTAATAAACTAATTCTCTAGTGGTGCGAGTTGTTGACTGCGAAAAAAGGAAAACAGTTTTACCGGCTAAGAAATCCTTTGCTCGTGTTCATGGTTCATTGAATAGCCCTACAAAAAAAAAAAAAAAAAAAAAGCAAGGGAAAATTCCCTTTTAATGTGCATTGCAAGCACATTTTTGTAAACAACGGTCTTGCAAATTATTCGCTGACTTGTGACATGAGATATTGTTCACTCAGCGGGAGGCGGGAATAGTTTACACTGATTATTAAATATTTTACTGCGACTTAAATTAAATTTCTTAATGAAGCAAAACCTTTCCTACTACTTTTACGTATATAGTTTACTTACCATGTCGACTGTATGTTCATAATTACAGTCAAAACCGCTCATGGCTTATCTTAGGATTTATTATTAGTTTCAGATTATTTCAACAATCCTAGGGGGTTAAGCATGAGCTGTTTTGACTCTGCCGTAGAAAGACAGAAAATTGATTCAAAGTATAATTTAAATTCTGAAGTTTTAGAAAAAATCTTAAAACTTTTATTTAGCATGATACAGTGAAACGGATTGCTGAAAATTATAAATGTCTGTCTTGAATTGAATATGGTATAATCTGATTTCCGGGAACGATTTGCATATCAAGGGAAAGTCCCGTATCAAATGTATGGGAAAGTCCCATCAAATCGTTATAGCAAATCGTTCCCGGAAATCAGGAAATCAGAAACCAGAAATCATCATCCCGAATATTCAGTTATTTTGTTGATGGTTGTATTGGAGGTAAGTTCACTGAATATTCGGATAGAAGTTGGATATGGGCCCTTCTTTTTTCTTACCTCGTCAAGAAACGTATCGTTTATGTAGACACAGCACTAGAATGAAAATTAAAACAGCTAAATAACTGTATCGGGGTTTTTTGTTTTCATCTCAGAATCAATTTGACCCGACCATTATGTAATGAACATTTAAAAGCTTGGAAAATATGGAGAAAAATCATATACAGATTTTTGTGAAAGGACTCGATGATCGAACTCTAACATTCATGATCCACAAGGTATGTATGCCTAGCTATCATGAGGCATGAATATTATGATATAAGTCAGCTCTTTCCCACATGCCTTAGCTAATTAAAAGCCCTTTCACTTTCACTTTCACTTTCACTTTCACTATCGCTTTTTTTTAAAACGACTATCTATTCAACAAGGATATAAACACAGCGACAAATAAAAAAAACCGTTAATAAAATCTTTTGCATTACTCTAGATATTTTCAATATAACGAAGAAAAAGAAAATAGAAAAAAAAAAAGAAAGAAAGAAAAAAAAGAGATAGCATAGCATTAAAGGCTGTCTAGGATTTTTATATTAGCTTTTATAATCAGTGTACTGATTTTATTCTATTCTTGCTTTTTACCTACGTCATCATGAATTTCAAAACCGTAAATTTGCTTTATAATAAAATAAAAGCTTCATAACCTTGTAAAGCCGTCAAAACTACACATTCCGGCCAAATTTTGTGGCTGTAAGGCTTTTTGTTGTTGATTTACAGGCGAGTAAACATGACGCAATTTTTGGTTAAAATGTGTGGAGCGGCCATCTTGGTGTTCCAAGTTGGTACACCATCATGGCGGACGAAATTTCAAAGGCTTAAGATGATTGAATATTTAATAATATTGACTATATTTCATTTAAATAAACCTTAAATAGATATTTAAAACGTGTCTAAGCGAAAATCTTTCGACTAGAGTAATTGTTTTGACTATCTTGACCGTTATTTAGATAGACGTGACGGTATTGCGTGACACAAACTCAACCTTCATAACTTGGGAACCAAACATCGAAATGACTCGAGATTTTTTCTTGTGACTTATAACACTGTTTATAAAACATACTTGAGAAATGCCTTTAATCCATCAATAGTTTAGATTTTGATGTTTTGATCACGTCATTAGAAAACCGGCAATATCACTATTTATATTTAAAACTAGTCTAATTGAAGGTTAATGAGTACTGCCGTATATTTGCTTGTGTTATGAGATGTTCGCTTATGATGTCATTTGCTGTGTTGGCAATGGAAATTTTCCTTTGTGGGGGAAACAACAAACGCTAGACTCCTCAGGCGTTATTTCAGCTAAAAGATCTTATGAACTCGATCGAGCGAAGTTTTATTAGAACAGTTGTATTTACTAAGTGACTTCTTAAGAAAATAATCAATGTGGATGTGGATCGTAGAAAAAATAGCAAAAAAAAAAAAAAAAAAAAAAAAACGAAAAAAAGAACAATTCCAATGGATTTTTGCAGGAAGTTCGGCCAATTTTGTCATTCAAATAAGCCGTTCTGAATAAAAGGTAGATTGATCGCCGCACATTACGAACAGCCGAAGCAATGTTCTTGTATTTTGAAATATGCCAAGGTCTAACGAGACGATTCGCTCCAACAAATAATCAGTAATTTACAGACTTGAATGAAGACAAATTCAATAGCATTTCTAAACGAATTTCTATACGAAATATTTGCTTAGTTCACAGTGTAAATAAATAGTTTCAAAACTTCAGGCAACAAATGTAGGAGCCGTGACCCTTGAAGGTCAAGATAAGTAGTATTAATGTAACGCAACGCTTTTTGTTGATCGTCCCGATTGTATGGAGCGATGTTTAGTGTTGGGTGTATATCGTCACAGACTCCTATAAAAATTCGCAAAAATACTAGCATTATTTAAAATAAATAAAACTATTTCCAAGGACCTTCTGCATATTACTCCACAGGGAGCCCAAGCAATGAATTAGAAAAAAAAAAAAAAAAATGAAAATTTTTAAAAATAAATTTGAACATACCTTTGTCCTTTTTGTTGTCAGTTCTATTTAACATCACTCTTGGCGGGTTTAATAGGTTTTTAAAATATAAGCCTATGTATGCACTTGTAAAGAAAAATATATGCAAAGTTTCAGTGCTTTTGCTTTTATTCCAGGATGCCATGGTTGACGATCTCAAACGAAAAATCCATTAAAAAAATGGAATTGCCGTTGAACATCAGAGGATATTTTACGTCTCAAAATTCCTAGAGCTTGGCAAAAGGCTTAGCGACTATCATATCGACAACGAAAGCACTTTATATCTAGTACTGCGGCTTTTGGGGGGTGCAAAGGAGTTGGACGAAGATGTTGAATTGTCTGAAGCTCCAGATATGATCACGTGGGATGATGATGCTGAAAACAAAAGGGCGAAAATGCCATGTGGCCATGCCATTAGTAAGACCGAAACCTTAAAAGAAATAACATTCATTCATTCATTCATCCATCCATCCATCCATCCATCCATCCATCCATCCATCCATCCATCCATCCATCCATCCATCCATCCATCCATCCATCCATCCATCCATCCATCCATCCATCCATCCATCCATCCATCCATTATAAAATAATTGGGATACTACGCGCGCTATGATTGGTCGAAAACCATGTTTGATGAGAGTATCAAAACACGCTACCGTCATTTTTAATCTATCGCGCGCGCTCATTGGTCAGTTTGAATAAGACTGCACGTAGGGAGAATTGCTTTTTTTCGATCTTTTAGCGCGTTTGTTATTTTATGAAACAAATCAAAAACAGTTTTTTGTGTTTGATACTCTGATCAAAACACTTGGGATGTTGGGAGAACACTCAAGAAGCTGGAAACCACTCCGCTACGCGTCGTGGTTTCCTACGCTCCTCTCGTGTTCTCTCAACATCCCGCGTGTTTTGATCAGTGTATCAAACACAAAAAACTGTTTTTGATCTGTTAATTCATTCATTCATTCATTCATTTAGTCGATCAAAATCACTAAGTATTTTCAATATTTTAACTTATTCTTGTAAAGCGCTTTAGAATATTTATACTTTAAGCGCTATATAAATTATCAAATCATTATCGCTATCGCTATCGCTATCGCTATCGCTATCGCTATCGCTATCGTTATCGTTAATATTATTATTACTATTATTATTATTAATTGATTTAGTCTATCCATCAGGGTCAGTCAGTCAGTAAATCATTTAGTCGATTAGCTAGTCAAAATTGAATGAGTCAGTACTCAGTCATTCAGTAGATCTATCAACAAAATACGTCTCTTCAATTTTGTGTGCATTCAGTCAGTCAGTCAGTAAATAATCATTCAATTTTTCTTCAAACTTTCAATTTTTACAAAGTTTAACATCCTTTTTGAATCATAGTCGTTATATGAGACAAGCTATATGAAGCCGATAAATTACAGAAACTAAATAAAACTCTGCATGCTCACGGGAATTCACCACGAGCCCCACGTGACGGCTATAAGTGTCAGTCGGTCAGTCACTCAGTCAGCGATAGCATTTACATACATACTTCAAGTCAGTAAGCGAAAATATTTGCATATACGTGAACTATACTTCGTAAGAAATACTAATATTTTGATCGATATTTGTATTAACAGCACCAGAGTCTCTAACATCCTACTGCCGTAGTCTTTTGGATACTGGTAAAAGTCGTTTTTTGTGTCCGTACTTAAGTCCTGATGAGCCACCCGTCTACTGTGGTAAAGAATGGGACTACATTACTGTACGTCGTCTTGCCGTCCTCACTAGCGACGAAAAGAAGGAGTTTGAGTCCAAGATATCCGAGAACTTCTTGATGAAAAGCGCTGGTATCCAAGAATGTCCGAGGTGCATGTCGATGGCAGAGCGACCAGAAAAGAAAGTCCGTGTCGTTTGTCCACTTTGCACCTTGAGGAGAGGAACAAACTTTGAATTTTGCTGGAATTGTCTGCGTGAATGGAGGACTACAGGAACCAAAAAATGTGGTAAAATACTGACAAAACGTGAAACAGTCAATTCCTCCCTCCCTCCCTCCCTCCCTCCCTCCCTCCCTCCCTCCCTCTCTCCCTCCCTCCCTCTCTGCCTCCCTCTTTTTTTTTTCACTCCACCAATCAATTATGGTAATTTTCTTTAATTTTTTAAAATTATTTATGATACAGGTAATGAGGATTGCTCTGGAGAAGATCCTCGACTTAAGATTCTGAGAGAATGCAAAAAAAAGACAGTTATTGGCGTGGAAAACTGTCCAGCGATTCGTGCTTGCGTAAAGTGTGGTATGTTGATTGAACATATCAAAAATTGCAAACAAATGATCTGCCGATGCAAAGCAGAGTTCTGCTTTATCTGTCTGTCAACTAAAACAAAAAAAGGCTGGTCTTGTGGGAGTTACAACCAGGCCTGTAAAATCGCTCCAATACAGACATCAGTAGTCGGAGCAGAATAGTCTAATTACCAGAGGGTCATGGAGAAGTCCAAAGTACGATCTCCGACGGTCTGTCAATCAATTAAGCTACACATGAAACGGAATTCCAAATGCTTTTTTTAACATTACGTCACTAAGGCCCCGTCCACACGTCCACACGCAACCCGTATCCGCAAAAAAAAATTGCGGATACAAAAATTTGCGGATACGTGTGGACGGGGCCTAACACGGCTGCCGCACGACGCACTAAGTTTCACTAACACGTGAAAATTGCTCTAATTATATATTTTGTTCGCTGTTGATGATGCCTTGATTTACATCATCGTTGTTACTGATTATTGCCGTCGTTATTGTAATCAAGGATGATAATTTCGCTTTATAATGAAGAAATGAAACACGCCAGCCGTGTTTTCACACGCTAATGAAACACGAATTCGAGAGCAGATCAGTCCAAACACAAACAACACGCAGAGGAGTGTTTGGACCTGCACGAGAATTCTCCCAAACATACCGAGTGTTTCATTGGCGTGTGAAAACACGGATATGGCGCGTTTCATTTCATTTATAAAACTAGACCCTTGTTCCAAGAATACACTCGTGCCCTGTGGGCGTGGCTTGTGTTGGGGGCTGCAGAGGGGTTAAGGCCATAGAAGTGTTTGAGAGAAAAATCACTCAAATATAAAACGAGTGAACACTGAAACAAGGAAATGAACGGAGTGAAGGCACTAGATCACTAGAGTGCACGCACTAGAGTGCATACAATATGACCGTGAAACTTTAGTAATACTTAATAGCACAATTTCATGCAAATTCCATTGTTTTCTATTGTTTAATTAGCACTATTTTGTACTATTTAGTAATTAGTGTTTCACGGATTAATTTTTTGCACTCTAGTGCGAGCACTCTAACATGTGGGATACAGTAGAGTACAAACACTATAAGTGTGTAACATAAATACCACTAAATACTGCTAAATTATGCTATAATCCTATTGTTTTCTAATGTTTAATTAGCGCTATTTACCACTTTATAGTACACTCAACAAAATTACTCGACTCTGATTGGTCGAGAGGAGTACAATTATAGCGTTAATAGAAAGCCGTAAAAACTAATAAGAACTAATATTTTTTATGCACTCAGTTGCGCGATGGACTGAAAATCGGTCGCCAAATAGACAAAGATGAACGCCGTCGCTTCGCATTTTTTACTGAAAGTTTGTTGAGTGAACTATAAACAAAAAATCGCACGATCTTCTCGTACAATTTGGAATTAATAGACATTCGTAATGTTTTGAACATTACTCGTGTCTATTAATTTTCAAATTGTACTCGAGATCGTGCGATTTCCTATACAAATACTGCAAAGCGCGGGCGTTGCACACTTTTAGTGTTTGTACTCTAGTTAAACACAATATTGTATTCTTTTCTTCGAGTCTACTTGACTATTACACATTGAGTATTATTGATTTCACATTTTTATGTTTTCACTGCGGAGGAAGGGAATGGAAATGAAATCTTTGAAGATCACTAAACATTGGAAAATAACTTAATCTACTTCAAAGACAAAGCTAAAAAACAACAACTTTACTTAACATTATTGTTATAAAGGACATGCAAATATATTAACATCACTGTAAACATATTAGGGACCTTAAGCTGCAGGACGGCAACGACGACGACGACGGCAAACATACAATAGCACTAATTGCGCTATCCAATAGATACTCGTTGGAATGTACGAAATACTGTGCATCATTGCCGTCTTATGCTGAAAGTAAGACGTGAAATGTCCTTTTTTTACGTACTAAAGAGAACGGCTACGCCAAAAGCTTATCTTTGTTGATTTTCGTTATAAGTAAAGCGCTCCCAAAAGACGACATTTCACTCTAAAACGGGGATGCTTATTGAGTAAAATACTAGGTAAACACGAAATAATAATACAATAGAAGGTTGAAGCGCTTCAACTTCGCCGACGTTGTCGCCCGCATTGCCGTCCTGCAGCTTAAGGTCCGGTCCCTATTATTAGAGTGCACACTGCATAGAGTACAAACATTAAAAGCGTGCAATACTTTGCACTATTTAGAACTAAAGGTAATTACATAGTAGAAAACAATAGAATTAGCACAATTTCACAGTATTTAGAACTATTTATGTTGCACACTTTTAGTGTTTGTACTCTATTAATGAAAGTTAATTAAATTATTGTCGAATTGCAGTCATTCGTACAAGGTTAAGACTAAATTCAAAACTCGCACCGATGTGAGGCTTAAGTTGTGAATAAAGGGATCTGGCGTGATTCGTGACTTTTGAATCACGCCAGATTACTTTGAGTCACGCCAGATCCCTTTGTTCACAACTTAAGCCTCACATCGGTGCGAGTTTTGAATTTGGTCTATAAGAACAGTGTATTTATAAGTATTATGATAACAATAGGGATTCCTTATTTTGAAGGTTTTCTGTGTTTATTTTTAGTTTTTCATACAACTAAACAGTTGATGAGTAAAGGCTGGTTCATACTTTAACATAAGTATAAACATATTAAAGCATAAGAAACTGAAGCTTATAAAAAAACATAAATAAGTTTGCACTGTATTCTTTGTTTGCACGTTACGTCATCGTGGCCATGTTGGTGCCATTTAACAAAAGATTTCTCATTAGCATCCATTGCTAACGGTACCAAAATGGCCACCATGTTTTTGTCTTTTAACTGCCTTGGGAATTGTTTGCAACCCATCAACGAACTTTTGGATTATCGTCTTCAGGCTTGTAGTCGACCTTGTATATAGGACATTGGACGATGTGCGCGCGCTCAAAAACCGCTGAAAAATCTACAAGATTTTATTGAAGAACCATACACGTTTTGAGCTTCAACAGGGCAAAACCCTCAAATTTTGCACGGGACTCTCTGTTTTTTACTAGCTCATTCGAAAAAACTCCTTAAAATCTAGGTTATATCAACATTTTAGAAAACTTTTATATCAGTAACACATGAAAAAATGTAGGGATTTTTGTTCGACTTTATGAGATTTTTTAAGAGCACCGAAACTACAAAATATGACAAATCAATGTATCTTTTTGACTTTTTGTCGAAATATCCGAATTTCACGTCTCCACATGGATGTTTTATTGATCCAAATCTAAATGTCACTTCCTCCAATGTACTTTTTTATCTATTGATTGACTACTTTAGCCACAGGGAGCCCGGCTTGGTGATGCCAAATCGGTAAAACGATCACGTTTCATGTGTTGATGACATTACATAATAATCGTAACTCAATACACCCCTATTACAAAAGGTCACTACGTAATAGAACACCAGTGTTTGTAACGCGTAACTTAATACCGTGATAAATTCAAATTCAAATACGTAACGCACGCGTTAAGAAGAGAGAAAGGAGAGAAGGGCTGAAACAAGCGAGGTTTATTCGTTGTATGTGCGCCAGCAGTTGATGGGACACTTAATTTATTCATAACCAGCATGACATCGAACGTGCACTCAAATGTACACGTTCCGAGTTCGTCAATAATAGTGAGTATTAAAAATGATTTAAAAAAATACGAAATGAGTTTGTTATCGATTATAAACTAAGAATTATTTTCGTGAACTTTGAGGACAGGCTACTTGAAACAGTGAAGTTGGCTCTGAAGAAATATCAATCGCCGAAACATACGAAGAGCTACCGGCTTATGGTTCAGAATAGAGAAAATATAGACAATAATAACAGAGAACTCGGACGTCTCCTAAAAACCGTCTTTCCTTCAGCAACTAGAGTCAAAGTCACTTCTGGAAAAAGGCGGGGAAAAAACATTTCTACCTGTCAAGATCTTTTGTTATTTTCATTGAAAAATGGCAGATCAGGCTAGGTTAATTATATACCAAGCTTGCCGAAATTGCCGAAAATATCATGAGAACTGCTCACAAGTTATGAAATCAACGCTCCCTCAGTTGGTTTAATCTATACTCATTCGCTTGATCCAGGTTTAAGAGCCCTAACTCTAAAACAAGACTAGAAAATCGAGGTTTTAAAAGGGCTACTATATTTTGTTTCAGCCCTTCTCTCCTTTCTCTCTTCTTACGGGGCATCTAACACTATTGCATTACAAGTTCTATTACGTAGTGACCGTTTCAGTATATGGGTGTATTGAGTTACGATTATTATGTAATGTCATCAATATATGAAACGTGATCGTTTTACCGATTTAGCATCACCAAGCCGGGCTCCCTGTGCTTTAGCAAGGATGTTGGATTATCTTACGCTCGAGGACGAGCACTCTAAAAATACACTCTAGAAATGACGTAACTACTGACGTAAGAGGAAATTTCGTTCGCGCCATTTAGCTAATCTATGAAAACCGAACTTCAGAACGAGACCGTGATGTCACATCCTAATAATCGTATGATCCAATCGCTTCAACAGGCGCAATGCAAATGAAATTTGACATCATTTCCTGCTGGTCGCCCGGACCAATCGGATGAGGCTTCGGTTATGGCGCAATGCAAAATGAACTTTGACGTCATTCCATTTCGGTCGCACGGACCAATCAGAACCGCTCTCACTTCAGGCGCATTTCAGTTAGAATATTAGCCTTATTGATCTAAAAACCTTAATCTTAAAAAGAGTCTTTAGAAAAGGATTAACTGAACAAAAGTGCCGATGACAGTCGCTTGTGTTTCTATAAAGCTGAAACATAGTATTCTAAATAAACCAAAAATAAGGGAATAATTCTTAACTAAAAGTTTACGAGTAAACAACTATAATGAAGGGCGCCAAAAATATACGTGTCCTTAGGAAGTCTTTTCTGCGCAAGTCTTACTAAACTGGTTTTATGAACAGCTTTAACTCAAAGGTCCAAGTCCAGATTACTGAGTAATTAAAAAGAACCTTTCACTGTCTATATAATTCAATTACTGCATGACCTTTGTTAGGAAGGTATTTTACAAGGTCAACATACCCAAACCTTCTGTTCCGATAATCATATTTTATCTTTATTTAAGGCTAAATTGTTACCATAAAAACCTAAGTCAAATTTCGAATCTTATACCCCATTCACACCTAAACGTGTTTAGTTAAACTATGTTTTCATTAGGAAAAAAATTGAGGAACTAGAAACCTACAAAATAATGAAACTTCCCAAAATATTGTCAGAGCAAGACAAAGAATAGTTTACATGCACTATTTCACCAAATATTGTGCAGTGCTCGTAGATAGTTTTCCAAACCTATTTAGTTAAACCACTTTAAAACATGTTTAACCCTTGGTGTGAATGGGGTATTAGATTTCTTGTACAGTATAAATCAGATGTTTTTCTGGCCTTCTTACAAAAGTAGCCGAAAAATACAAATAAAGAAATTCATCCAAGGCTATATTTTCCAGTCAATATGGCCTTAATTTTCGCGAGTCATTAGATTAAAGCTCGAAAAAATTATTGAAAAATTGTTGACATCACCATTCAGATCAAAAAGTACAATTGAGCCGGGGAAAAATTAATATCGCAATGTGGCGAACTATAGGACATATGACAAATTCTAAAAAAAGAAACAATTGATAACATCTGGTCGTCGGTTATGAGACGGCAAAGCTAGGAGCTACGAGAGAAGTAAGGTAAAGAAATGTTTTCCTTTTTCTCTTTCCTCCTCCTTTTTCTTAACGTCTTTAACTCTAGTTTCTTGTTCTTGTTCTTCTTGTTCTTCTTTTTCCTCATTTTAAATTCTTCTTTATCTCGTTCTCGTTCTCGTTCTCGTTCTTGTTTTTATTTTTCTTCTTCTTCTTTTTCTTCTTCTTTTTCTTCTTCTTCTACTTTTTCTTGTTCTTCTTCTTGTTCTTGTTCTTGTTCTTGTTCTTGTTCTTGTTCTTCTTCTACTTTTTCTTGTTCTCGTTCTTGTTCTTCTTCTTTTTCTTCTTCTTTTTCTTCTTCTTTTTCTTCTTCTTTTTCTTCTTCTTTTTCTTCTTCTTCTTCTTCTTCTTTTTCTTTTTCTTCTCCCTCTTATTCTACTACAACTATATACTTCTTCTTGTCAGTTTTCATATCCTGGCTTGTTCTTCATGTTCTTGTCTTAGCATTCTTCTTCTTCTTTGAATTCGTTCATTCATTACATTTTCTCCCTTTCC
>WHPX01000529.1:332500-608030 GCA_011057435.1 Actinia equina
CCGAGTAGAAGTGTCTATGAATGGAACATGGGGTAAAGTGGCATATAGTAGTGGATGGACCGTACAGTCAGCGAACGTTGTCTGTCGGATGTTGGGCCTACCGAATGCAACAGCCGCTCCTGAGTTATCGATGGTGTATTACAAAAGACCATCGGGATACACATGGATCCAGATCGATGGATGTAAAAAGAACGAAACGTCTCTTTTTGATTGCAGTTTTCTTGTCTTGGGACGAAGCTCTTATTACAATAAGCATGGAGACGCAGGGGTTATTTGTGGTCCCCCTAAAGGTATATTGAATTATGGCGCTATTCCGTGCCGTGCTGTGCTGTGCTGTGCTGTGCTGTGCTGTGCTGTGCTGTGCTGTGCTGTGCTGTGCTGTGCTGTGCTGTGCTGTGCTGTGCTGTGCTGTGCTGTGCTGTGCTGTGCTGTGCTGTGCTGTGCTGTGCTGTGCTGTGCTGTGCTGTGCTGTGCTGTGCTGTGCTGTGCTGTGCTGTGCTGTGCTGTGCTGTTATCATTTTGAATCATCCTAACATGGGGCTATCTTTTAGTTTCAGTTTCTTTTGCATTCAATGCTGCACTCATGGGAGAGGTCTCTTTAGTTGTCAATACAGTAAGAGCGAAGCTTGGCACCAAAAACTGGGACGACAATTCTCTAGCGGTACTCTGTCGTATGGCTGGGGTCGAAGGACCCCATGAAGTTCCTGCTTTAACTCTTGGGTCAAAAGTTTCACAAGTTGAGCAATTCCTTTGGTTAAACAATGTGAAATGTTTTGGAAACGAAAGCTCTTTGTTGGACTGTGAAAACCCTGGATTACGAAATAAAAATAAATTTGGTTTAGCGTCTTCTTCTACGGCGATGGCAGTCTGTGGTCGAGTAAATAGTGAGGACATTTTAATGCTTTTAATAATTTCCATTCTTCTTCTTGTTCTTGTTCTTTTCTTCTACTTCTTCTTCTTTTTTTTGGCTGTTGCTGCTGTTGCCGTTGCTTCTGTTGTTCCTGTTGTTGCTGTTGTTGCTGCTGTTGTTGTTTCTGTTGCTTCCACCTCTTTTATTGTTGCTTTTTGAAGTTCTTCTCGTCCTCCTTCAATTTTATAATTAAGGTAGCTCTATTCTTTTCATAACCTCTTCTGACATGTATCTTGTTCTTTTCTTCTTCTTCTTGTTTTGGATGTTGCTTCTGTTGCCGTTGCTGTTGTTGTTCTGTTGTTGTTGTTTCTGCTTTTCTTCCTGCTCTTGTTGCTTCTGTTGCTGTTGCTGTTGTTGTTGTTACTGCTGCTGCTGCTGCTGCTGGTGCTACTGTTGCTGCTGCTGGTGTTGCCGCTGGTTTTTGTTTCTGCTCTTGTTCCTGCTCTCGTTACTTCTGTTGTTCCTATTGATGTTGTTGCTACTGCTGCTGCTGCTGTTGCTACTGTTGCTGCTGTTGTCGTTGTTTCTGTTGTTTCTACTTCTTTAATTGTTGCTTTTTGAAGTTCTTCTCGTCAACCTTCAGTTTTATAATTAAGGTAGCTCTTCTCTTTTCTTAACCTCTTCTGACATGCATCTTTTAGTAAATCTAGCTTATCCTATTTTTTTTAGTTACTTTTGAGCTGACTGAAGGAAGAACATCGCGCCAAGGGATGGTCAAACCTCTTTTCAATGGTCTCCAAGGGGTGTTCTACCTCCAACCAGAACACAACTTCACCAACCTCGCTAAAGTAATCTGTCGCACACTTGGTCTTCCTCCACCATCATTGTTCGTTAATGATGCAAAGATCATTTCTCGCTATCCACAATATAGAACACTGGGTATAAAAGATCCCCGTTGCTATGGAAACGAGTCATCTATTGGCGAATGTAAGAAGACGATAGTCAAGGATGACAATACTGGAGGTCTTCCTGGATTGATATGTGGAAAAGGTAAAAAAGCCTGAATAAATATGAAACATTGTCTGTTTTTGGACTAAGTTTTTGATCTAACGTTGTGTGACAAGTCACGTTTTATGCGTCATGTCACATGACGTATTGTCACGCCACATCAGGATTCCCGTTAAATTTGTTAGTTAGCCATGCCCTGACTTAGATCAGCCCAGAGGTTGTCTCAGGGTTCTATCTGTGAGTTAGCCGCGCCCTGACTTAGATCAGTCCATAGACTTTTCTGGGTTTGATAAAGTTTGCATAAAGGTAAGTAAGCCGCTAAGTTAGTCTGGGCTGCCTGTGGCAAAGAAAGACACGGCTACCGATAAAAAGAACTGATTGTAACGCACTTATCAGGCGTTAGGGTACACAAAGTTCAAACGAAGTCATTAAACCCAGTATTTTGAACACGCGTTTGTAGTTTAATCGACAAATGACACGGTTCGACAAGAAATTACGCGGTTACACGGTTCGAAAACTACGAAACAAAGAAAGGTAAATAAAGGTTACAAAACTACAATAAATGCAGAGGAATTACAATCAAATATCTAGAGAAAATCCTTACTTACATTACTGGGCCTTTTGGTAATGAATAGAAGTCGGGAAGTAGAAATAAAACGTAGAAAATATAACAACAAATTATATTATTTGCACATGGTTTCTTCTGCCTTATGTCTCTCAAAACGTTTCTAATACGTCTTATTCTTCCGCGCGACTCCGCTGACCGTAAGTGTCAAAAGAAAAAATCCGAATAAATTATAACAATATTAACGACAAAACTGTTCTTTATCAACAAATGTTCAGCCATTACACTGATACCTGGAAATAATAAGCCTGCATGTGAACATGATTCTGCTGTGAGGAGGGGACTGGGGAGAGGAAGGGGTTCCCCTTCCCTTCCCGTCCCCAGTCCCCTCCCCAGAGAGCCAAGTTCACAGGCAAGGAAAAATCTGATTTTTAAATTGCCTATAAAAAAGATTGAAGACATCCTTTTCGTTTATAGATTTTTATTGTCCATCTGGTTGTGCTTGTTCGTATGCGCTCGACAGCGTTCACTGCACCAACGCAAATCTGACTGAAGTGTTCCAAAACGTTCACATGTTTACTTCAACCCTGTGAGTTAAAAAAACTCTATCAGACCTTTTTGAATTAGTCAGTAATAAACATCCAACTGTATACTTTAATTATAAACTCCTATTTTTGAAAAAACGTCAACTTGTTTGTCGCAGCCAAAAGAAATAGGCGATATAAGCGATAAGAAATATGTCATTCCAAGACCCGGCAAGTGGAATAGCGGAATGACTTTTTCATATTCAGTGTTGCTTGTAGTTACGTTAAATTTACGAAACCATTTTAAACAATTCGATTATTTGTATTTAGATATATGTCCTTTGCACTGAGTCCCGAGAGGAATTGAATTGAGGAAATTTATTTTCTTGCAGAAGAAAAGATCGACTGCCTATTGTTTTGTCTCTCAGAACAATTCCTCTAGGAAATCAATGCAAGGTGTCTATATACCCTTCATTCCTTTCTGTCTTATGATCTATCGCCTATCGCTTTGGCTTCGACAACCTTCTAGGTGGATATTCATTTACTCGGGCCTCATTTCAGCATTAAAACATTTACGACTATTCTCAAATATCAAGTGTAATCTCGTGTGCTTTCACAACCTTGGTCGCTATACTATAAGGGTCGAAAGTATTCGTGTACGGAAATTGTCAGGGAAATTCTATTCAACTTCAAATTTCGAGTGAGGAGAACCAAAATCCCACGCGCGTAACCCGTACAAGATGAATCAAGCCAAAATTTAATGTTTTTGGGGAAGAAGGTGAAATTTTCTAAAAAAAGAATCGTGCGTTCAGAGACTTTCTTAGCTAATTTTCATGCCCTTTTAATATCTATCTTTAATGTATCTAGTCATCTTCAAGACAATGGATCAAAAACAGAACTAGACGAGTCTTTTCTCCTGCGACTTCCACTAAAAGTATCAACACTGTAAGTGTATTCTAATCTAGTGCTCACTCTCCGGCATGCTTGCTGGAAAATACTAAAACCACATATCAATGATATGCCTTATATTCCTATTTCATTTGGGAAAACAATACGAAGCATGGTTCACTGATCTGCAGTTTTCGGAAGAGTTTCGGATTTTATTCGGCGAATACAAAAATTTACTAACCCGACCGTACTAAAGTATTAATAATGCAGTTAATATATCCTGGTTTGAAGTTGTTTGTGCACTAGCAACCACGTGATTAATCTGCATTACAATGCGAAAACCATCATGGCGACTATCGTGAATATAAAGTATTGACGCCCTTTAGACCAATCACAGAGCGCGAAATTATTGTTCATCCAATGAACATCCTCGCAAACAGCATCTTCACGGTCACGATCGACAACGCATGCGTGTATTTAGCGAGCAGTTGTCAAAGTCCCAAAGAGGGTTTCTCAGTGCAGCAATATATACCTCTATCGAGCGACCAACCTCTTTTTGACAACCAATTGCCACAGTCTCAAAAGGGTTTTTGCACTCGTTCATATACCTGACGGGAAGGCCCTTTTATATCATAGTAGCAACTTTGGCTGCAGATTGTCTTACAAACCTCGAAGTGTTCTAAGAAATTGTTTTTTATTTTTTATTTTGTAGTTCGATAAAAGGATACAAGATTCACCGGTTGAAGCGGGCATACTTTTTCCGTCTAAAGAATAAGCTGGATAAATTGTAAGTTACTAATACCCTCATAATGTCATTCGTAGCTCTCCTTGTGACTTCTCTTCGCTTAAACTCAATCCACGGTCAAATGGACCTAATAATCCATCTTGGCCTAATATTTCAGACCAAGTGTTATTCTTTGAGAATAAGATTTGAGTTGTATCCATATTTATGTGTCTTCTCATGCGCAAAAGTTAAACAAAGAAATGATATTCAAGGGAATGAGAAAAGGAATAAGGGAATAAATACATGAATAACTAAGTGAATTATAATGGCTGATTAATAGGCTCCTCCTCGGCTAGGCGTAATGTTGTCCCATTTCAGACCACGTGTCATTCCCTTGAGAATAATTTTCTTTGTTTGAGTTGTGTCCATATTCATGTGCCTTCTCATGTGCAACCGAGTGCAAACATTAAAAAAAGAAATGATATTCAAGGGAATAACACGTGGTCCGAAATAGGTAAACATTGCACCACAACGAACAACGAATAAGATCAATATTCAAAATATGTTGCTTGGCTACTATTGGGGCACACTTGAATGAGAGTGGATAATGGAAATGAGTTGAAACTTGGCTAAACTTATCTCATATATGGCTACAATAGTAGCCAAGCAAAATATTTTTTCAAAAACTCACGTGGTCTGAAATTGGAAAACATTCTTTCTTTTCTTTCTTTCTTTCTTTCTTTCTTCTTTCTTTCTTTCTTTCTTTCTTTCTTTCTTTCTTTCTTTCTTTCTTTCTTTCTTGCTTTCTTTTCTGAATTTTAAAACCTTTTTTTCATTCATCTTTTAGAACACTTGAAAACAACGACCTCCACATTCTCGATCCGTGGTTTATTTCGAGGCTTAAAATGAGTGCAATGTAAGTTTTGCTCTGATTTGAATCGATTTTGAATCGATCTGTGACAGAGTTAGCCGTGCCCTGACATTGTTCAGCCCAGAGGTTATTTCAGGGTTCAATGTGTGAGTTAGCCGTGCCCTGACATTGATCAGCCCAGGGGGTTGTTTCAGGTTTGGATCTGTGAGTTAACCGTGCCCTGACTTAGATCAGCCAAGAGGTTGTTTCAGGGTTCAATCTGTGAGTTAGCCGTGCCCTGACATTGTTCAGCCCAGAGGTTGTTTCAAGGTTCAATCTGTGAGTTAGCCGTGCCCTGACATTGATCAGCCCAGAGGTTGTTTCAGGGTTCAATCTGTGAGTTAGCCGTGCCCTGACTTAGATCAGCCTAGAGGTTGTTTCAGGGTTCAATCTGTGAGTTAGCCGTGCCCTGACTTAGATCAGCCCAGAGGTTGTTTCAAGGTTCGATCTGTGAGTTAGCCGTGCCCTGACTTAGATCAGTCCAGAGGTTGTTTCAGGGTTCAATCTGTGAGTTAGCCGTGCCCTGACATTGATCAGCCCAGAGGTTGTTTCAGGGTTCAATCTGTGAGTTAGCCGTGCCCTGACTTAGATCAGCCTAGAGGTTGTTTCAAGGTTCGATCTGTGAGTTAGCCGTGCCCTGACTTAGATCAGCCCAGAGTTTGTTTCAAGGTTCAATCTGTGAGTTAGCCGTGCCCTGACTTAGATCAGCCCAGAGGTTGTTTCAAGGTTCGATCTGTACAGGTCAATAAAGATCTTTGAATTCACATCATTCAATGTTATTTACCAGAGAAATTAAAGACAACAACATAACAACGATAAAAACAGACGCTTTCGCTGGAATATTTCAATGTAGTTCAATGTGAGTAAAAAAGTCCTTGTACTTGAGTTGAACAAATCTCGTATCCAGAACCTGCTTTTCTTCTGGCCTGCGGCAAAGAACGAGGGCTCTGGTATATTCCATTTTTGGCGCATGCGCAATTTTCCAGAAGTGAAATATAATTAATGAAAATCATGCTTTAAATCAGTTCTGTGTTTACTTTCGTCTAAAATAAGAATTAGAAATCGGAACCTTTTATTATTTATCTATTTATTTTTTACTTTATTTTGGCAAGTCTATGAACGCATGCGCTATTATACAGCAATTCCAAGAAATCCTGGTCTCAAAAAATTGATTATGCCAGAGCCCTCGTTTTTCGCCGCAGGCCAGAAAAAACGCAGGCTCTGGGTACGGGATTGGGGTTGAACATTGCAGAAAACCGTCTGCGCATGATTCCTTTAATGTTCGTATGCATATTAGTTTAAAACGTTTTTGTGAAATTGCAACAATATGCAAATTTGACTTTCAAAGACGCCTGACAAATAAACTTTACAAAATGCAAAATTTCAGTCAAACGTAATTTCAGTCAATTTTGTTTATATTCTTTTATTGCTTTTATCAATAAAATAGAATGGACCCAAAAAAGTATGGCGCTTAGCCCCAAAATGCACTGCACTGCCAACCTGAGCCAAAGATTTTTTTAATCTTAACCTTGGGATGGTTAATGTACTGTAAATGTATATAAGAATAGTTTCCTTCATAGTTCCCGGCGGCATCTTGAAAGGTAGCCGTGCCTTTGCATCGAAGTGAGACGAACGGTGAACTTGCAATGATAGAGACGTGAATAAATGTCCAAGGTGTTAAAAAGGTCTCTATCATTGTTTGCAAGCTCATCACCGTTCGTCTCGCTTGGATGCAAAGACACGGCTACCTTTCAAGATGGCGCGGGGAACTGTAAAGGAGACTATTCTTATATACATTTACACTATTGCCCGATTTCCTCTTGCATTGATCAGTGCGTTGCAATAAAAGCATATTAATAAACAAACTAGAAGAAAATTTTTTAAAATCATTGTATTATATATTTATGTTATTTTACAGATATTTGACAAGAAACAATATACAATTCTTAGAAAGAGGAGCTTTTGCAACTCCATATCAATTGTATGTAAGCTTATGTAATCAATAGATTTATCTTTGACTACATGAAAGTTTTTTTAAATTGTCTATCACTTGTCCTAAAACAAATTTTTCTGAGCATTTGACAGCCGCAATTGTGAGTAGTTTTGCTTTGCGGAATTCCTGTGTTGTGTACACGGACGTACGTACGGACGGACGTACGGAAGTGACGTCAGCGAAGCCATGAAAAATCAACTCGATGGTTTACCATTTTTTAAACAAAAGACATAAATGGTCTCTTGTGTGTTTGTCTTTGTATGATGAATGTTGTGGTTGAGTGATAGCAACTATTAGTCACTGAATAGATACTGTTTGTCAGTATCAACTTTGTTTTTATTTCATGGTTTTACTGCATGCGCTCTAGTGAGTTGCAGAATAATATTTTTTAAAATCTATTTGATAATGCCTTCTAAGACATCACACTGACTCATTAACATATTAGAAGTATAAAACTAGATTTCTCCAATATGCATCACTGAAATCATATAAAAATATTTTACCATTCAACTATTCACTTCATGTTGAACCAATAGTGATAACATATTGAGTTAAGGGTGAGGATCAAATGAAGAAACAAAAAGCTAACTAGATATCCATGCTTCCATGGCGAGCTCTAATCCGTTCTTTCTGAAATTAAAACTAGAATTATTGAGGGCAACAATTTAGGTAAAATCACTCGGGACACTTTGAAAAGTCGACACATGTAAGTACTATTGACATGTGACGTCATAGACGCCATATTGAATAAATCATAAAAACAGATCATAATTATATGACATATGTAACGTGCAAGAGAACTTGTAACGTGCTTATGGTTGCCGTCGTGGTCGTTATCATGGTTGTTGATGTGGATGGGCTTGTGGTTGAGGTCGTAGTTGTGGTTGTTGTGGTTATTTTGATAATTTGGTGTGAAATGTGATCGTCCGGGTGATTTTATTCTTAAGAAAGACTTTTGTTGGTGGTGACTGACGTTCCGACAACCTGAACGTAGGTCATCTTCAGAGTCCAGTTTGAAAACGTTTCTCACTGGACTCTGAAGGTGACTACCGCTCAGGTTGTCGAAACGTCAGTCACCACCGACTAAAGTCTTTCTCAAGACTACACTCACCCAGACGATCACATTTAACACCGAACTTCAACGCCTGGGTTCAAACCATTTACGCTTAAATTGATAATGTTGACATTTAATGTCATCAATATAAAATCACATGATTGATCGGTTCACTGGTTGTTTGATTTTTCTAAAGCCAAGACGAGAATGAAATAATCAATAGATTGTCTCACGAAGATTACAATGGTTTATCAAGGATTGGTGAATTTCTTACCACCTTAAGTTTTCTGTAAGTTAGACATTCCATCGTGTGTTGTATACAATGTGTATACAAGCTGTGACGTACTTGTGGTGTGGTGTCATGTCATGCTGTGACGTACTTGTGGTGTGGTGTCATGTCATGATGTGACGTACTTGTGGTGTGGTGTCATGTCATGCTGTGACGTACTTGCGATGTGGTGTCATGTCATGCTGTGCCGTACTTGTAGTGTGGTGTCATGTGTCATGTCACGCTGTGACGTACTTGTGATGTAGTGTCATATCATGCTGTGACGTACTTGTGGTGTGGTGTCATGTGTCATGTCACGCTGTGACGTACTTGTGATGTAGTGTCATGTCATGCTGTGACGTACTCGTGATGTAGTGTCATGTCATGCTGTGACGTACTTGTGATGTGGTGTCATGTTATGCTGTGACGTACTTATGATGTGGTGTCATGTCATGCTGTGACGTACTTGTGATGTAGTGTCATGTCATGCTGTGACGTACTTGTGATGTAGTGTCATGTCATGCTGTGACGTACTTGTGATGGGGTGTCATGTCACGCTGTGACGTACTTGTGATGTGGTGTCATGTCATGCTGTGACGTACTTGTAGTGTAGTGTACTTTGGCGTATTTTGTCGTACGTGTTGTTTTCATGTAGTTTAGTGTCATGCTGTACCGTTCGTTGTCATTTCATACTTGTGGTGTGGTGTGGTGTGGTGTGGTGTGGTGTGGTGTGGTGTGGTGTGGTGTGGTGTGGTGTGGTGTGGTGTGGTGTGGTGTGGTGTGGTGTGGTGTGGTGTGGTGTGGTGTTGCTGTTTTTCTTTGTGCAATTTTCTTTCCGTACTGATATTTTTTCCCTATTTAGTGCTCTGCCAGACAACAAAATTGAAGATATAGAAGATGCTTCCTTCGGTGTTCGCCCCAGTCTTTTAGTCTTGTAAGTCGTTGACGCATTGTCATAGAGAAGAAGGAGAATCTTATTTTAATTACAACGCCTGTTTACTAATGCCAAAAGACTGAATATCTTCTATTGCCGTCCTTAGCTTTGCGCTTTCATTAAGACGGGACAACTTACGCAAAAAATATATATGGAAAACCATTCGAATGACACGTCATACCGTACCGTGAACGTGCTGTAAGTCAGTACCGTACGTTTGCCACTCATACGATAATCATTCTTATGGGAAGCCATTTTAGTGTTGCCGCATGTGGTACCGTGTACGTGCTGTAATAAAGCCGTTGGGATTGCTTCTCCTAACACTTCTCTCGTATTCTGCTAACCCTCGCACACAGCACGCGCGCGCGTTTTCTTTTTCTTCATTCCTAAAGTTTGTCTGCACGTTTTTCCAGCATAATTTTTTCTGATATAAACATAATAAATTGCGAGCTTAGTTATCAAAATGTAACATGCAACAAGCAATATGCAAAATGCAAAGTGCAACGTGCAGACACCTTCACCAATCTTTGATAGCTTAATATTAAGACATTTCCTACGCGGATGGTTAGGTGAGTGTTGAATACAATCTGCTGTAAATCAATTAACACGTAATTATTTTAGGTATTTACAGAAAAACCTTATCAGACGAATCAAGAAAACTACCTTCGGCGTTGCGTCTAAAAGATTAAAAATATTGTGAGTATTCTATGATATCAGCAGAGGAAAAGAACCCCCTGGGGGTACCTTGGTTTCAGGAACTACCAAAATCTCATTTTGGATTTAAGAGACTACGACCAGAAACCAGAAACTCATGAGAGAGTTGAAACGTGTCAAAGTCATACGTTTCCTTACTACGATGCTACGGAATATTCAACTTTTTTCTTGACAAATTTCTTTTCTCTTGCTTCAAAAATTCCCAAAACCAAATTAAAGACATAGCTATCAAATGTTTGATTGAAAGATTCGGTAAATCGTCTCTGAAAGTCAGAAAATTCAGCAAGAAATTTGACATTTGAGAGAAGCGGCCATTTTGAATCCAACCCATAATTCCAAATATGGTATTAAAAATACTAATTTGCATGTCAAAATTTTCCAAGCATGGTTATAGTGTTAGACGTTTCATCCTCTTTATCAGTTTCGGGTGAAACCATTTGTCATCTTATTGGAGTCCCGATTTAGAGGAAAGGGCTGGAACTCATCACCTCTGGAAGTGGAATTCTGGATTTTGTCCTTGAATGTCTGCATTACTAAGAGTCAAATCGCAAATGAAAATGTATATTTTGTCTATTCGATCCTTCCTTTCACCTTTCTTTTCGTTCCTTTCATCTTTCCTTTCCTTTCTTTTCCTTTTCTTTTTCTCCTTTTCCTCTATCTCATCTTAGTTTTTGAATGTTTACTTTCAATCAAGGTGGTTATCTTTGAACCCGATAGACGTTATCGAAGAAGGAGCATTTGCTGGAGTCAGAAACCTACGTTTTGTGTAAGTTTCAACACTAATTTGAATTAATTCCATACATTCCATCTTTTCTTCGCTTAACATTCCAAAAGAGATTAATACTTTTGTGACATTAAATTTTTAAATTAAATTAAAATTGATTGGTCTTCCTGTGGTAAGCATGCACACACGCGCGCATGCAGTTTTCTAAAATGTCGCACGGGGTCATAAGTAAGCAAATGTGGCGGATGATACAAATAAGTCAATTTTATGTACGCCGCCATCTTTGATTATTTACTTGATTCCTCGCTATTTCTCGCAGAAAACCGTATTCGTCAGCATGCCACATTACCACAGGAAGACCAATCAACGACTTTTTGTCTGCCGTGCTCCCTTGGCACAGTGTGTAATTGTTAGCGGAAAACCGTATTCGTCAGCATACGTCATTTCCACAGGAAGACCACTCAACAAATGTATGTCTGTCGTGCTCCCTTGGCCCAGTGTGTAATTGTCGCTCAAGAAAGAGAGACTGAGGTGGACTGGGTCAAAGACGACACTAAAGAAAAACGTTTACGCATGCGTACATTTCAGCGCAATGTTTTCCAGGAATAGCCTCCGTAACAAGCAGTTGATGTAATGTGTTCATAAAAATACAACAAATCACACCCAATACAATTGATAGAACGACAATAGATTTTCTGAATACATTAAAGCAACTGAGTGCTGTACGTTCTCCCATATTTTCCTATTTCAAACCACGTGTCATTCTCTAGAATATCTTTTTTTGTTTAACGGTTGTGTATGAGAAGACATATGAATATGGATGTAAATCAAACGAGGAATCTCACTCTAAAGCGAATGACACGTGGTCTGAAATGAAAAACATTACACTCAAGGTAAAGAGCTCTATTTTACGCTACACAGGAGTTTAGTGGATACAAATATAAGAATCATTTCACCCGGCAAGCTGTTGCATATGATAACTATTGACCCAGGACCAATGAGGAGGAGACGCGCTGCAGATTCCATAGTCCTTGGGGATACTCTATCTATTCAATACCAGAGGTAATAAACACGATACTTAACAATTATTTGCTGAAGGCGGAGTGAATATCGGGGACTAATAACCGAAACGAAGTTGAGTTAAACTTGAAATCATTCTTTTCTGTGAAACATTCCATTATCTTTTGGCTAACATCTTCAGCTGTACTAGGTCTCTGAGCACGATACAGGCAACCCAGTGAAAGCATAAAGGGCGTCTTGCTCCTCTTTGAGACAAGCGTGTACATTTGATAAAAATTTCTCGACAATAAAAAACCAAAGTGTGATCAAACTGGGCAGCCCATTTTACGTTATTTAGGACGTCTTGTTTATGTTTTTATGCCTGTGAGACACTGTATTGATAACTAATGATTATGGCTTATACATAACGATTCTCTCTACAGTTCACAAACGCAATCTTTGTTGTTTGAATGCGAAGAAGCAGAAGAGTTCTCGTCAGCTCGCGGATATCTTATCACTCACATTGGAGAATTGACGTACTGCTCTCCCTGTCCGTATGGAACTTTTAAAGAGAACGGCACATGCTCGCCATGTCCAGCAGGTAGATGTCAAGTTATACTATACGTTTAACTAAGATTTAAAAAAAAGCTGTTTAGACTGACATAGCTCTATTTTATCGGCATGGCTAACTCACAGATCGGACCAGGAAACAACCTCTGGGCTGATCTAAGTCAGGGCACGGCTAACTCACATATAGAACACCCTAAAATAACCTCTGGCTGATCTAAGTCAGGGCATGGCTAACTCACAGATTGAACCCTGAAACAACCTCTAGGCTGATCTAAGTCAGGGCATGGCTAACTCACAGATCGAACCCTGAAACAACCTCTGGGCTGATCTAAGTCAGGGTATGGCTAACTCACAGATAGAACCCTGAAACAACCTCTGGGCTGATCTAAGTCAGGGCATGGTTAACTCACAGATTGAACCCTGAAACAACCTCTGGGCTGATCTAAGTCAGGGCATGGATAACTCACAGATAGAACCCTGAAACAACCTCTGAGCTGATCTAAGTCAGGGCATGGTTAACTCACAGATCGAACCCTGAAATTAACAACAACCTCTTATTGGCTGATCTTAGTCAGGGCTGGAAGTTATAATTATTTACTAATAATATCGATCCAACTAGTACTTCCAGACGTATGAATTCATTCATTCTCCAAACATATTCATTGGGTTAAATTGATAGGAATAGAGTGGCTTTGCACGTAACCTGTGCAATAGTTAAATAGACGTTATTAGACGCAAAGTCCATTGTTTACTTTGTGTTCTATTTATTATTTTGTCTAATCACACGGATTTAGTGAATCTCTCTAGACCTTGGACGTAATGGTTTCTTATTCCAAACTACGTGTCATTCTCTTGAGAATTGATAAGATTCTTTGTTTGAGTCGTATCCATATTCGTATATGTATCTTGTCATGCACAACTATTAACGAAGAAATGATACTCTAGAGAATGACACGAGGAGTAGATACCAGATTTCACTCTATTGCCTTTGTAACTCGATTTCCAATCAGTTTTAATCCAAATTTATTTTCCACTCTCCAAGACACACGATCTCTCAAACATACGCTCTCGTCGTCTCCGTCTCTCACTCGGGCCTAGGCCCCTCTCACACCTTCAAACATTCGTTTACATTTCATTGTGGTATTGACCCAAATGCCTCGACTTGAAACAATTGTTTGAAGGCGATAGAGTGTAACCCTGATATCTGCCCATGGGAAACAGGGAAAACTTTATGCTCAAGGTAAAGACAGTTCTTTAAAGGCTTTTTAAAATGATTTTTAGGTGGTTTCTACCAAGACGAGCAAGCTCAATACCAGATCGTTTCTCATGGTTTAGGATGTAAACAGTGTCCCGTAGGAGCCTTTGTCAGCCCACAAAGATCTCCTGGTCGTCAGAGTTCTGATTGTCAGGCCTGTCCAGATGGTACGTAGGACTTTCACTAGAGCGCCTTTTTATTCCACTTCCACCATTTTCAAACGACAAATTTTTAACTCAGTCGGCAGTTTTATTAACTCAGTCGGTAACTAGCTTAACTTCTCACGTCTAATCTTTGGGGTCTCGGGCTTGACAATGTCTGGTATCATAATGTGAGCAGAGCTTGTTAGGTTTCTCTTTTGATTCGAGGGTTTTCTTCGGACTCTCCGTTTTTCCCCTTCCGGTCAATACCAACACGTACATTCCAATTCGATCTAATTTAGATCAGCCCAGGGGTTGCTTATTATTTCAGATGGAACATGTTTCCTTAAATGCTTCCAAAGGTGGCAAAACTGTCAGGAAAAATCGGGAAACATTGTTTCCGTGCGTCTTTGAAGCATGAAATGTTTCTGCCGCACAGCACAACGATTTTTGCGTCTTGGAAGCAAAATTTGTTGCACGCAGCAATGTTTCGCATGTGACTAAATTGGGAAACATCGGGGAGACATGCACGCGGTAAACATGTTTCTGGAAAAATGTTTCCTCATTTATCCAGGGCCTCTTTGATGCCCTGACATATTATCCCAGAGATTATTAAGTTTTAATAAGGATTGATTTGAATTGAACCGCTCTCATCTTCAATGTTTTCACTGTCTTCAAAGGAACCCGTCGAGATCGTCATGCACTATTCAAAGCCTGTTCCTGTCTTGAAGATCATTACCGTATCGATCGATTCAAAAAATGTTTCCCATGCCCACGAGGTTACATGTGTACCAACGAGACCATCAATCTCTTACCTGGCTTCTTCTGGCAATGGAACTCTACAGAAGCTAAACTCACTTATACAAAGTTTTCATCAGAGTTACAAGTCCCAAAGAGAACTTATAACAAAAACTTGACTACGTTTGCATTAGGTATACCTAAGGCATACGCCTGCCCTGTAAGTGATGCATGCAAGGGGGGCATAGAATCTGAATGTGCTGTTGGCTATGAGGGTCCATTGTGTGCCGTCTGCAGCAGACAATTCTACATGCTGGCGTCTATTTGCCGAAGGTGTCCAACTCTCCCTTGGATTATAGCTCAGGTTACCTTAGCTATTCTAGTCTTGGTGGGTCTTTTCGCCTTCTTGTTCAAGGACAAGAAGGAAAAACGTGATGGTAGATCCATTTCTGACATCATGACAAGCAGGCTTAAAATCCTGATTGGATTCTACCAAGTGACTTCAGGAACTATCTCCAGTTTCTCGTACGTCGAGTGGCCTGATACCATGGTCAAGCTGGTCAGGTACGCAGAGATTTTCCAAATGAACCTTCTTCAAATCGCTCCGCTTCACTGCCTCGCTGAATCCCTCAAATCGGATGCTCACGTCAAACTCTTGGCAATTGTAGTTTTCAACACTCTGGCAATACTCGCAGGGCTTGTTTACTATCATATAATGAAAAGACGAAAAACAAGACAGAATGACAACAATTCCATTCCGGGAAAGATCCTTCTTCAACAGCGATGTTACCGAATGGTTTTCCTCGCACTTTTCATAACCTACCCCATGACTTGCAGCTATATCTTCCAAGTTCTTCCCGACGCTTGTCACAAAATTTGCACCTCTACCAACGAGAAGTTCTGCCAGTTTTATCTCAAGTCTGATTACTCTGTCGTGTGTGGGGGTGAGAGGTTTGAAGCCATGGGAATTCTTTCTTATACACTCCTCGTCTACCCTGTTGGATTTCCATCCTTGATATTTTTCCTTCTATGGAAATATTACTACAGGTACGAGAAAGGCAAGAACCAGAACGAACAAATACAGGCAAGAACCAAGATTGTGAACCAGAATGAGAGAAAGAATTTGAATCACGATGGTATTGTGCAGGGACTGAAATTCATATACGAAAACTATGCCAGTAACGTGTGGTTTTGGGAGATCATCGAACTTGTTCGCAAGGTCATCATCACGTCTGTCATCCTTCTTGCTCATGCTGAAAGTCGTACATACCTTGGGATAACAGCCATAATATCAGGTCTATACGCCGTGCTGTTTGCTTACTACAAGCCAATCACTGACACCTTTGAACACTGGCTGCAGCTGACGTCCTTATTGGCTACCATGGTGAACATGATTGTTGGGCTGCTATTGAAGATCCCAAGTGACAGCTTGTCTTCTAGTGTTAATACCCAGGTCGATGAAGTTTTTGTCACGGTTTTACTGATGATTGCTAACATTGTTGTGATCGCTATAATGGTTGGTGAGTAAGATTGAAACAATTTGAAACTCAATCATCGGAGTCAGGCGATTTGACTGAATAGTTAGCAGTCTATATTGTAATTATTTCCTTGCTTCCTTTCTTCGCTGCTTCCTTGCTTCCCTGCTTCCTTGCTTCCCTGCTTCCTTGCTTCCCTGCTTCCTTACTTCCCTGCTTCCCTGCTTCCTTGCTTCCTTGCTTCCTTGCTTCCTTGCTTCCTTGCTTCCTTGCTTCCTTGCTTCCTTGCTTCCTTGCTTCCTTGCTTCCTTGCTTCCTTGCTTCATCCTTGCTCTTTATATTCTTAGCTCCTTTTTTATATATATTTTATTCTCTAGCCTTTTCTTTTTAGTTTTCAAATGGTAACATGACTGCATTACTCAGCATTTTAAAAATCTGCAGTACTTTGAAAGTTGAATTAGTGAAACATCCTTCAAAAGAGCATCATTGTATTATACCAAGGTTTTATAGAAAGGTCATAGGTGATTTGTTTCTCATAAGTCATCATTGTTTCAATTTACAAATGATGACAAATTAACTCAAATGCCTCCAAAAATATAAACAATATTTTACCATTCAACAATTTACTTTATGTAGAATCAATAGTCAAAATTTTTAATTAGGCATGCACACACTTTTTGTTTTACGTTTATAGTTCGCTACATGGTAACGTTCCTACAGACCCTCAATTCCATCAGGAAGAACCCACATTGCTCCTTGTCCTGCTGTTTGTATCTTTTGCTGACGGTGAGTGAGGCAGGTAACGACATCTCGGGCATAGACAACAACGATGACCTTAAAACCTACCAAGATATGAACACGGGGGATGAGCAACCAGAATTGGAGATGACTCCTGTTGGACTTTCAGTTGAGTTAAAAGAGGATGACGAGAATGGCAAAAAACCTATGAAATAGGCTGTGAACGGAACTGTAAAGAAAATCGTTTTGTTGCTGATGTTGAATACGTTGTCATTGCTGTTGCTGCTGTTATTAATGCTGCTGCTGTTGCTGTTAGATTAACGTGCTGACACACAACAATGCACGCAACACGCAAGCAATAAATTTGAAACGGGGTGACACACATTTATTGCAACAAAATCACGCAACATCGCTTGTGTCAGCCTGCTATGTTAAGATATTTGGTCAGCAGTTATAAATTTGGTGTAAGCTGATTGGCTGGAAATTTGAAAACGTTGCACGCAATGTTGCAGCCATGTTCACGTGATGAAATTTGTTGCGCGCAATGTTGCCAGAGTAGAGCGCGATTCAACAGAGTAGAGTGCAACAAGTTTGGGGTAGACAAACGCTACAACATTCCTGTTGCGTGCAATGTTGCACCGTGTGTCAGCACCTTTAGGGTTGTTGCTGCTGCTGTTATTGCTGCTTTTGCTGTCCCCTTTTTGCACCACAGTGGAGTCATGATAATTTTCCACCAGTAGCCTCTTTACCTTGAGATACTTTTCAGGGTGTTCATAGTGCACCTTATATTCCAAGCTCTCCCAATCAATTCTCCATTAATAGATATTTTAAACGGCTTAAGCTACTGTACTTGGGGTGGGAAGAGGCTGAAACAAGTGTATGAGATTGCTGAGGAAATTGAGCCATGGACTCTTTGCCAGTAGCGCATGCAGTGTGGTTAGTCTCGCCTCTTCGACCAACCGATCAAACGAGCGAACCAACTGAGATATGAGTTGATCACTAATCACCACCCAAAGTACAGCAGTGGTGAAGCCCAAGAACATAAATGCGCCTCTAGCAGCCATGGTATAGTCTATGTATGACACCGAATCAAGCTTTAATTAGTCTCGGTTTTGGAGAAAAAGCAAAAGCTGGAAAACCCTGGGGCTAATGCAAATTGAGCCTCGGGCAGCAGAGTTGAAATTAATGGCGAACATTTTAACAAGAACCAACTAACCGACCAACGAATTAAGGGCTCTTTCCATTAAATCGAACCGATCGGTCTAAGCCTTAAGTTCTCATTGGCATTCGTTAGTTCTTACAACAGGACCAACGCGGCCCGAACCTGTTTTGAGAACTGACAGGTACCATCTGAGAACTAGCCGCTCGGACCGATCAGTTCGACTCAATGTAAAACGTTCTAACACAGTGACAAACCAATTAACCGATTGACCAGCCAACTAGCCAACCGAATAACCAACTAACCGATCGATCAACCAACAATTTAACTGATCGACCAATAAACCAACCGACTGACCAACCAAATAATCGACGCACCAACCAACCGCTAACCAACTGACCAACTTCTGGTTTAGAGAGTGTTTATTTATTCATTTGCTCAGTTCATAAATAAAATAATATGCTAATGATAGACCTATTTAGGTTGAGTGTAATGTTTACTCCTTTCAGACCACGAGTCATTCTCTTATGCATAATATTCTTTGTTTTAGTGGTATCTATATTCACGTGTCTTCTCATGTTCAACCATCAAACAAAGAAATGATACTCTAGGGAACACATCTAGCATGAATTGGAAAAACATTTGCACCCAGGCTAAAAACAGGTCTAGCTAATTGCTAAAAACAGATTTGCCAATTATCAGGGACAGATCCAGGAATTTGTTCAGGGAGGGGTGCACTGCACAAAGTTAACCCAGGGAGGGGTGCACCCATTAGAATCAAAGGGAAAAGATATTATTTTGCATTGGTTATCTTCACAGAGTTGAACCAGGGAGGGGTGCGCACCCCCTGCACCCCTCCCTTCGATTCGCCACTGATTATGATAAAATTTAATACAAAACAATATAAATAGATCCAATAGTAGACAAACCAGATATATCCATGAAAAAGCACAAAAACTAAATAGCACTATGCACTTGTATTTCTTTTGGTTTCAATTTATCTCTTCGGCTTGGGTGTAATGTCTTCCCGTTTCAGACCACGTCTCATTCCCTAGAGTATCATTTCTTTGTTTAACGGTTGCACATGAGAAGACACATAATATGAGTACAACTCAAACAAAGAATCTTATTCTCAAGGGAAAGACACGTGGTCTGAAATGGGAAAACATTGCGCCAAAGCCTATGAGGTCTATTGTTTTATTGATGTAATTTTGTACTAATAAGTCTGTACTATTACACGGAAATATGGCTTGCATTCTATTATGTTATATATGTTATACAAATAAACTAATATAAGCTAATAGGAACAATAACTTTCTCAATTGTGCCCTGGTGTCAGCTGAGGAAAGTACATGATAGTTTGCCGAGTCCTGTACAACCTAGAAAGAACAAAAAAGAAGCTGGAACAGGTACAGTTTTAAATGTTACTCTTAGAAGCAAATTTGTGAAAAAAATAATATCTAACAGCATTTGTGCCAATCATTCACGTGGATGAGACGATGGGGGGTGGAGAAAGTGTTTTTGATGCAAAGCATTTTCCAGACCCCAACCTAATAGCATTCATGTCTTTTGGTACCCCCCTTCAATCGTTTAAAAATTCCTCCCAATCACGTCTCTTTTTGACCTTTCAAGGCCCCCACTAAAAAAATTAAAATTTTTGGGCCCCCATTTTCTCCTCCACCACCCCCCTCCCCTTGCCTCCATGACTCAAATAATGACTCGCCCAAAATATGAAAGGTAAAATATGAGGTAAGAAGAGCAGCCTGAGAAAAGAATGGGAAAAGGGTGGGGAAAATAATAATTTTAGACTTGAATATAGAGTTTCTCGAGCTGTGATTGGTTGAGCGAGCGGTGATTCTGAGACGATAAACACCGCTGGAGCAGTGAATATGAGGTTTTCCAAAGGGCCCCCCATTTTCTCCTCCACCACCCCCCTCCCCTCGCCTCCACGACTCAAATAATGACTCGCCCATAATATGAAATAGAGGTAAGAAGAGCAGCCTGAGAAAAGAATGAGAGAAGAATGGGAAAAAAAATAATTTTAGACTTGAATGTAGAGTTTCTCAAGCTGTGATTGGTCAAGCGACCAGTGATTCTGGCACAATAATCACCGTTGGAGTGGTTAATATGAAGTTTTCAAACTTTTTTCAGATCAGAAGTACTTCTTACTTAATACTAAGACGTTTTTTTTATCCTGAATTTCGACAGTTTTCTCTGATATTCAAGATTTAATTTAAACCGCTCGAAGACTCACGGCTCGCTAAATATTCCATCGATAATCCCTTCCCCTTCAGCGAATAATTGTCAAATATTTGGTATGTACCTGGATATTCTTCATCATGAAAGCAGCTTATTATCCATTCACATTCAGCTTTTGTTTCCATACTGAAATAGTTGAACAGTGTTTAATAATGATCATATCCTTGCCTGGCAAGTTGTTATGCTTCTTTAAAGGTGTGTAGAGGTTTTGAAAAATTGAAGACAAAACTGATGTCTTCAGTGCTTTGTTCATGGTGACACCAATTATATGCATGCAGAGCCACATCAGTGACAAAAAGTTCAGCCACTCATAACAACCCTGCACAAGCCATGGTTAAATCTAGCGTCACTTACATTATTGTTTGGGAATGGTTAAGTGATACATAACTAAGATTAACAATGATTGTCGCAAGACCAAAGAAATGAGGCTTATTCACCTATTGCGCACTCTTAGTCCCATTCTTTTGTCTTTTGATTGTTTCTTTCGTTTCCTTGCCCACATTGTTCTCATTGGTTTCTTTTGTCTTGTTCTCAGTATATAAAGACTCCTTTCTACCACCTCTTTCTCTTTTACTCCAATTAAAGACTAGAGTCCGAAATGTCAGTAAGTTTTTTCATCTTTTCACAGTGTAAAATTTACCCTTTTATCATTTCTGTTTCATTTCATTTCAAATATCTCAATGCGCTTTACATTTATAACCAGTGGAGGACTTTACGGGCTGCGTATTAAGGCACCATGGCAGCCGTGCAGCTTACAATCATGAGTGTGAATGTTAGTAGATTAGTATTATGCCTCGTATACCTGATAATTGCACAACCCAAACTGTTTCCCTGGACATCTCTTTCAATATCACAACTAATTACGTTGCCATAAAGTTGAAGAAGCTCCCCTAGATCCTGAAAGGCAATATCTTTTCTTAGTATTTCTTTGAGCGTGCGTCAAATTGTCACCCAAAAACCTAGATAATAAGGTCCAACCATAATTATCGACATGTGCGTTGAGTGTTGTGTTCATATAAAATTGAATGAAGTGGTAGCTGTGCGTGTGAGTGAAAAATTTCCCTAATTGAGCGAAAGCACTAGAACGACTAGACACTTAAATGAAACTAGTGATTTATTTATTTATTTTATAAAACTAAAAAATAATTTTTGTGTCAAAATTTGGAGCCTGCAACATGCATAACTTAATGAACAAATGTATGACTTGTCACAAGTAAGCCCACACCCTTATTTGCATGTTATTGTGTTATGTACTTGGTGACTAAATACCAATGACAAAATTCAAGAAGAACATTGCTTAACTACAGAGAAGTACTGTTCGCTAGCTTGTACACTGTAGATATCTGTGTGTTCATGAAACAACTACAAAAGTGATCGATTTACACGGGTTCGTAGCGCCATAATCATGGTTAAACGTCTTATTTAATAAATGAGTGTTAATAGAGACTGGGGGCATCATGGTTAATATTGAGGGGGTGTCATTGTAGTATAGACTAGGGGTGTCATGGTATACACTGGGGTGTCATGGATGGGGGCATCATGACAAGGGGGCATCATGACTGGTTACCCCTGGTGACAATACCCTGAAGCTTGCTCAATGGAAAAGTACCAAATAATACAGAGGTTCCTTTAAATAGTCAACAACAATAAATTACAAAAACCAGGGACGCTATGAAGAAAGTGACCTTGGTAGACATGTCACATATTTCCCTAAGAAATCTGGAAATTGCGGTTCTTGGGGTCTCATTTTTCAAAATAATTTTGAGGGTCCACGTGGAACCCCCCTAGTTACCCCGCCTTTGCCACTAGTTTGCCTCAGTAAACAATTTGGTCTGGCTACAGACCTGAAAACAAAAGTTAATATAAGCAAAAAGACTCTGAGATAAGAGAAAGATGAAAAGGAAGCTCTGCTTACAGGGTATACATAAGCCGATAAAAGTTTGGACTTGTTTGATTTTACAATAAGTAAATTTTTCGAAAAACACCCTACCTCTTCCAGGATAGCTTCTGGTAGGTTACACATGACTATGACATAGGAGTTATCAGACAGAGTGTTACTCTTGAAATTGAAGATAAAAACGTTAAAGCAATATACACTAACAGGGATGCAAATCATGAATTGGAAATTGAAAGAGAATGAATGGATAAGTGAATGATGGATGGATGGATGGATGGATGGATGGATGGATGGATGGATGGATGGATGGATGGATGGATGGATGGATGGATGGATGGATGGATGCATGCATGGATGGATACATGGATGGATGGGTGGGTGGGTGGGTGGGTGGGTGGGTGGATGGATGCATGGATGCATGGACAGATTTATTGATGGGTGGACAGATGAATGCGTAGATAAGTGGATGGATGGATACATAGATAAATGGAGGGATGGATAAATGTGTTGGGATGTTTGCATGGATGTAAAACTTACTTTCGGTAAAGATTGAGTTGGTTTTTTGTCTCTTCCGCTGGTTTCCTTACAGGCTTGCGCAAAGGAATGTAGGTCTTCTCTAATTTTATTGTTTGACTCTGGTAAAGACTTTAATGAAGGCCAGTTTGAATCTGTGTCTGTAGATGATAATGTTGATGACGATATAGCCTGACTTGTAGACTTCCTATTCTTAGTTGAATTCTTTGTTGAACTGGAAGGTGACTGTTTAGAAGATGATGCCACTGATTGTAGTGAAGGAAAATGGCTTATACTCTGAATGTAAAATAATAATGATAATGATAATAATAATAATAATATAATAATAATAATAACACATCAATATCAGTGATTCAACTGCAAATAGACAGCTTTGATATCTTAAAATTATGACTTGATGCAACATTTTTATTTTTCAAAAAGGGATTGACAAAGGTTTAGTTGCAAGTTGCATACAAAGCCCAAAATGCACAATGGGTAGTGTCATGTGGCAATTTCAGAGAAAATTCACAACAATATGGAATTTCCCCAAACTGCACATTTTCCGAGTGTTTTTTTTCCTGTGCTGACAGCCCGGGGGTATATACTCTTGCCCATTTAGGGTAGGGATGTGCCGCTGAACCCTGACCCTTATCCAAAGTAAAATCACTGAAATTCATACCCTGTTCCAGAGCAAGATCGCTGAAAACCATAACCTTTTCCGGTAGTGCTCAAATGGATACCCTGTTCCAGAGAGGAGAGAGTGTGATTTCATATACCCTGTCCCAGAGCGAGAGCAATTTTATATACCCTGTTCCAGAGTAGAATCACTGAAAACCATACCCTGTTTGGCGGCACGTACCCGTATAGCGAATATAGGGGAGTAACCCCCCCGGGCTTGACAGTATTCATGTAATCAATATGATACATTACAACATGCCACAATTAATGAGGGGCATTGCAACACTCGGGTTATCTCCGGTGTAATATAATAAATGCTGCCCTTTTGTTATATCTATTGTGTCTTGCTCTATAGGTTATAAAGCTGGTATTGTTTTTTGGTATTGGGATGTCAGCTGTACACGTGCTGTATAAATCATATAAGCTAAATTACTTCGGAGATAAGCCATATTCATATACGTTCAAATCTTCACCAACCTATTTCAAAGTACCGGTAAAAAAAAGGCCAGCAAACAATCAGTGAAATACATACATGTAGTCCAATCAAATCTTTCCTGGTATTTTTATCCTTTGGTAGTCTTGCTGGCCCGTGTGACATAAATGAACGTAGCTCTCCTCTCCCCCTCCCCTGAGAGGCTGTACTTTTGTTTTCTTTTTCTTTTACGACGGCAGCTTTAGGTAATTTTAATGATGAAATGTCTTGAGTGATGTTCATTTTTCCTCTTCCAATGCCTCTTATCTTCGTAGACTCTTCGGGAATTTTAGACGACGATACTTCAATGAAATAATCTTCATCCCAATGTTTATCCGCCATCTTGAAAATTGACAAAGAAATACACAGGAAACCCAAACTCGATATTTACCTTTTTAACCCGAATCTTATGATATTCTATATGATCGTTGTACAAAATAATGACAATATAAAATTCACTTTAAATATATGATTTTAGTTGTTTTTTTTTCTCAAGAATTTACAAAAGAATTCTGTTTATTTAACCTTATTTCAGAACGGTGCAGAAGCGGGCTTCCTGTGGAAATAATAGCCATGGAAAATAGAAACTGTGGGGGGTAGGGTACAGAGGCGTTTTATCTAAACAAAATTCTCTTAAAATAGCTTTACTATTTATTATGTTTTTGTCCCTGTTCTTAAAGATTAGGATTATTTTGTGGTATGTTTTCTTTAGAATTTAAATATACGGAATAAAAAGAGTTGTTTTTAAACGTTGAAAAACCACATCTTGCTGGGAGGGGTGTTAGGCATTTTTCCGCACAAAGCCTTGGTCAAAGAGAAGTAGTAAACATGGCGGCGAAGTAAGAAAAATGTAATTTGCAGAACAAAAACTACAGTTCTAAATCCGTAAAGATAAAATGACGATACAGTTATGACCACGAGATGGTTTCAACATCTCTGGGTTCAGGGAAACCGTTTATTTCATCCTAATGCGTTAGGAAGGGTTAGAAAATTTGGAGAAAGAAGACTGTTGTGTAATTTCTCTGCTGCTGTTGAAGACTCTTGTCCAAAAACAAACGAAAATACGAAGAAAAAAGGAAAGACTAAAAGGCAAGAGGTTAATATAACACTTGATTTGACAGAAGAACAGACTCAGGTGAGTTTTGTGTGTGCAAATATATTTTTATTTATAGATATTCTTTTACTGGAAAAGCATTTCCTTTTTCATTGTTGCCCGCCTTCCACAGGCAAACCACTTGGATAACGTACAAAAAAACATTAAAAATGTGATGTTATCAAAAAGATCATTTTTACTTGCCTTGATTGGTCTTTACTGCCCCTACCCCCTACCCTCTCAGTAGCGATTATTTAAATTCATTTTTTATTCCTGCAAAATGAGAGAAATAGGACTCCAAACAGCACTGTACTTTTAGCATTTTGTGAGGCCCTTTGGTCAAAAAATGTTAGTGTACTACGGAGATATTCTTAGGATCTTTAACATCATCATGTGTTTTTGTGAATAAACTTATTCAGCCAGTGCTTTAGATTCTGAAGCCTACGGATGTAGTGGCCCAAGGGGGTTACAGGTTAAGGAAAGGGGACCAGAGGGGAAGTGGGGGTGGTGGGGGGCTCAACTTACAAGAGTCCCCAGGGAAGCTATATTTTGGTGCTTCAGCTTTAAAGGCCTCTAGAATCACTAGAGGTGGGAGATATGAACTGTTCAAAATATATCTCTTTAGCTTGGGCAGATTTTATTTTTTTTCACTTTTTCATTCCTAGGATTTTCTTTTATTTGTTTAAACTATACCAAAGCCAAAAAGTTTTACTGTTACAAATATGTTAGATTATTGATGATGATGATGATGATGATGGATGGTGATGATGTTGATGATGATAGATGGTGATGATGGATGGTGATGATGGGTGATGATGGGTGTTGATGATGATGATGATGATGATAATGTTGATGATGATGATGATGATGATGGATGAGGATGATGTTGGTGATGATGATGGATGGTGATGATGGTGGTGATAATGATGATAATGATGATGATAATGGGGATTCTTCATGAACTCTTTACGAGTCATTTCCACTAAACCTCAAAACATTCTTTAACTCGTCTTTCGTAGGGTATCTTGAATGAGCTGAACACAAGAACACTGGAACAGTTGACAAACACTAAAAATATTGGTAAAAACAAAGCAGAGGCATTAGTCAATTACAGAGATGAACAAGGACCTTTTACGAGTCTGTTACAACTCAAAGATGTCAAGGGATTTGGAAAAGGGTTCTTTAGCTGGCTAGAGGAAAATGGGGAATTGCCAGCTACGACAAAAAAGTTTTCTAGACAGCATGACGTGCTGAATACTCTTGTTAATGAGGACCAGAAAAATGTGAGTTTCCATTATTTGTCCTACTTTTGAAGCTTTGTGCAAATTGGTTTTCCATCCCTTTTTTGTGAAAGATTGCTTTCAAATTCATCGTTGCTGTTAGGAATAAGTGAAGATTTTCAGTGTGATAATGCAACAGAGCTATCGACTTTTAATTTTTTTTCAAGGCCAAGAAAATGTCATCCATAATATGAATAAGTAAAGAAGCCATTAAAGATGTACCAAAACATTTTATCCAATTTTTCAATTTTTTCTCTCAATTTTATTTTCGTCTTTCAGTTTTATCTGAATTGGGATCCCTGTGGCTATATTGCTTACATATAATAATTATGTAGGTGGTGGACTCCTCTAGGTGGTGTCAATGATAATGCACAGGGTTGTAGCTACAAATTTCTGATTGGTCCGGTTTTCGAGGTCCTTTGGTTTTTCTTACATTTTAAAAATAATTTTCTTATAATTTTTCACCGAAAGTTGGTCCTGTTGAAACCGGACCAACCGTACAGGTGGCTACAGCCCTGATACAATACAATACAATACAATACAATACAATCATAGTAGTTTATTCAGGAAGCAAACGATCAGTAACATACTATAAAATAGTAAAGCAAAAACTAACACGCAGCAAAAAATAAGAATAGATAAGCACCCCGAAAGGAAGTTTAGAAGTTAGCCCTGTGTAAAAAAACTCCTTATTAATTATAGTAAAGATGATGCTTCTATCTCCACAGAATATCCAGGATATCGTATCAATAGACATTGGGTTACAGAATGCCGCATGGATCCATATGGACAGGAAGTGTAATGTACTTGCCTGGCGGCAGGCATACATCTCTAAACCAAAACCGTATAACCCTGCACTATTGAAGCCACAGGTATGAAATATTGAGAAAGCATAGTGCTTTTTCTACAGTATATTCAGGGATGTAGGAGCCTGGGGGCTAAGGGGGCAATACAGATCCCAACCCACCCTCCCAACTTTTTGGGAATTGATTTTTTGGTGCTGAAATCTAGCTTTTTTGGGGGAGGGGGGTGGGGGGCATTTCCCCCGACCTCCAGAGAATGCTTATGCCAAGGGTGTTTTCTTTGGTTCCTCCCTTAAAAATTATAATTCTTGCTTCCCTCATTTTAATCCACCAACCTTTGATATTCAATCAAAAAATTTGTATCTTTACAGATCCAGACATTTGTTGACTCTCTTCCCAAAACAGATGCATATATTGTAGAAATGCAAAGCCACAGAGTTGGTAAACATGCTGTTGCTCTCCTTCCATTTGTCCTCCACCTTCGCATCATGGAAGCAATGATTCACTGCCTACTGCCGCCCCCAGTAATCCCCCTCGATCCCCACTACACGTCCAAATACTTTGGCCTTCCTACTGGGCATGCTCAAAAAAAGAAGGCTGCTGTCAGCTTAGTACAGAGTTTATTTCTCGAACGACAAGAACTTGCTATTGAAGAAGAGTGTGAAAGCTTTTTAAAGGAAAAATCTGGTTTGCAAGGGAGTGAAATGATTGTAGAAGGATTAGTTGGGAACCCTATGTCATCTGATGCAAAGGACAGACAGACGAGTGAAGATGGGGAACTAGTTGTTCCAAATTCAACATGCCCGAATTTCAAACTTCAAATTTCAGCAGAATTGATTGAGTATTTTCAGTCTTGTAAGAAGAAGGATGACTTGAGTGATTCCCTTTTACAGGCATTGGCATTTTTTAATTTATTGTCAGAGAGTGAAAACTAAGCATGATTTTTAGCCTCCTGGCAGATTAGACAGATCTCTCTATTCTAACTGTTCTTTCTCCTGGTTTGTTCTATTGTGGGCTTCCTGTGGTATGTCATCCTCTCTCCCCAATCTATCCTCCCTCCTTTATCACACAGGGTTCTGATGTACCAAAAAGGAAAAGAATAGCCTCTTCTCTGATGTAATATCTACATGTAATGATAATCCACTGCTGATGTCACAGGGCGATACTAAGTTGGTGTACATTTTTTTTAAAGAGGCACTTGGATGAAAATCAATGAAAATCGGAAATGACTTGAAACTTGTTTAAACTTATCTATATGGCCCAGATAGTAGCCAAGCAACATGTTTCCTTCACAGTAAAAAATGGTGAATAAAAATTATCAATTTTATTCAGCATCTAAATTGTGAGTAAATGACGTCATTCACTCAACCCTATTGTTCTTTTAGCTTTAAACCCAAAATATCGCAACAGCGAGTGGTTCCCAGGCTAAAATTTTCACTAATCTGATTTTCATAATTATAATTACCATATTCAGTCATATTACCCTCGAATACTTCAATTATTCGGACTTTCAAAAATTGGGGCGATTTCATCCAAGTGCTCCTTTAAAACCGATACCAAATTAAATTTGCACCAACCATAATTTTGTATGTTAAGTTCAATGGACCTAATCAGTAGGCTATCTTGAAAATATACTGTAAAATTTTTCAATATAAGCTGGCGGCTGCCGGAGCTCTGGTGATCGTTTTGAAGTTAATACCAGCTAATTTGTCTTTTCTATAAAATACCTTCAGTCTGTTCGATCCCTTAATTTGAATTTTTAAATTTAAAATTTTCAATTGCTTTAATTTAATCAAGCTTCTTGCAGTTCCAACTTCAATAGACCCCTTTCGAATTCCAAATTACCGCTGTGTTTCTTGATTACAGACTCATTTGCACAGGGTTAACCTCGAGTTTGTGCAGAATATTCACGTGTTCCAGTCAAGGTCCGTCGAGTTTCAAAATGTTTGTATTGTTGAAGTTGTTCATTCTTTACTTTTCTGTTGGTATTTGTGAATATTTAAACACTGATACGAGGCTAACCCTGTGCAAATGAGTCTGTAATCAAGGAACACAGCGGTAATTTGGAACTCGAAACTGGTCTATTTCTGAATAGAGCTTGAGCCTTTCCTTTGATTTAACTGGTTTTCTCCAGGTTCTCTAAATTTCCACCCCACTTCAAAATCTAACACCTAATAATATTATTTCAATATACCTTATTACTGATACAATGGCTATCTAGTCAGAACTCTGTTGTTCCAGAGATTATGGTATAACGAGGGAGCAAATAGAAACTTTTTGCACTGGTTTTGCATTAAAAGATAGTTGAAGGGAGTAAACAGTAAAATTTTTGCACCGGTTTTGCATAAAGATAGAGTTCAATTCCACTTAGGATAGAAAATGTATCGCTTCAGTACACCAACACGGATGCTGTGACATCACGTGAAAACGCTCTATAGAAAATAGTAATTTTACTTCATGAGAAATAAAATGTGTTGAATTCCCAATAATAAAAACCAAAATGTTAATAAATAAAATGTATTGGCAATAAATTTACTAAAAAGTTGTATTCATTAATAACATTAATTAATTCATTAATTATAATTTTTTTTTTTTTTGAAATATTTAAATTTGTCCAGCTCAAGAAAAATTAAATTAGAAATACAAAATAAATTGCTTGTTTATATAATTATTTTTTTTAAAATGAAATGAAATAGTAGAAGATAATATAGGTAAGTTGTAGTGCTTGGGGACGAGGTTATTCCGGGCGAAAGCCCTTGGAATTAAATTCGGAAAAATTAATTTCCGACCTCGCTGGAATAACCTCGTTCCCAAGCACTACAACTTACCTATATTATCTTCTACTATCTTTTTGTAGTCGTGATCGTGTACGTAGATTGAAACTTTAGATTGCAAAAAATCGGAAATCAACTACAATTTAGTGTCAACCACGAGCAACTCGTACTCAATCCTGTACTCGTCGTCGTATGTAAAGGTTAATGACTGAGATTTCTGGTTGATTGATAGTAGCTAATAGCCACTAAAAGAAATTTGATTACAATTTTGTCTGCACCATCTCTATAGTAAGCGATTTGGTCAGTCGGTGTTCCATTTATGATAGCGGCTGATTAGGAGACTAACCAGGGCTGGGGAATTTACAGTAAACTTAAAAATATATATATTTGTAGCTCTGGCCCTTTCACTCATAACAAAACTTGGGACTCTTCTATTCAGTCGACAAGGAGACGGCAGCTTTTGTCAAAATAAAAAGTGTTTTACTCTCCAAAAAAGTAAAAATTTTACTAATAACCCTCCCCTCCCTCAATAAAAAAAACATTCTTTCCCTTATTAGAGTACAAACACTATAATAAGTGTGTAACATAAATACCACTAAATACTGCTAAATTATGCTAATCCTATTGTTTTCTATTGTTTAATTAGCACTATTTACTACTAAATAGTGCAGTGTTGCACACTTTTAGTGTTTGTATTCTAAATCATGATGTGCACTCAAAATCAAAATACATTCTCGACTACCTTCTGTATAAACATCCATGCTCCCTATGCACAGTTTGTCCTACAGTTAAAAAAGGCACCAAGCTCACTATCGCATCCTCTTTTAAAACCTTGTTCATAACTATGCGATGGTGCTAGTTTCAAATCACACTGCAAATTTGGCATTTGGCTGTCAATCATTAATCATTCGGTAGTCATGCCTCTTAGACCATCAATGGACTAGGGACGTGTTCCATGAGAAAAACTGTTAAAGCTCATTTAGATAATCACTAGTGCAATTATTGTAACAATAGTTAAGAATTAATATATTTATATTTATTAAAAATAAATAATAAAAAAATGATGGAATGATTGACCGTTCCCTGCTAGCAGAGTCTCCCTAACCAGCGATTCTTGGCAGATAATATTTTCTCCAGCTGGCGGTATTTTCTCCCTCGCTGGCAATTTTCTGCTAGCAGGGAAGACTGAGCACAGTGCAATTCCAAATTTGCAATGTGATTTGAACTAAGACCTTTATAATAACTATTATGAACATGGTGATGACACCCGTCATCAATTATTGATCTTCTAATCTTTGCCCTCGTGCAAAGTTCAAAAACACTTGCTCAAGCGACGTCTGACTGATTGTATAATCCTCAATATTATAATCTAGTTTAATCCTCTCAATTTCCCCAAATATTTTAGCCCAGGATATACTCATGTCGGTTATGTGATAATGTACCATTCCGAGGTGCTCGTCCTTTAGAATGCTTCTAGGAAATACCTCCTCGATGTACTCCTTGAGTCTTGGTAGTTGATCTGGGTTAGCTATCTTTAATATAAGGGTGTAGCCTTCACCAAATTTTGTTTTGAGGTGTTGTGGACTTCCTAGACACTTGAAACGACCGTTGACCATGATGGCAAGACGGGTGCAGAGAGCATCACATTCTTCCATGCTAGGATTAAATTAAATTAAATTAAATTAAATTAAATTAGATTAAATTATTTTTGTGGTTGTTGTTGCTTTTGTTTTTAACAATGCTGTTGCTGTTGTTATTGATGTTGCTGCTCCGTTGTTGCCCGGGGGGTACTCTTGCCAGTTTAGGGTAGAGATGTGCCGCTGAGCCCACTGAACTCTGACCCTGTTCCAGAGTAAAAATCGCTGAAATTCATACCCTGTTCCAGTATTGCAAAAATAGATACCCTGTTCTAGGGAGGAGAGAGCGTGATTTCATACACCCTGTCCCAGAGTGAGTATGATTTTATATACCCTGTTCCAGAGTAGAATCGCTGAAAACCATGCCCTGTTTGGCGGTACGTACCCGTATAGCGAATATAGGGGATTCCCCCCCCCCCCCCCACCCGGGTGTTGTTGCTGCTACTTTTGCTGTTGCTATCGTTCCTACTACTGTTGTTGTTGTTTTTGCTGTTGTTTTTATTGCCAATTCCTATTAGTTACCGTTGCTATGTCCAACAAGCTCAACAAATTATCCAGAATATCTCAGAATTTAAAACTCTGATCGCGGAAAATTGATTATAAATTGTTTCAATTGTTTACTGTCCTGCGAAAAAAATTGAAAATTGCCTCGCAACCTTTGAGGTAGACTAAAATACAGATACTGTGCAGCTGTTTGTGGGACAAGATTTTAATTTCACTGGGAAAACTACTGCAACGGTGATTGGTTCTCCAGTATCTGAGTCGGAACCATAAATTGTCGTACATGCGTTGCTATCCCACATGGACTGTCAATTTCTCAATTTCTCGATTGATATTCAAGGCAGTGTTTGACTTACGAGTTAGAAATGCGATTTTTCGTATTTTAGCCAGATAATATTAAACCACAAAAATTCCGTTTCGGCTCAGATCGCTATGGTTCTTAAATCTCGGGCCGACAAGGTTTTTGAAATAGGTGTTCAGTCTATAAGGGTTTATGGTTCAGTCATTTTATCTACTTTTGTTATATAGTTATAAACTGTGCTTTATTAGTGAACAGAGCACAGTGCTGACACCTGCGACCGTCTTCATTCTTGCGTAAATAAATTCAATACCGCCAAAAAATTAGTAGCTATATAATAAAACGAATAAAACAGCTTTTTCTGTGCTCCGTTCAGTAATAAAGCACTTAGGAAGAGCCTTTAGCACTCAAGAAGTGCGAGAAGCACTCGCCTACGGCCCGTGCTTCTCCTTACACTTCTTTCGTGCTTACGCTACTTCCTGCGTGCTTTATTACTGAACAGAGCAGGGAAAAAAGCTGTTTTTTTTTTAAGTACTAGCTTAACATGTACCTGTGTGAGGTGATAATAATGCAGCGTCCATCGGCCCGTACGCGGCACAGCGCGTTCCACAGTAGTCGCTTAGCTACAGGATCCATACCAGTTGTAGGCTCGTCTAAGAATACTACAGGTGGGTTACCAACTAGAGAGATAGCTGTACTGAGCTTACGTTTGTTTCCACCGCTGAAAAAACAACATTGCTACAAGATTACTTATCATTTTAAGGGATTATGGCAGACATAAATTTGTTAAATGGTCTTCCTGTGGTATTGACGTGTGCTGACGAATACGGTTATCCGCGAAAAATAACGTGGGCTCAAGTAAATATCAAAGATGGCGGCGTACATAAAATTGACGTCATTTATTTGTATCATCCTCTATATTTGCTTACTTCTGTCTCATTTCATACGAGATTTTGTCATGTCTAATATTTGAAATTAGCTTAGAGCCTTTATTAGCTTTTAGGTACTTACATTATTAGATTTAGTATTGAAACTATATTGTAAATAGTATTACATTTTAATCATATTAGCTTTTTTTAGTTTCTATTTATTGTAAGTTGTGTATGTGTATTTAACAGGGCTCCTTTTGATAGCAGGGGCATTTTGCCACTGAATGGACTACCCTGTTTTTTTATACTTTTTTGTTTAAATAAAGGTTTCTACTCTACTCTAAATATATGGCACATGCGTGATGTATGGAAAATAGTCCAGACGCTGTACCCTCTCCTTTGCCGCTCCGCTTTTGCCTTTGGGCTTCCTGTGTCGCAAAACAAAAGCGGAGCGGCAAAGGAGAGGGTCCAACGTCTGGACTATATAGAAAATGACGCACAACAAAAGCAGATGCTCTTTGATAAAAGAACACAATCAAAGACCTGGGGGAGCTACTGGGGGTTTACAAGCAGCAGGTCAGAAGGATGATGATGAATACTAGAGACTTGAAGCGTTGATTGGAATACATGTAGCAGTTTCCAATGCCAGTAGGGAAACGATGATGGGCTTATACAGATCATTTTATAGGTCGGAATAGAAACGTATGAATGAGCAGCCTACCCAGTTAAGCTTGAACCTTTTGTGCTAATAGCTAACTTAGGTTCAGGTCAAACGCCGAACTTCACATGAGCCGAACCTAATGACATCAAAGAAAACCGCCTTGTTATCCATTGTTTCGATTAGGTTCGGCTCATGTACAGGTCGACGTTTGACATGAGTCTAAAACACCCAATCAGTTGGTCGGCCGGTCGGTTCGCTGGTCGGTTTTTACTTACCTAAGAGACTTCGTAAGCTTATCAGCATGATTACTCAACAAGAGTGAACGCATTAAACTTTCTACAGTGTGCGGGATATCGATCTCTGGCACGCCACGTAGACGTGCGTACATGTAGAGCATTTCACGAGTGGTCATGTGACCTATCAGGGCATCGAACTGAGGGCAGTAACCAACACGCTGGCGAACCTATTGAAAAATGAAAAAAAAAACAGGACAGAAAAAAAAGATTAGAAACTTATTAGGAAGTCGAAACGATTATGTACATATGCAAATTAGGAGTTTTGATACCATAACAAAAAACAGGAAAAAAAGATCAGAAACTTATTAGGAAGTTGAAACGAATTTTTACCATAACTGGGAAATTTCTCGCGCGCTGATTGGCTTAGAACCATTGTTGATTAGAGGCTAGGCCTGCTTGTGCTTACGATATCCGTCACACGCACTGAGTGAGCGGATGAAACGGCTTTTTCCGATCTCGTACCCAGAACCTACGTTTCTTCTGGCCTGCGGCGAAGAACGAGGGCTCTGGCATAATCCATTTTTGAGACCAGGATTTCTTGGACTTCCGGTATAAAGAATGCATACGTTAAAAGACTTGCCAAAAATTAAAAAAAATATGTTCCCGATTTCTAATTCTTATTTTGATCGGAAGTAAACACAGAGCTCTGTTTGAAAGCATCATTGATGATGTTTCACTTCCGGAAAACTGCGCATGCGCCAAAAATGGATTATGCCAGAGCCCTCGTTCTTTGCCGCAGATGCAACTATTTACTTGTCTTTTTGTTCAATTTTTTTCGACTGCGCTGCGCTCGTGGTTCCAGTTGAGTTTAGATCATTTTTGACGTCATTTCATGTTCGATTACAGTACAAAATATGACAAAAAGGTTAAAAAGCAAGCTTTAAATTTTACATGGGAAAGCTGCCTATTTGGAATTATACGTCTGGTTTCAAGAAGATCCAAGCGCTTCTCCAACATATCGAACTTCTCGCTGAATTTCCTGACTTTCAGAGAAGATTTGCTGAATCTTTCAACCAATATATCTGTCTTTAATATACTTTTTGGGAATTTTTAAAGCAAGAGGACGTGATTAACTTGGAAAAAAATCGTGAAAAAAAAAAAAGGAAAATAAATAAATAAATAAATAAATTCGAGTGTCGTACACAATCGAAAATGCAGTAATGGCTACCTGTTCCATGTTGCTTCGTATATCGAAATGATCCACCACAGCCGTCCCAGACGTCATCATTTCATCACCGGTAAGCATCCTGAAGGTAGTCGTTTTACCAGCGCCATTGACACCCAGCAAGCCAAAACACTCCCCGAGGGGTACCCCCAGGGATAGGTCGTTGACGGCGATCAGAGGACCACGCCCTAAAATAAGAAAACAACTAAACGTTAAACTTTCTTTCGTAAAAACAAATTCTTATGGGAAGCCATGTCGTACTGTGTACGGGCTGTCAATCAGTACCGTATATTTCCCACTCATGGATAACCATTCTTATGGGAAACCATTTCAATGTTACGGCATGTCTTACTGTGTACGGGCTGTAAGTCAGTACCGTGTGTTTCCCACTCATGGATAACTATTCTTATGGGAAGCCAATTATACATTACATTTCAATGTACGTCAAACATTAAATCACGAATAGAATTGAGATGAAACTAACCTCTCCTTCCCGGGTAGACTTTGGATAGCTCTCTTATAACAAGAACATCTTGATTGTCCGAACCAACAGCAACTCTTCTCTTCTCAGCAAAAACATCGTCATCGTCTTCAACCACACTACTAGAGTAAATGTCTCCTGGACGCATCACCTTTAAAGACATAGAGAATGAAGAGCGCAAAGATAGATAGAACCGACGCGGGAGACCCGATTCGAAGAGGAGTACCAAAAGGAAGAAGAATATTCCTTCCCACGCCATGAACACGAGGTATCGACCAATCCCTGGATTCTCCCATGACAGATAGTTTTCTTGAAACTCTATGGGATAATCACCTAAACGACAAAAGACAGAAAAAGAAATTCTATTCAGACTAGCTTCGTAAACATTTCATAAATACTCTCGCGGCAAGTCTATTGTATTGTACACGTTCTGTAAGTCATTACCATACGTTTTATAATCATACGATAACCATGGTTATAAGCCATTGAAGTGTTACGGCATATCGTATCGTGTACGTGCTGTAAGTCAGTACCGTATGTTTCCCACTCGAACGATAACCATTCTTATGGGAAGCCAATTCAGCGTTACGGCTTGTCGTACCGTGTACGTGCTGTAAGTCAGTACCATATGTTTCCCACTCGTCTGATAACCATTCTTATGGGAAGCCATTCCAGTGTTACAGCATGTAGCACCATGTACGTGCTGTAGTCAGTACATTCTCATGGGAAGCCATTTCAAGGTCATCGCCTGTCACTCACCTGCTTTCTCTTTGATCAACTTCTTGCACTCATCAATTGTAAAGTAAGGGAACATTTCTTTGCATTCACGCATGGCTTGGTTAAAAACAGACAAAGTATTATAGTTATTGAAGATGTCTCCCAATCCTTGGCCGAGGCAGTAGTTAGGGAGAATAAGGAAAACCCATTTGAGAACATTAGCTGCGTCCCTCTCGTCCACTCCAGGTATTTCAAGAATAAACACTGCAACGAAAATCAAAAAGTAATAATTTACAAATTATGTATTATTTGTTTTTTGCATTATTGGTATTGCATTTTGAAATTATTATCTTTATTCTTAATTGTTATTTAATGGTTATACGCTGAATTAAAATATGGCGACCAAGCTATCGTTCTGGACTGATTAGCCTTTCTTAACTTTGTAATTTTGCACGTTCACGTAAAGGCGAGGCTAGTCAATCCAGAACAAATTGGTCGCCATATTTCAATTCGGTGTATAACCGTTCTTCCTTGCTTCCTTGCTTCCTTGTTTCTTTGCTTCCTTGCTTTTCTTGCTTCCTTGCTTCCTTGCTTCCTTGCTTTTCTTGCTTCCTTGCTTTTCTTGCTTCCTTGCTTTTCTTGCTTCCTTGCTTTTCTTGCTTCCTTGCTTTTCTTGCTTCCTTGCTTTCTTGCTTCCTTGCTTTCTTGCTTCCTTGCTTCCTTGCTTTTCTTGCTTCCTTGCTTTTCTTGCTTCCTTGCTTTTCTTGCTTCTTGCTTTTCTTGCTTCCTTGCTTTTCTTGCTTCCTTGCTTTTCTTGCTTCCTTGCTTTTCTTGCTTCCTTGCTTTTCTTGCTTCCTTGCTTTTCTTGCTTCCTTGCTTTTCTTGCTTCCTTGCTTTTCTTGCTTCCTTGCTTTTCTTGCTTCCTTGCTTTTCTTGCTTCCTTGCTTTTCTTGCTTCCTTGCTTTTCTTGCTTCCTTGCTTTTCTTGCTTCCTTGCTTTTCTTGCTTCCTTGCTTTTCTTGCTTCCTTGCTTTTCTTGCTTCCTTGCTTTTCTTGCTTCCTTGCTTTTCTTGCTTCCTTGCTTTCTTTCTTCCTTGCTTTTCTTGCTTCCTTGCTTTTCTTGCTTCCTTGCTTTTCTTTCTCCTTGCTTTTCTTGCTTCCTTCTTTTCTTGCTTCCTTGCGTTTCTTGCTTCCTTGCTTTCCTTGCTTCCTTGCTTTTCTTGCTTCCGTGCTTCCTTGCTTCCTTGCTTCTTGCTTCCTTGCTTCCTTGCTTCCTTGCTTCCTTGCTTCCTTGCTTCCCTTGCTTCCTTGCTTCCCTTGCTTCCTTGCTTCCTTGCTCCTTGCTTCCTTGCTTTTCTTGCTTTCTTGTTTCCTTGCTTCTTTTCTACCTTGCTTCCTTGCTTTTCTTGCTTCCTTGCTCCCTTTCTTCCCTCCCTTATTCTTTACAACTAGCCAAATGTTATTACAAAAGTAATCATACCTGTCATTAAGGTTGCCAGTCCCGTTACAATATTAAATATCGTCAAGACAACGAACGCGTACACTGCCGTTGTGAAAACAAATGAGAACAAGTACATCAAAGGAATAATTGCCCAGCCATAAATCATGAGCAGAAGAAAAGTGTAGCCAAGATTTGGACCTTAAAAAATAAATGAATAGATTTACTCCGCATTAGTAATGTTTTACATGCAGTAAACACCCACATAAAATAACTCGTGATTTTCTGTGACAAGATTTTTCCCTATATGTAGGGGAATATAGGATGCATCGTGGGGAATCACCTTGAAGAGTTCCTAAAACAGATTCTTAAAACTATTTCTAGAATTATTGACCTTGACAGGTCTAATAATAATTGAACAACAAAACAACAACAAAAACAAAAAAACAAAACAAAAACAAAAACAACAAAAAAACAACAAAAAAACAACAAAACAACAACAACAACAACAAAAAAAAACAATAAATAAATAAATAAATAAATAAATTAATTAATTAAATAAAATAAAAACATGGGAAGAAAACAGGAAAGAAAAAACAAGATATAATTTATGAAAAGCTAAACGTTCCTTCTACTTGCAAATTGATTTTTTTGAATATCCAAGCTTTCGGGCAACTTAATAACTATGATACCGTCGTACAACATACTCAACTCTATTTTACGAAAAACAAGGAACCACGAATATTTTTAGTTGGCTAGAAAGAATATAATTCATGTTTCATGGATTGACTTTTTGTACTCTACCGTGTGTTTCCAATTGTCCAGGGCTCATATTCGGATCTGCACCAGCATTGTATAATTTTCAAATTTATAATATAATCTAAAATATGTAATCTCTTTCAACCTGTTCAATTTGTCAGAATTATGGTTACTGGAAACCTTTAGAGCAGTTTCCGTATGACTATGAAAAGCTCACGGCACTAACCAAACACATCGCGCGAGAATTTACTCCTCATCCAATCGAATGCTTGAAACACGGCACGAACACGGCGCGGACAAAATCACGCCAAAGTCACGGCACTGCCAGACCAATCAAATTACGCGAGAGGAAAAAATCAGCCATTCAAAATGCTAGAAAACATCACGGTCGCGGTAAGGCACGCATACGGCACCGAGCTTTTCAAAGTTATATGAAAACTGCTCCAAGGGTATGTTTCGTTTTAATTCTGTCTACGCAACACGTTCAACGGCAGCCCATAACACTATATATCGTTTTAAAGCCCTTATGTTAAAGATTGCAAAAACCATATAACTTGAAAGCGATTTTCTAAATCGAAACAATGCCAGAGCCTTAAACACAAATCGGGCACATTTAGAAGAGGTGAATTAATAGACATGGATTTAGTGCGCCAATAGCCTAAAGAATTCATTATGTAAATAAGCAAAAGATAAACTTCAAATGTGTGTGAGCGATTTTTGATTTTTTGAATCTTTAAAAAGGTATTACATTTTGAAATTGGGAACGTCGAAAAATGTCGGTTGACGTTTTACCGCATGAAAGGGCGAAATACTCAAAATATGTGTGGTTCGTGAGAGAAAGCGCAAAACTCTTTTAGTAGATTATTATTTGTAGTATATTTTTCTACAATTTGGGACCATACTTCCAGACATTGAGTGCTGAACCGTCGTATGGCAGCGCGAAGCATTTACGGCTACGCCGGAGATTTCGGCCCCGACACCGCTATCCAGTGACTGATCAGGAAGCTCGGCCGAAGCCTAAGGGAGAGGTTAGTCGGCCCCTAGACCGTGAATGATTAACCCCTTGCTATGACCAACCAGTCGCAAAAAAGATTCCTATCGACTAAAGTCGTATAGTAGAGTTGCTCCACGTGGGATGGGTTTTGAACTTAGTTAGACATACGGGTAGTTCTAGACATGCGCAGGAGTTGTGTTGAAACAAAGTACTGTCTGATCTAGATCTAAGAATAAGAATCGAGGTTTCAAGACAATAAATTTTATATTTGAATATTTCCCACTATTAACGGTACAATAAGCTTCTTATAGAAGATAATATACGATGGAATGATATTTAATTTTTGTAACTGAACCTAAATTTGGATCTAAGACAAAGTGTTCGCTGACTGACTAATGAAACATTAATTTTATCGAACCCTGAAACAACCTCTGGGCTGATCTAAGTCAGGGCATGGCTAACTCACAGATTGAACAACACTAGAAACCCATTATAGCTTACCATTATAGGCTGGTACGTCGAACGCAGCGAGGAGAATGAGAAGAGACAGAGCTGGCACGAGGTAGTTGATGAGGTCCCACACGTAAGCAGACGTCCAGTAGCTGAGTGGGTCAATACCGCTGACAAACTGCACGTGTTTGGCCTTGTTAGATCTTTCTTGTACAAGGAACACTACAAAACTCGAGGCCAAGAAAGCCATGCCGAACAGGACGTTGAACGAGATGAGAAAACCAAGGCCATTTCTAGAAAAAAGAAAGAAATTTAAATTTGAAATTAATTTAAATAAAATAAATAAATGAATGAATAAATAAATAAATGAACGAACGAATGAACGAATGAACGAATGAACGAATGGATGAATGGATGAATGGAAGAATGGAAGAATGGATGAATGGAAGAATGGAAGAATGGATGAATGGATGAATGGATGAATGGATGAATGGATGAATGAATGAATGAATGAATAAATGAATAAAGTTTAAGGTTTCAACATGTAACAGGGCTTTTACTAACCTTTTCAGGTCATCGATCGTGTCTTTAGTTGTTCTTGGCAGAGGATGGTTAATGGTAGTCAACGAAGAGTTTTCACCAGATATTGCTTTGATTAAACCGTTATGGACTGTTGCCAAGGTGATTGCAACAGCATGTAGGGGTTGATTGTTGAACCAAGCGGTGATTTCTGCAATCAATCAATCAATATTTTATTATTAAGGAACATAAAGCACGCACGCATGTCTCTGTACCGTGACATAAACACGCTGGGAGGTGTAGAGAACGAGAGAAGCAAGCTTAGGAACGCGAGACATAGCCAAGTGTTTCTCTAAACTTGCTTCTCGAGTGCTCTACAGCTCCGAGAGTGTTTATATCATAGTACAGGGACATAAGCAGCCGTTTTATGTTGCTTTTATAAATTACTTTTGAACGATTTTGCACGAGCGTGTCTCTATCCTCTGATATAAACACTGTAGCCAGCCAATCAGCACGCGCGTCAGATCTCTTTACTCTACTATCGATATCGATTCTTTTGTTTTACTTTGCCTGTTAGTCACTAATTATACAGCTTCGTTTCACGGGTCGAGTAAAATCACTCATAGTCAGGGGCGGATCCAGGATTTTTTCAAAGGGGAGGTTGTAGCATTGATTGAGGTACTTGTTTGGCGGGAAAGTAGCACAGGGTTCCCAAAAGGAAGTAGGTCTTATGATAATGATTATTTACTGCAGGCGAGCATGGTTGTTTCAGGTCCCACATATGGCGTATAGAAAGAAAAGAAAAAAAAAGCGAGCGAAATGTGTTCGGCACCCCTGTTTTAATAAAACTCGCGATGCTGTTGGTGTCGTCATGAAAAAATAAATAAATCACGATGACTCTCATAGGGGGGGCTGCAACCCCCAAAACCCACCCCTAGATCCGCCACTGCATAGTTAAACTGATCAAAGCTACTGCTGGTCAAACAAGACAAACTGGTCAAACAAGACAAACTGGTCTAACTGGTCAAACAAGACAAACTGGTCTAACTGGTCAAACAAGATAAACTGGTCAAACAGGTCAAACAAGATAAACTGGTCAAACGAGACAAACTGATCAAACTGGTTAAACAAGACAAACTGGTCAAACTGGTTAAATAAGACAAACTGATCAAACGAGACAAACTGATCAAACTGGTTAAACGAGACAAACTGATCAAACTGGTTAAATGAGACAAACTGATCAAACTGGTCAAACAAGACAAACTGGTCAAAAAAGATAAACTTATCAAACTAGTCAATGAGCCATGATGGCGTCATTTTACTACCACTACCATAATGCTTTGCGAATTTTTTACGCATATATTGTATGCACTCTAACTGAACAATAGGAATTGTGCAAGGGAGTCTGGTAGTCGTAGGAATTGACGAATTTATGCAAGTGGCCTATTTGGTCAAATTAATCATTCTGCTAAAATCCATCCACTTCACCTGTTTCTTGTGTTTTATTGGTAAACGATGCAGCGACCAGGTACCGAAGGTTGAAGTCTCCCTGTCCAACATCATCTGGCTCTTTGAGTAAATAATGTGACATGTCACCGTTGACACGGATCGCCTTGGTATCTGTTCCTTTAAACTGATCTTTAAACTCTTTTGCAAGGATTTTCGTTCTGTGATTGATTATAAATAAATACGAAATATTTACATTAAAACCAATGAAGTTTGCACCTATTATTCTAATGATATGGGTGCCTCAATGTTGCAGCCATGTTCACATGATAAAATTTGTTGCGCGCAATGTTGCAAGAGTAAAGCGCGATTCAACTTCAGATTCGTTGCATGCAATGTTGCGTGCAATGTTGCATGCAATAAGTTTGAGGGGTAGACACACGCTGCAACAGTCATGTTGCGTGCGAGATTTGGTGAGTGTGGTTGGAAAGCGCTGTCAAACCCTGATGCACACTTCACGAGCAATGCAAATGCAAAGAAAAGAAATGGAAAAATGTTTTATAGAATCGCAATTGTGTTTGCGTCCTTAATAGGGGTAAACGTGTATTTGCAAATGCAAATGCAACTTGATTTTGCTTGCGCTAGAATTTACGTTTCCATTTACGTTGCATATGAAAACGAGAATCGTATACGACTGACCTGTTATTGGGTACAAAGCTAAACGGTACAAAATTCTTCCCAAACGATGTGGTGTTCAGAGCTAGAGGCGGTGCATCCCCGGGCTGTGGAAAGGTCTTCGCACTTATCAGAGCAAACAGTGTGAAAATCAATGGTAGAAGGAGTTGAGGAATGATTGACAGGCGGTTTCGTTTGGAGTGGAGAAAACGCTTAATGAACATGGCGTACCAGCGTTGAAAGCCCAGTTGCATGTTGCAGTTGTGTTCTGCGTTAACTTGGCATGACCCTTCACTGATCACACCCATTGTATTAGTATCATCAACCTCAATTCGAAAATCATTGTCATCATCATCATCTGCTAAGATTAAAAAAAAACAAACAGACTTGATGGTTTGCAAGCATTAACAAGAGAGTCAAGAAACAAAGACGGGAATCCTATGCTGGTGGTACAACCAACAGTCGCGACTATAGACATTCAAATAAATTGTTCGATACCTTTACATACTCTAAAAAAGCGTCCTTGTTTTCCTGAGGTTCTCTTTTCTTGAACGAATTGGAATTTAGGACGGAGTTGGTTTTGGAGGGAGGAAACCGGAGAAACCCGGAGAAAAAACCCTCCAACCAACCAACAAGCAATTCTACACACGTACGACACCTGGCCGGCAGAACTCGAATCCGGGTCGCATTGGTGAGAGGCGGCGCATTAGCGGCTCTCGCCACTCGTGTTTTCCGAAACTCTATATCAAGCTTTACTCAATATGTTAGTGTCGATCGAAGTTGGAGTAGAGAAAGCTCACTCCATATATGGTATGATCAATTCCATATTTGGATTGTGCGGAAAAGCGGCAAACAAAAAGGCCGTCGTTTTATAACGAATTCGACATGAACATTTTTGAAGAAGAAAAGAAAAAAAAAGCCAAGCAAAAAAAGAACAACTTTGGAAAATCGAGGAAGGATACGGGGACGATGCTAACTCGTGGATCTGCCTCGCAGACAACACAGGGAAATACGACACTCAATGTTCGATATGTATTGGCGGTAGTGTATTGCCTAATTTCCATTTCGCCGAATGTCAGTGAGTGTTGTCTCGATCAGTATGTAGAAATGAAAATAGTGGCAACAATGTCTAAGGAGAATCTTTTATGAAATAGAATCATCATTTTAAGATGGACTTCTTAACCTTATGCGTGTTTTCTCATTTCAGACCTCGTGTCATTCTCTAGAATATAATTTCTTTGTTTAACGGTTGTGCACAAGAAGACACATGAATATGAATACAACCGAAACAAAGAAGCTTATTCTCACGAGAACGATACGTGGACAGATGGGAAAACATTGCGCCCAAAATAAAGCTCTCGCTTCACAGGTGTCATTCCCTGGAGTGTCATTTCTTTGTTTAACGGTTGCGCACTTGAAGATACATTAATATGAATACAACTCAAACAAAGAATCTCATTCTTTATTCTCCAGAGAACGACTTGATATGAAATGGGAAAACATTACGCCCAAGGTAAAAAGGTCTAGAGGCACCAAAGAGGCTTACCTCCATTGTTTATGGTATCAGTTTCTTCATTTTGAAGGGCTTTCGTGAGAGAATCATCCATCTCTTCGCCGACTTTTAGAAACACTTCTTCCATGGTAGTGACAGAGACACCAAAACTATTGATGCCCAGTTCCTGTCGACGTGACTCCAATTCTGTGAAAAGCGGCTCAAAATTCCCTGTAGCTTCACTAGGAAGGATGAATGTCAGCTCCGCACCTGAAGAAAGCAGAACCGGAACCTTAAAATCGATTTTAAAAGAAGTACAGTCAACCAGTGCTCCTGTGGCACAGTCGGTTAGCGCGTCGTACTTATAAGCAGTGTTGACGTGCCCGAGGGTGCTTACACTATGAAATGCGAAGGTCGGGAGTTCGAGCCTCCCCAGGAGCACTAGAATTTTTGTAATTTCAAATTTTACTTCTTCGTATTGCGTAAATAATTTTCTTTTCCCTTTAAAAAACTCTTCACATTTAGAATAAGTTTTCTTGAATAATATTTTTGTTTACTTAGGCCCCGTCCACACCATGCCGGATAAATTTGAATCCTAATTTTTATTTATTCGGTTATGCCTACCGTCCACACTAGTCCGGGCGAATCCGGAACAATTCTTCACCGAAAACGATTTTTTTTCGAATACAGTCTCCAGATTGGAACAATTTGAAAACGCCGGCTAGCCGTATTATTAGTGTGGACGGAGAACATTTCGTATCCGAAATTTTTCGAATGCGATGACGTCATGATTGTCATGGGAACATGGCGAGAAGGCAAAAAATTCACCGCGGGCTCAATTTCAGCTTCGATGCACATGCTCAGATGTGCAATGAAACGTTTTTGCCGCCTCTGATCGGACTAGTGTGGACGCGAAACTTTTTATCCGTTTTCATGTGTGGACGGAAAACTTTTTTTTCGGTTTCGGTTTGAAAGTTGCGGATTCAAATTTATCCGCCATAGTGTGGACGGGGCCTTAGTGCACATACATTATTAATGAATTGCAGGTCATTGAAAATGTTTGCGCAAAACATCCATTCTAGTAGAAATGGAATCCGCAGACAAATACAAACTTGGGTGAATTTAGTTTTTAGAATTTTAAAGTGACGTTGATGTCGATTATATAAACATTTATGGAATGTCTACCCTAAGAACAGAGTTTTCTTTTGCGTAAAAGTAGACTCTGCTCTCAAAAATGAAGTCGAAGAGAAGAAGAAAGGAGAGGAGAGGAAACGAAAGGAGAGAAGACGAGAGAAGACGACACGAGAATAGGCGAGAAAAATAACAGTTCAATAGTTCAAAGGTTTATAGTCATACACGCAAAGATAATCATTTTAATGTCATTGCACGACGACCTACCGATGTTACTCTCCAGCTGTGCAGTTGGCACATACTTCTGAACAATCGCATTAACAAGAGGCACATCACAAAGAGTTGCCTTGACGATAGCCATGTGATACCCTACCCCGTATTTGTTCTTCAGAAACAGAGAACTACCACAGCATTTGATTTGCCCTTCGGCCATGATGGCAATTCTGTCTCCAAGGAAGTCGGCTTCGTCCATGAAGTGCGTGGTCAGAAGGATCGTTCTGTCTTGTCGTTGCTGTTGGAGTAGGTCCCAGGTAAAGCGGCGAGCTGAGGGATCCATTCCTGATGTCGGTTCGTCGAGCATAACGACCTGGTGACAAAAATAAGATGCTTTATTTGACGTGTTGTTTTCATTGAAGAAGAAGTGACAGAGAAAGAAAGAATGGAAGGAAATGAAGAATGAATGGAAGTAAAAATAAATGAAAAAATAATAATCAATAGACGAAAGAGTGAACAAATCAATAAAAGGAGCAAGCAAGCAAGCAAGCAAGCAAGCAAGCAAGCAAGCAAGCAAGCAAGCAAGCAAGCAAGCAAGCAAGCAAGCAAGCAAGCAAGCAAGCAAGCAAGCAAGCAAGCAAGCAAGCAAGCAAGCAAGCAAGCAAGCAAGCAAGCAAGCAAGCAAGCAAGCAACTCAAATTCACCTTGGAGCCACTTATAAGAGCAATTCCCACCGATAGCTTCCTCTTCATGCCACCAGAAAGAGCTCTAGTTTGCACGTGTCGTTTATCTGACAGACCAACACTGTCTATCATTTTATCGATCTCAGACTGCACCCTTCTTCGTGGACAGCCTTTGAGCATAGCAAAAAACCACAAGTGTTCTTCCACCGTCAGACGATCAAACAGCACGTCATGCTGAGGGCAAAGACCTAAAAATGAAAACAGCACATATATCGTATATTACTATATAGACTGGGAAATACGCCACTCGTATTTTTGATACGAACTACATCCGGGACCTCAGTGACATATTTTTCCATCTCCTTACTAGTGAAGGTATCGATGACGTCTTTTTCAATGTTTTCAACAAGCTTTTGTTTGTGAATGTGACTATATCACAAAAAGAAAATTACGTGTTGGCTTGAAGGTATGAAGTGTTGAAAAATATTTCACTCATTCGCTGCGTTCACTCCTGAAATCATCTCACCACTCGAAAATAAACTTCATATTTTCGCGCCACCGTGTAATATCCTCAATATATTGTTTTCAGATAAAGCCCAGGGACGGACATAGGTCTCTCATACTTTGGTTTTCCCATTCCCCTATCCATACAAGCCCTCATAGTGGAAGCGCTGGTGGCGTTGTGGCATGCACTTTCGACCTTCCCCCATACCACACGGGTTCGACTCTCGAGCTCGGTGTCATAAAGTACGTGAGCAGATTTGTTTGTTGGTTCTCTCCTGCACTTCAAGGTTTTTTCACCAGGTCTTCTGGTTTTCTTCCCTCAGCAAAAATCAACTTTTAAATTACAATTGGGTTTCTGTGGATAAAGAGCCATTCTCTCCCATCCCCAAACCCTCGCAAACTGTATGGTACTCCCTAAATCACTGACCTAAACTACTTCGTGCGCCAGCCATGTTGTCAATGATGTTACAGTCATTGACAAGTGCTGTTCCTGAAGTCGGCGAAAAGAGTCCAGTGAGCATCGACATCAGTGTTGTCTTGCCTGCTCCATTGTGACCAAGAAGAGCTGTGATCTGACCTTGGTACATGTTGAGGCTAACACCGTCTACTGCAACTTTTTCTCCTAGTAAGCAAGTGGGGCAATAAGTAAGTAAGCAGGCAGGCAGGCAAGCAGCAAGCAGGCAAGCAGGCAAGCAGGCAAGCAGGCAAGCAGGCAAGCAGGCAAGCAGGCAAGCAGGCAAGCAGGCAAGCAGGCAAGCAGGCAAGCAGGCAAGCAGGCAAGCAGGCAAGCAGGCAAGCAGGCAAGCAGGCAAGCAGGCAAGCAGGCAAGCAGGCAAGCAGGCAAGCAGGCAAGCAGGCAAGCAGGCAAGCAGGCAAGCAGGCAAGCAGGCAAGCAGGCAAGCAGGCAAGCAGGCAAGCAGGCAAGCAGGCAAGCAGGCAAACAGGCAAGCAGGCAAAGATTTCAACTCAAAACGAACAATAGTAGTTACCTTTTTCAGTAGAAAACGACTTCTTGATATTCTGGACCTTTATTCCCGCGTGTAGTCCTGAGGGGTCCTTCTCCAGAAACTCTGACGAAACTACACCATTTGAAACCACACCATTAGACTCTGCATCAAGCTTGAAAGGAAAGATAATAAACGAAATCATGAATAAACGGACAGACAAATAAGCTAACTTCAAATAACCACGCTTTTTCCGTTTGTTGTTTTGATTGCTAAAAAGGAGAAGTTTTTATAGTTTTTTTTGTTTGCTAAATTGTAAAAAAATAAAAAAGTTGACAACAGTTTTTTGTCTATCCTCTTATTGACGAGAAATTTCGTCATCACATAGGTCAAAGTAGAGTGCAGATCTACGCGGCATAGCTACTTTGATGATGTGATGATGCATTTTTGTCAAGCGGATTTTTGAAATAACCGTCAAAAAGTTCTACATTGTAGAAAGAGGTGTCCTTTGAAAATACCTGCAGCAGAAGTCATAGCAACAGAGAGCAGTTTTACCTGTTTATTTACACCACACCAGTATCTAGACGTACAGGGAAAATACCACAGTTGAGGAGTTCCATATTCTCCTGGGAATACTGCTTCTATATACCAGGTAATAATTCCATAGAGCAATATATCTGCGATATACATCAACAGCACATATCCTAGAGTCATATCATCATCTACTGATACTCCTTCGTAAATATTTGACCACTGGACACCAGTTCCACGACCTTCAAACTTGCCAATCAATAAAGACCCGATGCTCATACAACAGTTGGAAAGCAGGCAGGATGCTATTTTAAGTCCCAGAGACATTGTGTCGTAGCTTTGCGCGATGAAGTTGTAAGGAGTGTAGGAAAGGAACCAAAGGAACCCACCAGCAACAGCAGCGACGTTAGCTTTGGAAAAAAACACGCTGACAAGGAAACAAAACATTATGGACGAGATAGAATAAAGGAGAAGGAATACGAAGATCAGAGTTGGAGAACTTTGGTTGAGGACTTTGCCATTGGAAGAAAACTTGATCGTAAAGAGGACACTTGCAAAGACAACAGCAACGAGGAGAATGAGAAGGTATTTGGCAAACCATGCAAGCCAGTGCATCCAACCAGCTAAACCCATCATCTTCATTGATTCCTGTAATAAAGAAAGAACTTAGCAGAAGCCCTGTTTTCCTTAGTCGATCAGATGGCTATCTGGATTCCTGGACTTACCATCACATGTAAGTATGTCATATAAGTTGTTATGTAGATCTCTCCCTTATTCATTCCTTCCTTCCTTCCTCCCTCCCTTTTTTCCCTTCTTCCTTCCTTTCTTCCTCCCTCCCTCCCTCCCTTCCTTCCTTCCTTCCTTCCTTCCTCCGTTCCTCCGTTCCTTCCCTTCTTTCTTCCTTCGTCCCTTCCCTCCCTCCCTCCTTCCTTCCTCCCTTCCTCCCTTCCTTCCTCCCTTCCTTCCCTCCTTCCTTCCTTCATAAATGTTTAAAATCTAGTTAAAAAATGCTAGTTGGAGAAGCAGACTGCAAACTTTGTGGGTCAAACTTCAACAAAAATGGTATTAATTAAGATACATTAGAAAATAAAAACGTATTCTACAGTTTAGTTTGTTATCTGTTTTCCATACCTTTAATTTTCTTTCTTTTTCATGCACAATGTCACGCACAATACACAAGGCTGTAAAGACCAAGGATAATATGAGGAAGAGAGGCAAAGTTTGTTGTATTACAAGGATGAAGCTGTCTTTGATGTATGCAGGATAAGGAAACCTCTGCATCTTTATGGCAATACTCTGGGCACTTGAATTCTTGTCCCTGTATCTAAGAATAGCCATATCGATGGCATTCTGTAATGCAAGGAATCCTTCATCATAGTAATCAGGTGGTCCACCATGGGTTGCATTCTTGTTCCTCGGACCAGGAATTTGAAATGAATTGAAAGTTAACTGTGTGTTCCAAGAATTTGAAGGGTCGCTCCCAAAAGCTTTAATTTTGGTTTTACTATTTCTTGCTCTTGAGTTCAGTCGAAGCTTGTAAACAACGTTGTTTTGCTCTGGCGTACTTTCAAAATAAACTCCACCAAGAAATTCTGATGCAATGTCATTGTCTTCAAGAAGAAAATCTACCATTTCGTTCTCATTTCCAAAACCTTTACTCTTATTAAATCCCAATGTTTTAAAATCTACTTTACTCATAACTTCATTTACATCAGTGGTGTTTGGTCCATAAGCAAGGTTAAAGTTTTCTCCTATTAGTCCTTCAGGTAACTGGTTAACTGTAAACTGTTTGTACTTTATGGGAGGTTCTTGCTCATTCTTTATCACAAATGCCCTCAAAATAACAAGTATTAGAATGAAGAATAGTGGAACTGCAATCTCAAAAAATGTTCGCACAGGTGAACGCTTGGCAAGGGCCCAGTTTTTCCAAAACAGGAGGCAAAACTGTCTAGATTGACCCATGATTGTCAACTTCGGTCAGCTATACTTTGAAGTCTCTTCTTTGCTTTTGAATTATTCGAAACAGGATAACGTATCCACACTATGCTAATTTGAGGTAAGCCATTAACACTTTTTCACTTAATATAGTAAATCCCTAGCAAAAAGAAAGGTAAATTAATATTAATTATATTTCCTGGGGCATTCAGCTTAACAAGGAAATAGAAATATAAGCAAAACAACCATTAAAAAAGATAATTTTTATGCCTGACCACACTAGGGTTGTCTGACACAAGAGGCTGTACTTACTAAAAGGTGCAATGAGCTACAATGACCTACAATGAGCTACAATGAGCTACCAAATGATCTTCAATGACCTACAATGAACTAGAAAGAGAACTAAAGAGCAAAAACGAGCTACTATAAACACACATTTGGGCAGTAAACCAATGAGGTTTTGCTATTGTTGAAGGCTTTGATCGCCGCCTTCTAGGAGTACAGTATTTTGCAAAACATGCCTTCAACAATAGCAAAACCTGATTGGTTTACTGCCCAAACGTGTTGATTTCATTTCACAGTATTTTGCAAAGCATGCCTTCAACAATAGCAAAACCTGATTGGTTTACTGCCCAAACGTGTTGATTTCATTTCACAGTATTTTGCAAAACATGCCTTCAACAATAGCAAAACCTGATTGGTTTACTGCCCAAACGTGTTGATTTCATTGGCAAAAGCTAAACGTTTCACAGACAAAATGTCTCGTTTCAAACGTAAACAAACACAAAATTTTGGCAGCGGTAAATGGTTGAATGAAAATAATAATATTCGCTGTCTTGAAGTGCAAGGACTGTTAAACTATAAAAAACAGCGAATATTACTACCATTTTCCTTCAGAAAGTGCACAATTTAAATGCAGTAAGTACACAATTTAAGTGGAAGGTAACTTTATTGGTTTATTTTGATTAAATATCAATAGTTTTGAGTTATATTATGTAGGTTCAATGTAGTTTGTAGTAGCTCGTTTTCTTTCTATAGTTCTCTTTCTAGCTCATTGTAGTTCATTGAAGATCATTTGACAGCTCATTGTAGATCATATGTAGCTCATTGTAGATCATATGTAGCTCATTGTAGATCATATGTAGCTCATTGTAGGTCATTGAAGATCATTTGATAGCTCATTGTAGATCATTGTAGCTCATTGTAACTCATTGTAGGTCATTGTAGCTCATTACGCCTTTTGGTAAGTACGAACAAGAGGCTTAAAAGCAATATATACAGTAGCACAAGGGGTTACAAGTGAATTATCTCTGAAGACTAATAAAATGTGGGTTTCCTATGGATTTACTTATATGCAAACTAATTTGAATTTTTTTCGCTTTCCGCGTTAAATGTCTTCCTCGGCGACTTTCAATAACAGAATGCCTTCCCTTTATAGCAAAGTATTTGAGCTAAATAAATCTATGAGCTACGTTATATGCGTCTCAGCAACCGTTTATAGCAGTGAGCGGAAATAAATGAAGCAAAAAGTAAATAAAATGAGTAAATTTATATCACTGTGCGTCAAAAAATTAGTGAAATTCTCTTATAGTCACAGTTTATAGCAAAATCAGTCGTTCAAGCAGGAAGATAATGCAGCATTTGTAAGACATTACGTTAATAAAGATATCTATTTATTACGAACGTGGAAATACGGTTTAACTTACCTCCAAGAGTCCTCGCTTCTCTTTCAGCTTTCGTTGCTATCACGAGACTCTAAAATCTTGTGATCAACTTATAACTTAGTTGGGGAGGGGTAGGGAAACTCAAATGCATATAAATATTTACATTCAAATAGAAATCATAATTTACTTCTAAGTTATTAATTCTATGTTTTTTAAGTAAAGATTTAAGTTCTTAAAGCAATATTGAAGCAATATTAGAGTAATATAGATTTAAAAAAGGTTAATCTTAAGTTAATCTTTTTTGTTAGTTAGGGTACCCCTACAGAGTAGCGCTATGTTGTTCTATTTTGAGATATTTCGTAAACACAGGAAACCCAATTCATACATTTAAGATTTCGTCAATCTTGTCTTTAAATGAGTTGAACAAAATGAATATAAACTGTAAACATACGAATGGATGTTAAAATGTATATTATTTGGATGCTGTCTTTTTTGACGTGGATAGTATTAATAATAGGTAATTATTAATTTTTCCTTGTGTACAAAATTAATGTTGGGCTTCCTGTGTAGCTATTAGTTCAAAATGGCGGCGCGTTTTGTTCAAGTTTTATTGAGAAAAAACACAGTTATAAACTTCTATTTTTCTCGTCAGCTAACCAACAAAACAAGAGTTTTTCAACTTAAAGCTACTCTGCCTTACTTATCTGTTTTTAAAAGAAGAGAATTTAGCTCAAATAGTCCCGAAAATGAGCAAAATTCAGGACGGAACGAAAAAGAAAACCTCGAAAATGAGGACAAAGGACAGATAAAAGGAACTGTAGGAACGGTTATTACTCAAGGCCCTTTTGGTTGGCTCTCAAAAAAGCTTCATATGGTTCTATTAAAAGCATTTTTTGATCCGGGATTCAACGAAGAAGAGTTCCTTCGTGGCGCAAAACAAGCTCTTATAGTCACATCAGAAATCCTCGCAGAGCGACGCTTCCAAGACATGTCCAAAATTTGCCCCCCAAAATTTGTGGATTTGATCCAAGAAGCACTAAAATCCAAAGATCCTGGACCAGCTATTCGAGCTGTTGATATAATTATGGCTAAGATTAAGAAAATCCAGCTTGGTTTTACGGAAGAGCAGAAGAAACAAGTGGAAATAGATGTGACGTTTGTATGTCATCCTAAAGATCAAGACCAGGCCACACAGGTCGTTGGCAATGTGAAGATTGTTCACATTCGACATCCAAGAATAGTACAGTATCGATTTAGGAAGTTTTGTGTTCCTAATGATGATGATTGGCTTGTAGTTGGAATTGATTTATGACTTGAGTCTTTAAAAAAATCACGTATTTGTGTTTTTCATTACGTCATGGTGCAATGTTTTCCCAACACAGACCACGTGTCATTTCCTAGAGTATCATTTTTTCGTTTAGCGGTTGCACATGAGAAGACAGACGAATATGATACCAGTGATTATAAAACAAAGAATCTGACTCTAGTGAATAACATGTGGTTTGTAATGGGAAAACATTGCACCACACTGAATTATGTCTATTTTATGCCCGGGGGGGGGGGGGGGGGGGTGGTACTCCCATATATAGACTATACGGGGATGATCTGCTGAACAGGGTATGGTTTTTCAAGCTTCTTGTTATAAACAGGGTATGTAATTTCGCTCAAGCTCCAATTTCTTTCCTAAGTTTTCCTAAGCAGACTGAAACTGATTACTATGGTCTTCAAAAAGCGATACACCAGATGACATGATAATTGAAACAGGAACTCAGTACAATTAATTTTACCTTTTTTCATAAACAGGGTCCACAAATTTGATTTTTTTTTGTCATAAACAGGATACCCCTTTCAGAATCCCAGCAGAACACCCCTACCCAAATCCTAGCAGAGTACCCCCTCCCCCCCCCCCCCCCCCCACCCGGATTATAGTTTCCCCTAAGCAATTTTTCTTCTAGATGTACAGATGACGGGGGCAGATCTAGGGTATGAATACAGGGCTCATCGGTTTGTCTCTATCATGAATGGTGCAGACCCTCGTTAAATAATTCCTAGATCTGCCCCTGCTGGACGCCTCTAATTAAGCAGTGAAATTTGTGCCCATTATTATAATTAATGTTCTTTTTAAATTGTGTAGCCAACACAACTAGAATCCTAGATGTCTGAGTTCTTGGCTTCTGCCAATCAAAGTTTTTTGTTTTGATTGGCAGTAGCCAAAACCCAGACTTATATGGCCACATTGCATGATAAATGATGAAAAAATTTGGTCTGACATCAATGTAACCAAGTATTTTCATTACCCCCCAGGCATTTTACTTATGCAGAGAAATTCATGGAGAAGGGGGGGGAAGGACCAAACTAGGCTTAGGAGAGTATTAGTACTTCACATACCATATAATAGAATCTACAGCACGATTGGCCATTCTGATGTTAAGAAAAAAACAGGGTTGAGTTGACATTGTAGTGAATTGTGGGACGGATTTAGGGGACGACATAGACGCCACCTTGGAAATATGTTCTCTAACGCACCCACAATGTACTGCAATACCAACTTGACCCAGTTTTTTCTTCAACCTTGATATGGCTAAATAAAATTCTAGCACGATACTGAGGATTTTTGAAATAAAGGGTTCAAAATTGCATCCACAGGCTGCATTAGGACTAGATGATAAGATTTGAAAATTTCAGAAAAATCGTACCTGAGGATGAGGTGAAAAAAGCCAAAAACTAAAAATATCACTTTTTGATTTTTCGGCCGCTAAGGCTAAACAACTTAAAATAAAACACACTGTTAGAATCTAGGATAATATTGAGGAACGACATATGAAAAATCTAGTTAAATTCACGCAAAAAGATTTGCGAAGCGAGCGAGAATAAAATCCAAAATTAGCTCTGAATTAGTTTGGATCCGTACGATGTTTAGGGATTTTAATGCCGTAAAATCCTAAATTCTTTTGATTAAAGAAAGCTAATTCGAGTTCAATCGTTAAGCAAAATTTTTTAGAGCTAGGTTTAGCCCCCCTTGAAAGCATCGGATATATGTATTAAGGCGAGGGATGCGAAAAGAAAAGAAAAGGATGACCTCAAACTAGATTTCTGCTAAGGAGGCTCGATGGGATTTTCTCGGCGCTCTACAATGCAACTTCAAATGTGCGGACGTACACGATTTTTCGAGGAAGCTTTAAGGGAAAGATGAAATTTTTGGATGCTTATGTTTTTTACTGAAATCGGAATTAATACCAAATTGTTATTAAGTGTTGTTGTGCTTGCTTAATCGCACATTTTGTCCATTTTCTTAACATTCAAAAATCGCGTGTGCTGTGAGCCCGTCCATGCAAATTAACCAAACCAAAATTTAAAGATCAATTTAAGGTAGGGAAGCCGGTCTACTTTTCTGATATGGCCGGTAAAGAGCGTGTGTGCAAGGCTTCGATTGAAAAATAGCTGGTATATCAAAGTTGGGAAAATCTTCGGAAAGCAATTAAGCAGCAATTGCCATTGCAGGGCTTACACAGCTCACACGAATGGAATGAAAGATGACAATAGCAATGAATAATCAAATAAACAAGGAGTAAGCAGAATTACAGTCGTGAACTATCTTCATCATGTTTATAGGCTCAAAACGTTTCAACATGATGTTAGTACCTATATACTTCAGTAAATGTAAGGAAAGTTCATCGAGTAGTTTTGAATTCACGTACATCGTTTTCATAACCTGACATTACACGCACGCACTAAAACCGTGAACATTAAACAGTACTAATTAGTACTATTTGAAGCAGAATCCTTTGTTTTCTATTGGTTAATTATCACTATTTAGTGCTAGAAATTAGTATTTGTTTCACGGATTTAGTGTGTGCACTCTAGTCTTAAGTACGGCTCATAGCAAACTTTAGTTACCCAATATTTTGGAATGTCATATGGTACAATTCTATCCAACTTTTTCCCATTACTCCAAAATGATTTACCAGCAGCTATAGATAAAATTGTGAAATAAAAACAGCCAAATAAACTACTTTTCTGTTATTACTGAAATCATTTACGGTTTTTTTTTTTTCCTTCAAAATTTACTATGCTTCAAAACTTCAGCGTCAAAGATTTATCGAAAATGCTCTATCAGATTTTCTTCAAATTTTCTGAACCTGAGCAAAGTACTCATCCTCCAAGATCTCAAGCGCGATTTTTAACACCAACACTTGAACAGCAATTTTAAATATTAATTCCGATTTCAATAAAAACATGCTCATTCGAAATTTTCATCTTTCCCTTAAAACCTCTAAAGAAAATTTTCCCAATAAATAGCGCAGCGCAGCCGTGACGTCATAAAAACGAAGACAAAGGCGAAATTCGGACAAACAAACTTACAAGTTTACTTTCAGCAGATAATTTTCACAGCCGATCGCAGTTGATCTTAGTTTACATGGGTTATTATTGTAATTTTAAGTAAAAATAATAAAATCGGTTCGTATAATCCTCGTAGCGGTTAAACAGAATGCAATGTTTGTCCGAATCTTTAAGCTATTTTTAGAATCAGCGCGCTGCGCTATTGTCCGCGTACGTATTTGCGTTATATGGTAAGTTATATAGTAGCGCGTCGAGAGAACCCCATCGAGCCGCCTTAGACTAAAGTAAAAAAAAAATCCCATAAAAGAGCTCGTGGATTATAAAATACCAGGCTGGAATAAAGCCAATAAAGCTATGGCTCAGCAACTTTTACATCATAGTAATTATATTTAGTAAATCTAGCTCTCTTTATTCCTCTTTCCCCATTTAATGTTCGACTAACTGATGTATATATGTTTTTACCACTATTGCGAATTTTCTCGCTTCCTGATTGCGTGGTCTAGAGATGGGGGAAATAGAAGGACGTATCAATAAAGTACGTCAGCAAATCACACGTGCGCATGAAGCCCAGTTTTCTTCCAAATTTTACCCCGGTTTTTGTTGAAGTTTTTTTTGTTTTTTGTTTGTTTTGTTTTTTGTTTTTGTTTTTTTGTGGTCAAAAGAAATTTCCTCCAGTTTTCCTTGGTCCTCTTATTTACCACTTTTTTTCGTCATTCGTCATTTCGTCAAATATGTTGTGGACTCAACAGTTTTGACGGCTAGATGCCCATATGACAAAAATCGGGGTAAATTGGTTAAATGCTATAATATTTAATACTTATTTTTTATACATCCATATTTAAAGTAGTTTAGTTTTAGTGAGCCACACGTTCATTAGCCCTGGGCTATTAATTAAGTGCTCCCATTATGAAAAAGTCATTATTATTAAACAGCGTTAGGTTCAAGATTTTTCGTGTTCAAAGGTTGCTTTTCCCCCCATATTGTCGCTTTTGGAAACGTATTGCATCTATCAATCATAAGTATTATTCATTTTCGTCTTGGGTATGGCAAAACAGAAGAGAGCAATGACTCAATTTCGGTTCGCTCCGACAAGCTGAGGCAACAAAGAAGTCTTCATTGCATTCGGAGTGCTCACACTTAATCCGTGAAACAAATACTAATTTTTAGCACCAAATAGTGAATTAAACAATAAAATACAAAGGATTCTGTATGAAATAGTACTAATTAGTACTATTTAATGTTCACGGTTTTAGGTGCGTGCACTCTACTTTCAACAATTTCCATAATCACTTCAACACTATGTTTACTTGTTTGGTTTTTGTCTTCCCTCGAGAATTTCACTTAGGTATGCAGTAAAAATTTTCTCTGGCTTTTCTTCTTTTGTACCGTATCATCGTCTTAACCCTCTTTACTATCATTGCATTGATCACAGTGTTAGAAGCTAGAAAACGGTTAAAAGCGAGATCCTACGTACGTATATATTGCTCAATCTTTGATTTTTAGTTTTTCGTGAGAAAATAAAACATTGACGACAGAATCAATTGTCCTTCTGGCCCTTGAAATCATCCTTCTACTTTCATAGTAAATAAAACATCATCAAATGATGATAAAAAGCCACACACACAGAAAAGCCTTTTTTCAATAAGGAGAATCTTACAGCCTTCAAGTAATAATAAAAAAGCATGAAAAAATTAATTCAAAAAATCTATTGCTCTCTCTCTCTCTCTCTCTCTCTCTCTCTCTCTCTAGATTGTCGCCTGAGTATTTGCTACGCCACTTACGCTCAAGCCGGCGGATTTTCTTTGCGAAAATTCAAGGCAAAACGGTTTAATGATGAAATTTATATTATTGTCAAGAACTACATACAATTATTTTACGGTACAGCTTATCATTTATACGATTTGTTTCGCTTTGAAGTTCGATGTGGTAGCAAATACGCATTTTGCATCGAGCACATCGACCTTTTTTGCCAAAAATTAAAAACGTTTATGGGTTTCAAAGGTCTCTAAGGCCCGGTAATCTTCTTCTTGGCGGCAAACCACTTCTACTAAGATCTGTTTTATTTTTTAGCCTTCTAAATACATAATTTTTAGAAAAGAGTCAAGACCTAGGGTTAGAATTTAACAAGACACATTGTGAGTATAAAGTTCCAAATTTTCATTTTTAAAATTACGCATGGGAAGTATATTTTGTCTAAAACTCTTCATTCTCTTCTTCTGGCGAGTTTATTTTATCGGAGCAGTAAAGTAAACATATAATAAAGTAGCTGACAAAGTTTTAAAGCAATTTGTCTCATTTTACAGCTTTCTCGAAGAAAACTTCTAATTAGTAGCAAATACGAACTGGGCCGAGCAAACACGTACTAGTGAGGTAGCAAATACGCATCTTTAACCCTAACTCTAAGGTAGCAAATAAGCATTTTATCTCCAAGTGGGTAAAATGAGGTTTTTTAAAAGTTACTAATACAGTTTTTTTGTGGGAATTAGTACGATGTGGCATTGTTTTTTTGTTCTTTTCTTTTCTTTTTTTTTTTGTTTGTTTTGTTTTGTTTTTTTTGTTTGTTTTTTTTTTGTTTGTTTTGTTTTATCAGTAAAAGAATTGATCCACGAAATACTACCTTTTAGAAGCATAAAAGTGGTCTTAAGGTTAACATAGGCTTTAAAGCTATAAGCTTGTGTATCCTCTTCCATACACACTCCCACGAATGTTTTATACACACAACTCACAACATCCGTATATTCAATAAGTTGCGCATTGACAACACTGCTGGAACATTGGATTTACAAAGGACAATTAAATTTGAAAGCTAGCTATAAATTTGATTTATAAATAGTAATTTTGTGCGGTCAACATGCAGAGTGTTCATATTTCTGAGTGTCCTTTGACTTTGTGCATGACTATTGTAACACATTCATCAAGTATTTTTTGATGTTAAGTAGCTTTGCACATGTCGACAATATTAAGACGTTCGATGTTTAGTAGCTTTGCACACGATAACAGAAAGCGATAATAAAAGAAACATTTTTACAACTACACACGCATATAACTGCGCCGAATTACAAGCAATTTCGCTTCTAGACATAACTTTTCACACTACTTGCAAAAGATTGGATGGATTTTTTATCTAGATATGTTTTCTAGACTCAACACCTATAGTTTAAAACAGTTTTCTGTTTTTCTTTGTTAAATCGATTCGAGTAATTCGAATTTATTAGAGGAGGCAGATTTTCGGCAATAACGCGCGGAAAACTGAAAAATCTCTCCTTTTCGAAGCCTTATGTCTCGATAACCAATACGGCGACCCCCTTCTCTTTTTTCATTATTTGAATACCCTAACAATGAACTTCAAATGGCAGAATTTAAAAAAAATTCATTGAAGAATTTTAAAGATCCGGTACTACCTTAAAACCTCTAAAGAAAATTTTCCCAATAAATTGTTTACGTCCGCGTATTTGCGTTATATGGTAAGTATATGGTAGCGCGTCGAGAAAACCCCATCGAGCCGCCTTAGACTACAGTAAAAAAAATCCCATAAAAGAGCTCGTGGATTAAAAACTACCAGGCTGGAATGAAGCCAATAAAGCTATGGCTCAGCAACTCTACATCATCGTAATTATATTTAGTAAATCTCGCTCTCTTTTTTCCCCTTTCCCCATTTAATGTTCGGCTAATTATGTGTATATGTTTTTACCACTACTGTGAATTTTCTCGCTTTCTGATTGGTCCAGAAACGGGGGAAATAGAAGGACGGATCAATGAATTACGTCAGCAAATCACGCGCGTGCTTGAAACCCAATTTTCTTCCAAATTTTATCCTTGTTTTTGTTGTAAATCTTTCTTTTTTTTTTTTTTTTTTTTTTTTTTCTGTGGTCAAAAAACAATTTCCTCCAGTTGTCCTTGGTATGTCTTCTTATTTACAATTGTTTTCGACATCTTTCGTCACTATTTCGTCACTGATATATGTTGTGGACTCAACAGTTTTGACGGCTAGATGACGAAAATCGAGGTAAATAAGAGAACATACCACTGGAGAAAATTGGTTAAATGCTATAAGTTATAGGTTTTAATATCTAAATATCTCTTTTATTTTAATTGGTAATTTTTAATACTTATTCTTTTAATTTATATATCCATATTTAAAGTAGTTTTACTTTTAGTGGGTCACAAGTTCATTAGCTCTGGGCTGTTAATTAAGTGCTCCCATCAAGAAAGTCATTATTATTAAACGGCGTTCAGTTCAAGATTTTTCGTGTTCAAAGGTTGTTTTTTTTTTCCCATTTTGTCTCTGTTGGATATGTATTGCATCTATCAATCATATAACTATTATTTATTTTCGTCTTGGGCATGGCATAACAGAAGAAAGCAATGACTCAATTTCGGTTCGCTCCGACAGGCTGAGGCAACAAAGAAGTATTCATTGCATTACTTTCAACAATTTCCATAATCACTTCAATACTATTCTATATTTATACTTGTTTGGTTTTTGTCTTTCCTCGTGAATTTCACTTGGGTATGCAGCCAGAAATGTTGTGACGTTGTCTTCTCTCGCTTTTCTTCTTTTGTACTATCATCGTCTTAACCCTCTTTACTATGGTCTACTATGGCTCAACCTCTGATAATTCTTTTTAGTGTTTCGTGAGAAAATAAAACATTGACGACAGACTCAATTGTCTCTTAGCTATAGCCCTTGAAATCATCCCTCAACAACGTTTTTTACAAACAAAATTTTTAAATAACTATAAATACAGGCCCTAGCTAATAGCTATGAAGTTAAGAATGCGCTAGGACCATTTAATAATATATATGTATATAAATATAACATTGTCACGTTTAAAGATGACGGGATTCTAGGAGCAGAAATCGAAAAAAAACAAAACAAAAACAAAACAAAACCAAAAGCACAGAGAAACAAGCGATAAGAGAAAAAAATAATAAGAAATTACATAATCACTAGAAAAATTACAACATATTTTGGAGGAGAAAAATTTTATCAAAAAATATCAACAGAGAGCTATTCGTTCTATTAATGTGAGAAGTTATTTGTTCTATTAATGCGAGAAAGAAATTAAATATACATTTAAAATGAGAAGTTTATACTACTTAATATTTGCTTATGAATATTATATTGTCGATTATAATTTTTTCTTAAACGTATACAAACTTGTATATATTGTAGTTGAAGCCTTTAATTTCAAGGAGCTCAATAAAAAAAGTCTGTAGTCTCCTGTCTGTAGTCTAATTTCATAGGGAACAAAACATCTTTCAAAAAAAAGCCTTTTGTAATCAAAAGAATATTACAGCCTTGAAGTAATACTAAAAAAGCATGAATTGAATAATTCGAAAAATTCATTGCTCTCTCTCTCTCTACTGTGACGTGGTGTGGGGGAAATTTAAACAAAGGTCTCGCCACTAAATTACAAAAAATGAAGAACCGTGCTGCATTGGAAAAAATTGTCCATACATGTGGAATATTTGCTCTTTTCGGTCTTTTTCCTCTCTTTCCAAAGCAAAAGGTTGTTCTTAAAAGTTAAGTTATATAGCACAAGTAAACTGCGTGACACAACATCCTAAATGACCCGTAATCTTCTCTTTTTTTGCTAACTAGTAAGCATGTTTTCGAGGCTACGAAACCTAAGAAACCATAAGTGGCGAATGTATAGGCCAACAGATAGTATGAGCTTATAAAATCAGCAAGAATACGGTTCTAAATTTTGACAGATTCCTATGAGTTATATACCAAAATGTTCAGGAAAGCCCGGGGTTTTCAAATCCACTTCTGTTTTTTTTGACAGGTTCTGTTTTATTTCAAGGAGAGACGATTCTCTAGCTTGACCCCGGTTATGTCATGCATTTTCTCTTGTAAAATACGTCCAACAGCGTACATTCAACTCAAAAAGTACGGTGGTTTTTTTCAATAGAATTCAATCCAAACCATATAATACAGTCCGTGAATAGTTGAATTAACTGAATCCAGTTCTATAATTTTTGCCTAGATAGTCATTATTTTGAGAAAAGATCCAAAAACCGTGTTTTTGAGACATAATTTGTATGGGCTCACATGATGCCGAATAATAACTTTTCAAGGTTATTATATTAGATCCAAGGATGTATTGAATTTCTTAACTTGGGATGATTTGGCATCTCGAAGAGATAAACACTTGAATGTGTTTATTAATGCATGATCCAGATCCAGTTAACCATGCTGTATACGTACCTACATACATTAGCGATCTTTTCTCAAAATGTTCGGAAAATAACCCGTTATAAATCTCGACTACTATAGAGGGTCATTTTCATATAGAGGTGCGATGAAATGGAACTCACTACTTCATAACTTAAAGTCGTCAACATCAAAAAAGATTTTTAAAAATGAGTTATTATCGGGCAGGCAAATTGTCAATTAATTTTAACTATTTTGCTCCCATTAGAAAAGTCATTATTATCAAACAGCGGTTCAGTTCAAGATTTTCGTGTTCAAAGGTTGTGTTTCCCCCATATTATCGCTGTTGGATACGTATTGCATCTATCAATCATAACTATTATTTATTTTCGTCTTGGGCATGGCATAACAGAAGAAAGCAATGACTCAATTTCGGTTCGCTCCGACAGGCTGAGGCAACAAAGAAGTATTCATTGCATTACTTTCAACAATTTCCATAATCACTTCAATACTATTCTATATTTATACTTGTTTGGTTTTTGTCTTTCCTCGTGAATTTCACTTGGGTATGCAGCCAAAAATGTTGTGACGTTGTCTTCTCTCGCTTTTCTTCTTTTGTACTATCATCGTCTTAACCCTCTTTACTATGGTCTACTATGGCTCAACCTCTGATATTCTTTTTAGTGTTTCGTGAGAAAATAAAACATTGACGACAGACTCAATTGTCTCTTAGCTATAGCCCTTGAAATCATCCCTCAACAACGTTTTTTACAAACAAAATTTTTAAATAGCTATAAATACAGGCCCTAGCTAATAGCTATGAAGTTAAGAATGCGCTAGGACCATTTAATAATATATATATGTATATAAATATAACATTGTCACGTTTAAAGATGACGGAATTCTAGGAGTAGAAATCGAAAAAGCAAAACAAAAACAAAACAAAACAAAAAGCACGAGAAACAAGCGACAAGATAAATAAATAATAATAAGAAATTACATAATCACTAGAAAAATTACAACATATTTTGGAGGAGAAAAATTTTATCAAAAAATATCAACAGAGAGCTATTTGTTCTATTAATGTGAGAAAGAATTTTTACCTTAATAATTGCCAGTGATTATGAAAGGTCGATTATAATTTTTTCTTAAACGTATACAAACTTGTATATATTGTAGCTGAAGCCTTTAATTTCAAGGAGCTCAATAAAAAAAGTCTGTAGTCTCCTGTCTGTAGTCTAATTTCATAGGGAACAAAACATCTTTCAAAAAAAGCCTTTTGTAATTAAAAGAATATTACAGCCTTGAAGTAATACTAAAAAAGCATGAATTAAATAATTCGAAAAATTCAGTGCTCTCTCTCTCTCTCTCTCTCTCTCTGAGAACTACATACAACTATTTCACGGTACAACTTATGATTTATACGATTTGTTTCGCTTTGAAGTTCGATGTGGTAGCAAATACACATTTCGCCTTGAGCACATCGACCTTTTTTCGCCAAAAAAAAAAAAAACCTTTACGGGTTTCAGTAGGTCTCCAAGGTAATTAAACCACTTCTACTAAGATCTGTTTTGTTTTTTAGCCTTCCAAATACATAATTTTTAGAAAAGAGTCAAGACCTAGGGTTAGAATTCAAAAACAACACTGAACACTGTGACTAAGTTTGAAATTTTCAAAAATTACCCAGAAGTGTGTTTTGCCTAAAACTCTTCTCAGTTCCCCCTCTAGTCTGGCGAGTTTATTTTATCAGAGCAGTAAGGTAAACATATAATAAAGTAGTTGACAAAAGTTTTAAAGCAATTTGTTTCATTTTACAGTTTTTATACGAAGAAAACTTCTAAATAGCAGCAAAAACGCACTGGGTATAGCAAATACGTATAGTACTAGTGAGGTAGCAAATACGCATCTTTAACCCTAACTACTATAAGGTAGCAAATAAGCATTTTACCTCCAAGTGCGTAAAATGAGGTTTTTTAAAGTTAGTAATACAGTTTTTTTGTGGGAATTACTACGATGTAGAATTGTTTTGTTTTTAGTTTTTTTTGGGGGGTAAAAGAATTGATCCAGCAAATGAATTTAGGATTTGCTACCTTTTAGCAGAGTTAATAGAGGTAGAAGCATCTTGAAAGTGCTCTTAAGGTTAATATAGCGCGTTGTTTCGAAGAATATACAAATTAAATAAATACATTAATAAATATTTTCATTTATACACGGTAGGCTTTAAAGCTATAATCTTTTGTATCCTCTTCCATACACGCTTCCACAACTCACAACTCACAACAACCGTAGATATAAGTTGGGCATGGACAACACTGCTTGAACGTTGGATTTACAAAAGAGAATTAAATTTGAAATCTAATCTATCTATAAATTGAATTTATAAATAGTAATTCTTTTTGCGGTCAACATTATGATGTTTAGTAACTTTGCACACGATAACAGAAAGCGTATTTTGTATTTTGTGTGTAATTAATGGGTAACATTTCCGTAATCATTTCATAGCGAGTTCTTTTCATCTAAAGATTTCTAACTTAAAGGCGTGATCAGTTACATGTAACGTTTGATTTGAAATTCATATTATTAACTTCCTGCTTCAATTCTATTGTGTTTAACCTATTTTTACATTTTGTTTTGCAGGCATTGAGTTTAATAAAAGCGCTTTCTTTGTAAAGCCGTTCAGATCGTCGTCAACATTGGTGTTTCAAGATTTTTCGTGTTCAAGGCTATTTTTCTTCTCCCTCGTGTCGCTGTTGAATGCGTATCGTATCTATGAATCATAACGATTATTTTCCTCTTTGGAATGGCATAAAAGAAGAGAGAAATGATAGGAGAAGCACTTTGATCTGAGACAGCAAAGAAGAAGGAATACAAGACTCTTAATCACAGGAAACCCAACCAAGGTAGGCTGCTTTATGTAGAGGAGCTTACTCTACTCCACTCTACTCTACTCTTCTCTACTCTACTACTCTACTCTACTCTACTCTACTCTACTCTACTCTACTCTACTACTACTCTACTCTACTCTACTCTACTCTACTCTACTCTACTCTACTCTACTCTACTCTACTCTACTCTACTCTACTCTACTCTACTCTACTCTACTCTACTCTACTCTACTCTACTCTACTCTACTCTACTCTACTCTACTCTACTCTACTCTACTCTACTCTACTCTACTCTACCTACTCTACTCTACTCTACTCTACTCTACTCTACTCTACTCTACTCTACTCTACTCTACTCTACTACTCTACTCTACTCTACTCTACTCTACTCTACTCTACTCTACTCTACTCTACTCTACTCTACTCTACTCTGTTTATAAGAAATAAGAAATACCGAAATATATTCACATTATCAAGCTGACCTTCCAATCTCTTGTCTTTTCTAGAAATACTGAATCATGAAGACTCTGATGCTCTTGGCAGCCCTTTGCCTTGTTCTCTGTGTTGTACTGCCTCAAACCGACGGGGCCTGCTACGTTATACGCGTTGTGAGATGCTACTTGGTCTACTCCCATGGACGGTGGTATCGCCTCTGTAGAGTGCAGTACCGATATAGGTGCTATGGCAAGAGAGACCAGATCGAGGATGACCAGGTTAATTATGTTTTCTTTTCTTTTGTCAATCTATCGGGTCCCTATCTTTCTTTTGGTCGGCTTCTAAGAGCGTTTACGATGTAGTTTAGTTACAACGACAACGTCGCGTGACAGGCTTAAATTTTGAGTGCGTTACACAAATGAAGCTCTTAGTTTTTTCGCGGGGCAAGTTTCAACTAAACGAATAGAAAGTAGTCCTATTAATGTTTTGCAAAATTTATTTGCTATGAGAGTTTTGCAAGACAGGATGTCACAAGGAGTGAAACGCATGGTTTACACACTTTGAATATTCTGATTCGTCATTAAAATCTTTTTGTCTTTCAGGGAAGAGCTGAAAGCAAAAGAAAAAGACCAGCAGAAAAGGCTATCATTGAAAAGTTCCCGCACAAGTGCTCTACCTATGACAAGAACGGTGACGGAAAAATCACCTTCGATGAGTTCCGAAAAACCCTTGCTGATGTGCACGACACCAAGACGCTTCGAAAACTCTTCAAAGCTACTGACAAAGATGGTGAGTTCAAACGCGTTCCTACAACAAAAATGTAATCACAAATGTAAATTTTCTCGCTCTCCGATTGGTAGAGAGCCGTGGTAAATAAGAGGGCATAATAACAAATTACGTCAAATTTCGAAAACTCTTTCACGCCGCTGGCAAGAATGAGTTAAAATGTTCCTACAACGGGAAAAAACAAAGTTAAAAAAAGAAAAAAAAAAAAAAAAAAAAAAGAAATTCCACTCTAGATTATTTTAATTTCGAAATTCATTGACTTTCGTTGAAAAATTTCGTCGATGAAAAAATGAATAACCCTTTGTCGTACAAAATCAAAAACACAAAAATGTCGAGTCTAGATTTGTTAGTTTTAAAACTCCTTGTTTTCCGATGTTCACATAGCATAAGTTTGTATCATGCTACCAATACGATGATATTATCATGTTCTTTATTGTATATTTAACAAATTGACATCAGATTTTTATGTACTGTCCTCTTATTGACGATAAATTGCGTCATCGCATTGTCAAAGTAACGTGGATCCACGAGGCGTAGCCAACTAACGGAAAGAGCGCGCGCTTGGCGTCAGCTTTATCTGTCTGTCCTCTTATTGATGATAAAAAAATAACCAATCCGCGCGCGAGAAATTTGTAAGTTATTGTAAAATCATAAATTAAATATAGATTGATTATTCTAACTTTTTATATATTAGCTTAGTTTTGTACCATCTTTAATGTATATCTTCATTGTAATTAATAATAATAATAATTATAATAATAATAATAATAATAATAATAAAAGCACTGAAATCTTATATTAAAAAATATTGAAAGAAATAATGCTTGTTATAATGATAATAACTATATCTAAAACATATATGTAGATTTTATATACAATAATAATAAAGTAAAACAATAATCAGGGATTAATAGTGGATTCCACAGAGTGGCTCTTCTTCCACTGGATTCCAATTGGAATTTAGAAGTTGATTTTTATGGAGGGAGGAAAGCCGGAGAACCCGGAAAACCCTCGAAGCACAGGAGAGAACCAACAAACAACTCTACTCACATACGACATCGAGCTCGTCGGGACTCAAACCCAGGTCGCATTGGTGAGAGGTGGCGCTCTCACCGCTATTGTATATAATTTGTACTTAATAGACTTTTTCACTTATTATAAATCTTATTGTATGTCACCTATTCGTTTAGCTCTTTAGTTGTTTTATGGTGGTATTGTACCTTCATTCTGTCTTTCTTTCACAATAGTATGTATTTGTAGCTATATCTCTTAATGTTACGATAAACTGTTGTTGTAACTCACGTTTTGGTTGTGTTATTTGCTTTTTCCAGGAGACGGCGTCATCACTTGTAAAGATGAGTTCTTGCAGGCAAAATTCGACTTCTCCAAGAAGCCAGTTTATTAATAAAACCGCTGACCAGAGCCTTAAAATAAGAATGACGTCCATTATCTAAGCAGTAATAATAATTGTAAAACCGGCCAAGGAAATTAAAATAAAACACTCTAATTAAAAGAAAATATAGTTGAATGTGATATTTTAATTAGAATATAATAATAATAAACAATCAGCCGGGATTTTAAAGTTAACGGAAAATGTTTGGCAAAAACAGTGGGCCGAAGAGAATTCTGGTAGTATCAAAGAAGGAATAATTTACCGACTCTTTCCAATGTCATCAGTTGCCTAGTAACGCTCACGCATGCTCAACAGAAACGTGTAACGGTCGAGAACAGAGTCGACGCGAGTGAAAAACGTCTGCGCATGCTCTGAATCCGTATGCAAATTAATCAAAACATAAGTAAATTTGACTTTGAAACATGCCTGATAAATTGGACTTAACAAAACTTAAGACTAATTCTTTCATAACGGAGCTTCGGCCCGCGCGAGAGGAGCACCATACTTAAGAAAAAGTGGTAAACCATCGAGTTGAGTTTTCATGGCTTGGCTGACGTCACTTCCGTCCGTCCGTGCGTCCGTCCGTGTACACAACACAGGAATCTCGCTTGATGTCAAAGCAAAACTACTCACAAATGCAGCTCTCAAATGCACAGAAAAAATCGCTCTAGGACAAGTTATAGACCAAAAACAATTTTAAAAAAACTTCCGTGTAGTCGAAGATGGATCAAGAAGTGTTCTTCAAGAATCCAGGTGTGTGTTTTTTAGCAAACAATCGTATATTATTATTATTTTTGACAAGCATTTTTCTCGACGAATCGACAAATCAAAGACTTTCTCTCAAAACTTTTTATATTTCTATAGATAAGCTTAATTTATTTCAATGCTGGAGGAAATATAACACGGAGAGCATATTACGACAACAAATATTCGTCCTTTATTTAGCTTTGTAAACCTTTAACAATTCGGTTGTTTTTAACCTACTATCGTATGTTTTTCGTTCAAAAAAAATGCAGCTTTGCTCGCCTCCTATCGCGGGGACCCATCGGCAAAACAAAGAAGACTTTCATTCAATAATTTTATATCTTTCTACCGATAATTTATTTATTTTTGAAGGAAATATAAATTTTTACCAAATATTCAACTGTTTGTTAAGCTGTTCGAGCAAGTATGATTATAAAAATGAGCTTAAATTTGTGTTGTTGAGAGATGTTATTGTATAAAGACCTAGTCTTTCACTATAAAAAGCTAAAAAACATTCAAAAACATTTACAAACGCCAATTTACCGACAAGAAATTCGTCACTTTGTATTTTGCATTGCCTTTTGCGTTGTTTTCTATTTTGTCTCAGTTGTTCTTGTCAAGTTTAACTGAATGTAAACTTCGTCTCGTTCTGTAAAAGACGTAATTAAGTAAGCTTATTTTCTGCTCACCTTAACCAGTTTCCAAGTCTGTTTTTTAGTCTTGATTTGTCCTAAATCTCCAGATTTTCGATTTCAATGAAAGACATCCGAGGTGAATTTCACTAAACTTGATATTGTATTGGATTATCTGTAGTTATCTTTCGTTTTTCTTTAAGAAAAAGAGATTCAAAGCCTAAAACTGTCGGCACTGGAAAAGTTTTGTCGAAGAAAATCTTCCAAGAGTAAAACTAGCCCCTGGGGGTGGTGGTGAGTTGTGTACAAAATTCCTAAGTGGAAGAGTATACTCGCGCAAAAAAAAAACAACAAACAAACAAACGAACAAACAAACAAACAAACAAACAAACAAACAAACAAACAAAACAATGTACTGCATTTTGATTCGATTTCACTGCATGGTTTTTATTATGGGAGAAATTATCTTTATCTCGAATAAAAATAACTGAAGATTTTTCCCCGATCTTATTTTTACCTTTCAGTTTCATTCAAATTGTTCTCCCTGTGACTTCCGTATCGGGAGCTCCGCTTTTAGGCAGTGCCTAAATATATGTATTATTGTGTTTGTTAATACAGTATCTTGGTCTGACAAAAGTATACTCTCGAACTTTTTTGTATACTTGGAGAAAACAAACATTTATTTTCTCACTCAAACTCTTCAAAATTCTTAGAAAAAGTGTTGAAGTGCATGCATGCGCACACGTTTTTCTCTAGTGTCAACAGAGTCTCCTTTTCCTCGCGAATGCAGATTCAGCAGAAGAAAAAGAAAGTCTGTCAGCAGGGAGAGAGGAGAAAGAAAGCCACTCAAAATAAGTTTAGAATTAAATTTTTAAATCATTCAATGGCGGATCCAGGATTTTGAAAAGGGGCGATTCAAAATGGCCGCCACGCTGAACAAGCTGGCAAGATTGGCTTCACAAAGGGGGGTTTCAATTTCATTATACTAACATGATTGGCTTCAAAAGTTCTCACAAGAGGGGGGTTCCACGAGAACTTCTGTGCAATTTGAAAAGAATATCCCCAGTGCAGTTTAAAATCAAGATTTTCAAATTACACGAGCCGGAACTAGGCGAACAACTTCTAATGTTCATTGCAGATTACTTTTTTTAAATTTGCACTAAAATTTGCACTGCAGTGCAAGTTACTCGTTCTGCTGTGTTATTGGTTAACATCACTGCTCTCTCAGCCAATCAGAATCGAGTAATATTTTCTATTTATGTCATTATCTTTGTCCAGATAAATTAGAGATGATTAACTGTTTAACAAATGTCACGTGATGATTCGTTTTGATGATTCGGATTTTATTTGTTTTATTAATTTAATTTTAAAGTGACATCCCAAACTTCACAAGACGCACTTCAACGATGATGGAAGTAAGCAAAAATTGTATGTCACTTCTATTCGGATCTAGAAGAATAGCTTCACAAAAATTTTCAAGTTTACCTAAACGAATCGTAAGGCTACGTGCTAGTAATCGCTGGAAAAGCAAGGTTTTCTAGTCGACCGTATTCCAGTGTCGGTATTTCTATGTGAATTGAGCGTTGTGTGCATAGAATATTAAATGAAGTGGTAGTGTGTATGAGTGTAAAATGTCCCCAATTAGTGCGAAGGCGCTAGAACGACTAGACACTTAAATAAAAGTGATTATTTATTTTATTTATTTATTTCATTTACTCGAGCCAAGACAAATTAAACTAACAAACAAACCAGTGAAGACGTTAACAACGTCCTGGCTATCTGCTGCAAAATTTAATGACGTTCTTTGTCCCCAGTTGTTGTTGTTGTTATGTTGTTGTTGTTTTCTTTTTTCTTTTGTTTTTTTTTTTTCTTTTTCTTTTTCTTTTGTTGCGCCAAAAAAGTTTGATTTCTTCAATGATTCCCAGTATTTTATAAACCGATTGAAAACGTGTCGTTTCTTGAAAGAGAATAAACGAATATGGTATTTTAATCGGCAAATGCGATGGACGCGCAGTCGGACTCCATACATGCATTTCTTTATATGGACCTGACATGTTCAAAGTCAAAATGATGTCATTATTTTTTTTAAATATCACAAATATTTTAACATTTCTAGAAAGCACGATAACCAAATAATTGAAATCCGAATGAACGTCGTAAAAAGTAAGGGACAACAATAATAATAATAATAATAACTTTATTTTGTATTGCGCAAATCCTACATAAATACTCAAATGCGCATCACGAACAACTGATAAACTAAATCATTATAAATTCAAATACATACATAATTAGAAAAAGAAATCAATAAAAATATATATACAAATAATAAAAAGATAAATAAAAAGATTTCTTAAATAAAAATGTCTTAATCTTAGATTTAAAAGATGAAATAGAATTGGAGCATCTAATTTCAAGAGGAAGATGGAGGATAAATAAGGAGAATGCCATTGTCATTTCTCCTAAGATTATAAATTGAAGCAACATAAAACATTAAACGTTGGTGGAAAAATCAATGTCTATTTTGCTACAATTAAGGGGTGAAAGTCGGGGGTCTTGGACCAAGTTTCAAATATTAGACACAAATGTCAGTGAATATTTTGATACGGTTATTTAATTGATTGATTGATTGATTTTTTTATTTCGGGGGAGGGGGGGGGGGGGAGGATTCGCTTTTTAATTTTAATTTTAATTTTTTTAATTAAAAAAATACCACAATCTATGCTTTTATTTAATCAGTTTATTTGAATCTTATTTTGTTAGCCCGCTTTACAATTTTTATTATCATTACTGTTGAACAAATGCATTCTTTGGACATACTGAATTCCCCTGCTCTGGTCAGCGGTTTTACTAGCAAACATGCTTATGAGAGCAACCCCATTCACTGTTCTTGAACTCGTTACAATTGATAACGCCGTCTCCTGTAAAAGACAAACAAGAAACACAACGTGAATAAAGTAACGCCATATTCCTCTAGAATAAATAAAGCGTGATACATTACTTTTGTGGAGTGTTTTTATTTCAGGGCGGGGATGCTCATTGGAAATTTCGAGGTACCAGAATCCTGTCAAATTGGGCGTTGCAACTAATGATTTTTAACCCTAAAAGGCACCAATTATCTATGATCTGAGTGACAGAAGTCAGATAATGAACTGAAAATAAATATCCTGAATTACAACTGCCAATTCTGACTGTCATCGTATAATCTCAGGTATCTCAGTATTGCCTCAAAAACACCGTAAGAGGTACTGGCTTACTCTCTGGTAGTCCTTTTAGATTTGTGACACCATAGGAGGTACCAATTTGCAGATCTGGAACCCTTAAAGGTATGACGAGAATCCCCGCCCTCTTCCCATGTGAGTCCTTTCTACCCCTCCCCTCCCCTCCCCGGGATTTTATGAACCTTCCGGCGTTTCCTCTGACGTTTTACTTAGAAAATGCAGCGAAGAATATTAATGTATTACTAAAAGTAATCTAGATTAAACATTATTTTTTTTGTTTTTAGACTCACCATTTGTGTCACTGCCTCTGAAGGCTTTCATAATCTGCTTGATACCGTGCACATCTGCGAGGGTTGATCGGAACTCATCGAAGGTGATGCTTCCGTCATCGTTCTTGTCATAGGTAGAGAACTTGCAGGGCATGTCTTCGAGGATGGCCTTTCCTGGTCCTTTCTTATTTGTAGCCTAAAAAAAAGATTTGAGTGGATTCTTAGTGTAACACATTCCATTTCTGAACGTTGTCACGCAACGCCGCTATACATAGCAGTAACACCACTTCACATAGCAGTAATACCACAGCAAACGAACAATATATATATTTAAAAACTACATACACAACAAAGAAAAAGATTATAACTTGCCTTGTCATTCTCAATCTCGTCTCTCTTGGTATAGCAATTCGTATTGTAGTAAGCTACACATATGCGATACCATCCGCATCCACTGATGTGGGTCAAGCCACAAGATGTACTACGATACCTGATGCAATACGCGTCGGTTTGGGGCAGTACAACACAGAGAACAAGGCAAGTTGCTGCCAAGAGCATCAGAGTCTTCATGATTCAGTATTTCTAGGACAGACAAGAGATTGGAAATATGACTTCAGTGTATTTGACCACATACCATTCTCTTGAGTATTATTTTTTTAGATTGAAATACAATAGGACAAAAGAAGGAATGGAACGAAACTGAATGCAATGCTATGCAATGAAATATAGTAAAGAAGAGAAGAGAAGAGAAGATAACAGAACAGAACAGAACAGAAAAATGAAACTCGCAAATTTTTCAATTTGTACCTTGGTTGAAAACACGTATACATTAAGCAGCCTACCTTGGTTGGGTTTCCTGTGGTTAAGAGTCTTGTATTCCTTCTTCTTCGTGTCTCAGATCAAAGTGCTTCTTCTATTATTTCTCTCTTCTTTTATGCCATCCCAAAGAGGAAAATAATCGTTATGATTGATAGATACGATACATATTCAACAGCGACACGAGGGAAAAGAAAAAATAGCCTTGAACACGAAAAATCTTGAAACACCAATGTTGACGACGATCTGAACGGCTTTACAAAGAAAGCGCTTTAATTAAACTCAATGCCTGCAAAACAAAATGTAAAAATAGGTTAAACACAATAGAACTGAAGCAGGCAGTTAATGATATGAATCTGAAATCAAACGTTACATGTATAAACTGATCTTGATTTTAGGCCGAATTCTTTAAAACAACACCAGTCCAGACATTGAATAATTTATTTTTCCCTTGCGAAGGACATTTTTAGATCATTTGAAGCTAAAAAAAAAGAGTTCCATTTTTGATCGAGCGCAAGAAAATCTACGAATTGTAAAACTCGATTGTTGTGCATGTTATTTGAATAAGCAAGTTCGTGAAATGTAATTTTGTAAGCGTTATAGCACCCCCCCCCCCCCCCCCTTCCCTTCTCCCATCCCCACTCCACTCCATACTATAGTCTCGTATTTTCCAGTGTCAGCCCTCATTTTTTCCCATACTAGTCTCTTATATATTTCCCAATCTTATGGGATAACGAGAGAGTTTCATTGCGTTACTCGAACTTCTCAATTCTCATGATCAGGTTACTTCTCGTCATTCTATTTATTCATATGTAAAAAGAAGAAGAAGAAGAAGAAGAAGAAGAAGGAGAAAAAGAAGAAGAAGAAAAAAACAGTTTAATATAGCGTCGGTTTAATCAGCCATAGTCAGATAAAATTAAATAATTTCAAACAGCCTTTAAAAAAACACAAATAAAATAGCACTGAGTTTTGCAGCTGCCATAAGTATAGTTTCTGGTCAAATAGAGTGAACTTAGTCTAACTGCTAATTAGTTGACGTCAACGAAATTCTGAGCTATCTAAGTTTGATAAATTTATCTAACTATTCAACAGCGTGACCAGATGCACTCTAAAACCGCGTAAAATTTAACACTTAGTTAATACTTTTTCATGTGTTTATTTTGTGTCGTCCAATTATTCTCAGTAATCATTTCACTGTCATATTTTTTTACGAATTTAGCACTACGTAAGTGACAGGAGTGTCAGGAACACTATGATTACTTTAACAAGTCTAGTTATTTTGAATAAAAATTGATCGAAAATCTAACTTACAAGGGGAAAACTACTTCAAACTCATCGTTATTTCTTCACTCAGGACGTAGTTTGCTTTAATTTGTGGCGAAATTTTTTCTTTCTTTTTTCTTTTACTCTCAACATACATTAAATATACCATATATATAAATTATTTTGTCTAATATTCGCTCTTTTTTGGGGGACTTTTGTCGAATTTTTAGCTGCCCACGTTTGAGTACTGACGAGCATACTAACCTTCAGAAAGTTATAATCAAAAGACGTGTATTAATATCAAAATATATTTTAGCATGAAAGATCTTGAACTAGATAGCCTATGTGAACGACTTTTAATAGCTTTATTTCAAAAATAACTATGAATAAACGGCAGAAAATGTAAAAATATATCGAAAGACGTGACGGTAAATAATGCAAGATCGGGACTGAATTAATGTTTTTCATTTCAGACCACGTTTTATTTCATAAAGAATAAGATTTTTTGTGGAAGTGGTAGATTTTCGCTTTTTTGTCGGTGCTTGGTGGTCGATCAACCAGCGAGGTTTCCCGTTTCAGTACACTATCAATTTCCTTTTAAAACGAAAACAAAGCTCTTGAATTTCAATCAGCCAGAAGTGAAATTCCATGCTTAAATTCTATCAAATTGAAAGAATATATATGAGAAGATATTACAGTAAACTCACTTACAAACAAAATGTTAAAATGACCCTATACTTCTACGACTCTGACCATCCCAGATTTTTAGCGCTGTTTAACCAAAACAATTTAAACAATTGCAATGTGATGCGGTCTTGGAATACTAAACGGTAACGGTTTCAAAAAAGCTCTTTTTCAAAAAGGAAAAATATATTATTCAATGTCCGGACTGGTGTTGTTTTAAAGAATTCGGCCTAAAATAAAGATCAGTTTATACATGTAACGTTTGATTTCAGATTCATGTCATTAACTTCCTGCTTCAGTTCTATTCTGTTTAACCTATTTTTACGTTTCATTTTGCAGGAATGGAGTTTATTTAAAGCGCTTTCTTTGTAAAGTTGTTCAGATCGTAGTCAACATTTGCGTTTCAAGATTTTTCGTGTTCAAGGCTATTTTTTCTTTTCCCTCGTGTCGCTGTTGAATACGTACCGTATCTATCAATCATAACGATTATTTTCCTCTTTGGGATGGCATAAAAGAAGAGAGAAATAATAGAAGAAGCACTTTGATCTGAGATAGCAAAGAAGAAGGAATACAAGACTCTTAACCACAGGAAACCCTACCAAGGTAGGCTGCTTAATGTATACGTGTTTTCAACCAAGGTACAAATTGAAAAAATGTGCGAGTTTCATTCTTCTGTTCTCTTCTGTTCTCTTTTGTTCTCTTCTGTTCTCTTCTGTTCTCTTCTGTTCTCTTCTGTTCTCTTCTGTTCTCTTCTGTTCTCTTCTGTTCTCTTCTGTTCTCTTCTGTTCTCTTCTGTTCTCTTCTGTTCTCTTCTGTTCTCTTCTCTTCTTTACTATATTTCATTGCATTGCATTGCATTCAGTTTCGTTACATTCCTTTTTTTGTTCTGTTGTATTTCAATCTAAAACAATAATACTCAAGAGGATGGTATGTGGTCAAATACACTGAAGTCATATTTCCAATCTCTCGTCTTTTCTAGAAATACTGAATCATGAAGACTCTGATGCTCTTGGCAGCAATTTGCCTTGTTCTCTGTGTTGTACTGCCCCAAACCGACGCGTTATGCCTCAGGTATCGCGTTGTAACATGCGGTGTGAGGTACCTCAGTAACTGCGGCTGGTATCGTGTCTGCTTAAGGTACTACAGAACTACATGCTATTACAAGAGAGACCAGATCGAGAATGACAAGGTAAGCTAACCTTGTTCTCGTTTCTTTTTATTCAACCAGTAAGCGTTTTTTTTTTACCGTGATAAAGGACTATCTTCAACGGTGTTGCGTGACAAGGTGCACGAAAGGAATGTATTACATGGTTAAACTCCTAGTCTAAATTAGTGATTTTTGCAAAGAAATGTGTCTGTCCTGATAACGAGGCTATTACGCGTTACTGGCTTACATTTCTTTGCAAAAATGCTTAGTTTCAAAAATTAATACCTCTTCGTCAGTCTAAAGGCAATCTTTACGAAACTTAGCAGTTTTACTATTATCGAAGTAAAATCTTATAGTAAACTCCTATTTCCAATAAATCAAATATCGCATACTGTCCGGCTAGTAGGAAAAGTCAATTCACTATAATGTTTGGGTTTTTCAGGGAAAAGTTAAAAGTACGAAAAAAGGACCAGAAAAGGCTATCCTTGAAAAGTTCCCGTACAAGTTCTCTACCTATGACAAGGACGGCGACAAAAGTATCACCTTCGATGAGTTCCGAACAACCATCTCTGATGTGAAAAAGAAAACCGACCTTAAAAAAGTCTTCAACAGTGCTGACGAGAATAGTAAGTTCAAATATTCCTAGGAAAAAAAATATTCGAGTCTACTAAATTTCGTAATTCATCGATTTTCCGCTGCATTATCAAAGTAAAGTAATTGAAATAAAGGTAACGATTAAACTTGTTAAGGACGCTAATGGGGATTGTTCGCGCGTATCCTTCCTACGCATAAATTTAGCGCGCTTGCGCTCATCGTGATGACGTCATTCCAATGTTTTGATAAGCAAAATATCTTGAAACTTCTTTAATCTCTTATAGCTATAAAACAAAGTCGGGGACCCCCTTTTTTATTTCGTTTTTTTTGAAAGTACCTTATAATAACCAACTTTAAGGGGAAAATAAAAAATCTGAGGATGGGATCAAATCGAAATTACATATTTTGCGTATAATGGAATAGAAATATTTCACGTAACGTGAAGGCTACAAGTCCACACTTGCAGCCCAATAACATTTTATATTTCTATTTTTAACACAAATTTTAAATGCTAACTAATTCTTTGGTTATTGTCTAGAGTTCTGTGAAAATGAAGACGATCATTTTCTCCCCCCAGTAAATTATGGCTTATTTTTGACAGCTTTCATGTCTACGTTGTTCGCGCGTTTTTACTGTAAAAAGGGTGAACTTCCACGCATTCTGACGGCTAAACGAAATCGGTAACCCCCAAATTTTATTTGCTTTTTTTTTTTTTCTTTTTTTTTGTGATATACTCTCATCATAGAAAATTTTTAAGAAATCTGGCAATGGGATTTTTTGGCCATGAACGTCCTTAAGAACATTCCATTATGTCGTTCTCTCGATTTAGGTTAACGCTGTAGTACAAATGTTTTTCAACTAAAAAAAATTCATTCAAAAATAGGTTTAAGAAGCAATTATACTATTTTCTCTTTTTATTTGCCTTTGCAGAAGACGGAGTCATCAATTGTGACGAGTTCAAGCTGGCGCCATGGGGTTTCTCAAAAAAGCCAGTTTGTGATTAAAAGCGCTGACCAGAGCCGGGGAATTCAGCATGTCCAAAGAATGCATTTGTTCAACAGTAATGATTAAAAATTGTAAGGCGGGCTAAGAAAATAAGATTCAAATAAACTGATTAAATGAAAGCATAGATTGTGGTCACTTTAAATTTAGAAGAACTTGAAAAAATCCGTGAACAACAACGACAACAACAAAACCAAACAACAACAAACAAACAACAATAAATTATAAAACAAGCAGGGATTTTAAAAGTTATGAAAATGCTTCACAGCATTTTACTGAGACAGAGGATGATTATGGAAATCTACAAGAAGGAATAAATAAATATGTAAAGGATGATATTATCATAACAATAGTCATGTAACTGTACCCGACCCGATATACAGTCAATTCAAAAAATGTTGTCGTCGACCAACTCAAGCCTACGCGACTGGACCGAAAGGAGCTCTGGTTAGCTATCATTGAAGCCGAATTGACTACATAATTTTATCTGACTAGTTATGCCCGGTTTACAGCACGAACCTTCGTAGGCGAGCGGGAAGTGTTGAAGGAGACGTTTTTTTAATGCCTTCATATTTTCGAAATTGTGAACTGAATCGTAACTACTTTGTTTTTCTTTCACTAAACCCAAAGACATGCATTTGATGGATTGTTTCTCGCCATTATTATCTTATAACTAGCGAGAACAATTAATTCAGAACGAATATCTAACCGCTTCAATGATTTTTACCCATATTTCTTTCGGTCCAGTCGCGTAGGCTTGAGCCGGTCGACGACAACGTTTTTTGAATGGACTGTATACGCGGGATGAGTGCAGATACCCGGTACCCACTTCCTTTGGAAGTAAAACTAAACCTGGATAATCACTCAAATGTCTTCAAAATTAAAAGTAGTAAAATTGAAGTAATTAACGTAATGCGTATTTGAAAGTAAACTATACAATAGTTTTAGTTATTCCGAGATTGAGGAAAAAACTGGGTCGAGTGAAAAACCTTTATTTATTATTTATTATTTTAATTTTATTTAGGTTTAAAAAACCTGCTATTGCTTTAGAAACAAACACACACGTCTCCAGTAACAGTCCCAGTAGCCCTTGCAAGGCCATACTCGACCCATTCCCCCATTCGTTTCTGAAAACCCCAGTAGACCTTTTTAGCTTCGTATGCAAATTGCCCTTTGAGGTCACATGACATTCCCTTGAGAATTGTTCTTTTATGGCAAACATATTAAAACATTTCCACATGAAAGAATCAACTCTGAAGAGTGGCATCGTATGGTCTAAAATGTGCACAACAAACAACGAAGCTAAAGGTCTTGATTCAAATAGCCACTACAGACACTCAGTATATTGAGTATCAAAAATTAATTTTTGACTAGGGATGGGTGCTTTCCGTTTCACAATACCTTAGCCAATATTGGCAACCAGGTACTCTCTTCCCGAGGCACTATCGACCTCACTCCCTGCTATATACAAGGAACAGTTAGTGGACCATATCTATTCAGTATTTTTATTAATGATTTAGAGATATTTGATTCCTCCAGTCCTGATGAGGAAGTGTTAATCAAATATGCAGACGATAGTACTATTGCATCTCCTGTTTTCTGTGTTAATGGAAATCTAACTGATAATTCAGTCAGTTATGTTAATTCTTTCATGTTATGGTCCTCAAATAATACAGTATGTCATGCAATCCTACTACGTGCAAAGAAATAATTTTTACTAAGAAATGAATTGACCAATTTAGTTTTCAGCCTATTTCTAATATTCCTCAGTGTAGCAGTCTTAAAATCTTAGGTATTACTTTCCAAAGTGATAGTAGATTTGACCTTCATGTAAAAGATACCATTACAGCTATAAACAAATCTTTATATGTTATAAGATCCCTTAGGAAGGAAGGATATACACAAAAAGAAGTTGACCATTTATTTTCAACAATTGTTATATCAAAACTAATTTATGGTCTTAGTGTTTATGGAGCATTTGTTAGATTTTCATTGATTGACATGTAATTATATATGACGATCGTACATAATAAAACACAAATACACCACAATTACTGGCGACGAGGATGGCCACATTGTAAAAATTCGGAGGACTTCTTCTTGAAATAATGTGAGATTTCCTTGGTTTTCACAAACAAAAATGGCCTTTATTGGAAGAATAGAACCATTCGACGAAGCTACAGAAATATGGAGTGCCTACATCGAGCGTTTGGAACAATATTTTACAGTCAACGAGATCAAAACAGAGAAGAAAGTTCCCGCGCTTCTTACGCTACTTGGAAGTAAAACTTATAATCTCTTACGAAATTTAGCAGCCCCAGAAAAGCCTTCTGAGCTTGAGTATAATACCATCGTACACCTTTTGGAGAGACAACTGTCGCCTAAACCGTCTGTAATCACTCAACGTTACCGATTTCATACAAGAATGCAAGACGAAGGAGAAACTATAAACGACTATGTAGCACAACTAAGGAAGTTGGCGATTCACTGCAACTTCGATAACCTGAACGACACACTCAGAGATAGATTAGTGTGTGGAATCCGTAATACCGGAATACAGAAAAGATTGCTTTCAGAATCTACGTTACCACTGGAAAAAGCTATCGCAATATCCGTAGCAATGGAAATGGCCGCGAAAGACGCCATTGAATTACAAGGTAAGCACAAAGAAGTTGGTGTAAACAAGATAGCTAAAGCAAAGCCTAGAAAACCAACCGAAAATCAGTTTAAACCAAGAGATAATACGTGTTTTAGATGTGATAAACCAGGTCATTCATCTAATTCATGTAAACATAAAGAAGCTACATGTTATTTTTGCAAGAAGAAAGGACATATCGAGAAAGCATGTTTAGCTAAACGCAGACAACAAACACGCCGCCATACACGCCGGAATGTACACGCCCTCGATAACAATGCCGATAGCGAAGACGAGTCGGACAGCGACAATGAACTTCCCGTAGGAAGCTTAGACATTAATTCGATAAAAGAGAAGAAAACTAAGCCTATTCAACTACCATTAAATATTAATGGAAAGAAAGTATCAATGGAGCTTGACACAGGATCAGCAGTTTCAGTTATGTCTAAAGATGAATTTGAGAAGCAAGTCGGCAAGGCTAAAATTGAGCCCACAAAAGTTGTTTTAAAAACCTACTCAGGAGAGAAAATTCATCCGTTAGGAATCACACGCGTCAAGGTAAAGTACAACAATCAAGAGAAAAACCTCGAATTATATCTAGTCGAGAGAGGCACAGCAGCACTGTTTGGCCGAGATTGGTTAGCAGCGATACAGTTAGAATGGAAAGAGATAAACAACGTGTTAACACTGAATAAGGAACCTGCAAGTACCAACAACGCACTAGACAATATCTTAAACAAATATCCAACAGTCTTTGAAGAAGGAATTGGGAAAGTGAAGGACATCAAGGCGACATTAAAGTTCAAAGAGGAACCGCAACCAGTATTTCTGAAAGCCAGACAACTACCATATGCCTTGAGACCAAAGGTGGAGCGAGAATTAGACGAGCTAGAGAAAATGGGAGTAATATCCAAGGTGGCAACAAGCGAATGGGCCACACCCATAGTTCCCGTACTCAAGAAAAACGGAAGAGTAAGAATCTGCGGAGACTTTAAGCTCACAGTTAATCCCCAGCTTGCAGTGGACCAGTACCCGTTACCCAGGATAGAAGATGTGTTCGCATCGTTAGCAGATGGAGAAAAGTTCACAAAGATCGATTTGAGGCAAGCCTACCTACACATGGAGATGGAAGAAAACTCAAAGAAGTATTTAACTGTGAATACGCACAAGGGTCTATACCAGTTCAACCGGATGTTGTTTGGAATCGCTTCTGCACCAGCAATATGGCAGAGGACTATGGAACAGATTCTGCAAGGAATACCATCAGTCCAATGCATCCTAGATGACATGATAATAACTGGTAAGGACAATACCGAACATTTTAACAATCTGGATAGTGTGTTGAGCCGTCTTCAACAGTACCAACTCAAGGTCAACCTAGACAAATACCAGTTCTTCCAAGATAAGATCGAATACTGTGGACACAAGATAGACAAGCACGGCATACACAAGACAGAGGAGAAGATTAAAGCAGTGCGTGATACTCCAGCATCAAAGAATGTCACTCAGCTTCGCGCATTCATTGGCCTCGTAAATTATTACCACAGATTTCTACCAGACCTAGCCTCGGTAATGAGACCACTCCACTAGCTACTGGAACAAGGTAAAGCATGGCAGTGGACGAAAGCATGTGACAAAGCCTTCGAGAAGGTAAAAGAGATGGTCACGTCAGATTTGGTATTGTGTCATCATGATTCCAAGAAGCCTATCCGCTTAGCATGCGACGCGTCACCATATCATCGATGGACAAGAAAGACCAATAGCATTCGCTTCTCGCACCTTAACGAAAGCAGAGAAAAACTACTCTCAAATTGACAAAGAAGCATTAGCAATCATCTTTGGAATCAAACGATTCCACACCTACCTTTACGGAAGACAGTTTACGTTGGTTACGGATCATCAACCACTAGTAACCATCTTCAACCCAACCAAAGGCATACCAGTGACCACAGCTACAAGACTACAGCGATACGCTATGTTTCTATCAGGCTATACTTACGACATAGAGTATAGGAACACTAAGCGACACACTAACGCTGACGCCCTTTCAAGACTACCGTTCGAAGTAACCCCAGAGGATCAAAAGGAAGAAGCTGTTGACATTTTTCACTTAAGTCAGTTTGAACAGTTACCAGTGACAAGCGCAACAATCAGGCGAGAGACAACAAGGGACAAGATCTTAAGTAGAGTCTATGAACAGACCATGTCTGGATGGTCAACTAAGCCAGACGACAAGTTACTACTGGCGTACTACAATCGTCGAGATGAAATCACAACGTATCAGGGATGTCTCATGTGGGGAATACGAGTAATCATTCCAGACACCCTAAGGAAACAAGTATTGGAGGTCATCCATTCAACTCACCTAGGCGTAGTGAAAATGAAAGCCCTCGCTAGAAGTCACATCTGGTGGCCAGGAATCGACTCCGAAATTGAACAGATAACCAAAACCTGCTCTGGTTGTAACAAAGTACGAAACAACCCAACAAAGGTACCCATCCACCCATGGGAATGGCCAAGTTCACCTTGGGAACGCATCCATATCGATTTTGCTGGACCATTTATGAACAAACAGTTTTTGATTATAGTCGACGCACACTCTAAATGGCCAGAGGTGTTTCCAATGAACAAGATCACAGCAACAAGCACTATTGAGGTACTACGCTCAGTATTCGCAAGAAACGGCGTACCACAGCAGCTCGTTTCCGACAACGGACCGCAATTCACGTCAGAGGAATTTCAAACATTCATGAAGAGCAATGGGATTCACCATTTTAGATCATAATATAGGTAAGTTGTAGTGCTTGGGAACGAGGTTATTCCGGGCGAAATTAAATTCGGAATTAAATTCGGAAAAATTAATTTCCGACCTCGCTGGGATTCGAACCCACGACCTTCGGAATTGTACTACCGATGCTCTACCAGCTGAGCTAGAGGTCAGACTGAGAGCAGGCCGGGGTGAAATAGATGTTAGGTCGCGGTAATTATGATGCAAAGATGAGAGTATGTGGACCGCGTGGCACTAATGAAATAGTAGAAGATAATATAGGTAAGTTGTAGTGCTTGGGAACAAGGTTATTCCAGCGAGGTCGGAAATTAATTTTCCGAATTTAATTCCAAGGGCTTTCGCCCGGAATAACCTCGTTCCCAAGCACTACAACTTACCTATATTATCTTCTACTATTTCATTAGTGCCACGCGGTCCACATACTCTCATTTTAGATCAGCACCGTTCCATCCTGCAACGAATGGACAAGCAGAAAGATTCGTGCAAACCTTCAAACAGAGTATGAAGGCAATGAAATCAGAATCAGCCTCTTTAAACAAGAAGATAGCAAATTTCCTACTGATGTACCGCAACACACCTCATGCTACCACTAACGAAACAACAGCCAAATGTTCCTTGGTCGAAACATACGTTCACGTCTGGATTTGATGAAGCCAGATGTAAAAAGCACAGTGCAGAAGAAACAAATGAAGAAAGCACTTGAGAAGAAAACACCTATACGCTTGTTTGATGATGGACAGCCAGTGACAGTTCGAGACTACAGAGGACAAGACAAGTGGGTTAATGGAACCATCAACACACAACTAGGACCATTGATGTATGAAGTCAAAACAGAAGCTGGAAGTTATTGGAGAAGGCACACAGACCAAATCCAAGAAAGGAAGCATGATGAAAATCAAAGCGACCCTCAACCAAGACCAGCAGAAGATGTCTGCCCATCAGCAGTAGAACAGCCATCAGTCAGCACAACCCAGACAAGCAAGAAAGTTACCCCCGCTAAGAGCAACATGACGCAAGAAGGGCAAGGCAAAGGACATCGATACCCAACAAGGCACAGAAGCCCACCAAAACGTTATATGTATGAACAATATTAGGACAGTCATAAGAGATATGAACATTCAGAGACATTATTATTGAGTTATTTTTTTCTATCACAGTGATTCATAACTAAGAAGGGAGGAAATGTTAGATTTGCATTGATTGACATGTAATTATATATGACGATCGTACATAATAAAACACAAATACACCACAGCATCACCTCCGGAGCTTACCACCGTACAAAACTTTTTAGATCGCTGTTACAAACGAAATTATACAACATACCATTATAATATCCAGGATCTTTTAAATAAATTAGACACAAGGCTATATAAGAAATCGGTTAGTAGTGACCATCCTTTGCATAGCATAGCGCCTAAAATACAAACGTCCAAATATAATTTAAGGAAATCATATTTTATTAGACCTAGAGTTCATTCTCAATGTTTTAAAAACTCATTTGTAAATAGAATGATCTTTAGTATCTTTTAATCAATTTTTTAGTTTTATGATTGTAATCACGTTAATGATATGTATTTTATCATTTCTATAATAAAGACATTATTATCAGCAGTAAACACTTTTGAATGCTAATTAGGTAAGCTAGATAGGGCGTAATTTCGTAACCTACCAGCATGACAGGATTAATAATATATACAATCACTTAAAACCAATTATTAATGTTCTTAAGATGCAGTTTAAATACTTGGAATGTTTGAAATGTCCTTAAGATGTGATTAATTTAGATGTTCTTGCAATGTTCACTGTGCAGCTTAATACCGCTTTCTGCATTCTAAGTAATACATCTTTGTATCTTGCTCCAAAGATATTCTTCATCTCAGGCTCCATCTCTTTAGACCATCCTCCAAGAGCGTCCAAAATGAGGTTCACTTGCAAGATCGTATATCCTGGGTGTTGTTTTGTGAGCTCAAGTCTAAGTGCTCCATACTTCTTCGTCTTCTCTTTGTCTTTCTTTTCTCGGTTGTTAACCCACGGACAGCTCATTTCCACCACGAGTACTTTCTTGTTATTGTGGTCGATGAAACGCGCGTCCACACGGTTAGATCGTACATACATGTGGTCAGCATATACAGGTACATCCCAGTATGCTTCAGCGTCAGTTGATTTGTAGAGTGGTTTGGGTTTGACATCAGAAAACCATGGGGGTGTACTATCAGCCAGTTTGAGATCTCTTAGCATCTCAAAGAAAAACACTTTCAAAGCAGCGTTGTGTCTATCCAGGTACTTGGACTGTGCAAGAGACGGACATCCAGCCAGTACATGTGCCAGACATTCGGAACCCTCGCCGCACATTCTGCATGTGACATTATTCTTGTCTGTTGTTCCTGTCTTGTAGGCGGAGTAGACTCTCGTTGGGGTTAGCTGTTCGTACAATTTCATAATGCCTGCAACACAATGGGTAGGAGCGCTTACCCACTTGTTAAGCCATGCAAAGCAACCTTCATGACTTAATTGATCATCCTGCCATCTTGCTTTCAGTAGACTTCCTTGCCAATGTTGATCTTCAACCTTCCCCACGCGTTTTTCATTTACAGCTTTCTTAAGGTGTTTCTTGATGTGCATTCCCTTGATCTTTATCTCCGGTTCTTCTAATGGGCTACATGACGGTTCAGGGGTATTTAGGTTCAGAGTTGTTCTCAGTTCCTGGGCAAATTTCTTTGCATCACTAATGAGAGAGGAGAATCCCTTGTCTGCAGCTCTTTCTTCAAACTGTTGAACAGCTCTCATCATAGGGTCCGGACTCTCGTAAAGTTTGACAGCAGCCTTGATCTTGATCAGCTTATACTCTTGTTCAATGGATCGCAGTCCTCGTCCTCCTTTCTCTCTAGGTAGATATAATACAGCTGTTGAGCTAAGTGGATGTCGTCCTCCATTCCCGCTGATGATCTTCCTTGTTTCTCTATCGATAATACGTAGCTCAGCAAGTGGCCAGTGCTGGGTCCACATAGGATATGTGAGCACCGGAAGTGCAAACTGGTTGGTAGCAAGGAAGCGATTATAGTCAGATAGTGGGCTTGTCCAGATCACAGATAGCCTACTCAAATACTCCTTTGCTGCTTCTGTAAGTACTTGCTTCTCGTCTTGTAGAATGGACTCTTTAATCCCTAGGAACTCGTAGCTGGCTCCCCACTCTAGTTTCTTAACCACTGATGTCTCGTCGAGCTTGAGATCTTTAGCATCTTCAACTTGTTTGCCCCTTCGTACATAGATGACGCTGCATTATTATTATTATTATTATTATTATTATTATTATTATTATTATTATTATTATTATTATATAGTTTTCTTGAATATTTTGGTTTTATACGTCTTTGAAATACCCGTAGAAGCGTCGGAAGCTAAGACGAATAATAAATATCGATTGACTTGCCCAAGCATCATAATATGTCTCTTACGTTGCATGATATCTTCACTTCATCGACCACACTCTCAGATCAGCTATAATTTATGGTGGAGTCGGGAAGACAAACAAATATTGATTGACTTGCCCATTCAAGTTCAAGCACGTTGCTTGATATCTTCACGACCACACTCTCTGATCAGCCGCATAATTTATGGTGATGCCTTCATTTGTCTGTGAAAAGCTTCCTCTAACTACTTTTTTTCGCTGCTGTAGGAAACTGAGAACACCATCAAGACATTTCAGCTTCCAACATGTAAGTATTAAAGCTATGGCACCAAACACGAGATTTGAATATTCAATTTCGGCGTTTAGTGCGAGAATGCGGAACAACTTCAATGTAGTTTTTAGTTAAAGTTTTTTAAAAAGTAAACGAAAACCATAGCTAGAAGTTTCCTGAGTAAGATATTTCGGACGATATCCATCGTCCATCATCAGCTTAATGACTCTCTATCTCTATAAGTGTATTACAGTGAAATACACTTATAGAGAGTCATTAAACTGATGATGGACGATGGATATCGTCCGAAATATCTTACTCAGGAAACTTCTAGTTATTCTTTTCGTTTATAAAGTTTTAGCCCAAAAAACATATTCACTTTTTTAAAGGTGTTTTTTAAAATGTGTCACGATTCTTCAAGCAAACTGTTAATGTTGTCGATTTTATTTCCGAGAAAAAATTGAGCATAAATTGGGACTTTACAGAGTACAATTTGGGATTTAATCGTAATCCTCTTCACAATCAGAATCGAGTAATTTTGTTGAGCGTATAGCAAGGTGTGGGTAACAAAATTGACTACGTTTATCAAAAATATCTTGAAAAAAGGATTGAATTTGCTAGGACAAATAATTACAGTCAAAGGACATTAAGCATGCCCATCTAAAATGCATTATTCAGTTCATTATTCGATTTTTGACATCAGTCTTCATTTTCTAATATTCCGTAATTATTTTCAAAAATCAAATGAAATCTCGAAATCTGATTGCATTGGCTTTAATATCACAGGCTTTAGGGAATTTGCTATTTGACGTAAGAAATATTTGCGAACAAATATAAACCTTTCAATGACACTCAAATACCCACATTTGCGTTCTGTTTTGCTGTGTTCATAATCTTTACATTAATTAACATGGAATTTTGTCCTTTTCAGCACCTTTTTCATCGGTTTAATTGATGAAATAAACTTTTGAGCGAGTAAAAAAGTCATAAGCAAACAGGTAGAGCGTCAATTTGAATCGAAGCGTTAGCGTAACGCTTGTTTTCTCGGAAACTGTCTATTTTTACGTCGCAATCCTAATAACGTCACAAGCTCGCATTCATAACATTCATCGCCAACTGTATAACGGTTAAATCACGATTTTAAAGCTAGTCTTTTTTAACTATTTGAGATTTTAAAAAAATAACGGAATTATCTATTTTATCGACAAGCAATAAAAATGTGGTATTGTGTTTCGATATTTTGATTGATTTGAAGTTATTGTGAGAGACATGATTTATTTTTGTAAATCTGCTTAATCGCTGGCGCGTAACAACGAGACACTCAACCCAAAAATTATTTCAAATCTTATATTGAAGGATTTCAACAAAATCTACTATTCTCTTTAAGATCATCAGCTCAAGCAGGTTAACGTTTTTTCTATCAGTTGAAATTCTCGCTTTTAATCAAATAAATCGGTCAGTTTTTTTCCTTTTTTATGTGTTACAGTCAAAGGACATGAAGCGTGCCCAGCTAGACTGCATTATTCAATTCATAAAAAGATTATTGGTCGTTCCAATCTTCCGAGAATGAGTTCAAATTGAAATCCAAACTTGGAAAATTGATTGGCTTACTTTTCAGCCTTTGTGCAAGTTTGTAACTGATAGATAAATGTTTAAAAAATACCTCGCGATCAGATTCCCGCATTTTAACCTCGTGTAAGGTTTGCAACTTTGTTATTTCTGGTTATCAAGTTACAGTAAACTCCAGGGGAATGATTCAATCTGAGAGGCGAGTGTGAGTGTGAGAGCCGCGGACAGGGACAGAGAGGAATCATCTTTTTGCGAATATCTACCTTTATCTTTCTTAATTTTATCTACAAAAGCAAAAGATCAGCATTGAAAAGGTTCGGCAATACGTTCTTACAACGTTCTTACGGGCGAATAGATGAACGCTCTAATATCAATCTTGCTAAAATACATATTTTTTCCATCGAAGATGGCAAACATAGAGGAGTTTGTTATGGAAGTGCATCATTTCTTTTGTTCTAAACAGGTTTTCTTAGAGTACACTCCATAAAAGGTAGTGAGCATTGTATTTTACTGGTTTTGAAAAACCTGTTCAACTGGCTTTTGCGTAATGTATCTTCAAACGAAGTTAGTCTCGTTTTTAAGGTCCGCGCCAGTGATTTTTAGGCGCGACTGATGTTAAGAGTTATTCTTAGACAGCGGTTAAGGGTAATATTAAAAGGAGAAAAGACATTGTTCTTCCCTGAGTGTTGTTTTCCATGCTTCTATAAGAATGAGAACCCTAAAATGAAAATCAAATGAACTAAAATCTAACGACAATTTGGGCTTCCTGTGTTAGATTTTGTTCTGGCGCGCAAAGCATGACGATGAAGTTACATCCTGTTTACTTCAATCGAAAGTGAAACTACTTCTAACATGGCTGGGCGTTCGTGTTCTCCCTACTCTTCGTCAGTTTAAGTAAGTCATAGGTATTTATTTTTGCTAGTAAATACATCATTACATTAGAATATTTTGTCTGCACTCATATATGAAAGAAGACTTACTGTAAAGTAATATGACGTTGTGCATGATACAAGGTGTTGATGAAGAAAGATTGGTCTTCGAATTCTAGCATTCTGATTTTGAAAAGCTTCACCCACCTACCAGAGACTTGAAGTACTATTCAGAAAAGTCTTGAAACTAGATCATATGAATTTGGATCATATAGCCGCTAAAAATTTGGTGTTAGGAAACGGATTTTCTTTTCTTTTTTTTCTTTTCGTATTTGATCAGAGATAATTTGAATATTGGGGCGATGTAAAATAAAACGTGGCGTTGTTGTCCGTCTTGGAAGTTTTTTTTCCATATCATGTAAGAACCTAGCTTGCTTCAGATCAAACTACGTTTAAAACTCTAAATTCGATTCTGTTGAGCTCTTATATTGGGTGTTAGGAAACGGTCTTTCTATTCGCATTCCTAACATTGATCAGCAAATGTATAACGGATAATTCACGATTTTTAAGTCTTTTTAACCATTTGAGACTTAAAAATATAACAGAATTATCTATTTTATCAACAAGCAATAAAAATGTGGTAGTGTGTTTCGATATTTTGATTGATTTGAAGTTATTGTGAGAGACATGATTTATTTTTGTAAATCTGCTTAATCGCTGGCCCGTAACAACGAGACACTCAACCCAAAATTATTTCAAATCTTATATTGAAGAATTTCAACAAAATCTATATTCTTTAAGATCATCAGCTCAAGCAGATTAACATTTTTTTCTATCAGTTGAAATTCTCGCTTTTAATCAAATAAATCGGTCAGTTTTTTTTCCTTTTTTATGTGTTACAGTCAAAGGACATGAAGCGTGCCCAGCTAGACTGCATTATTCAATTCAAAAAAAAAAGATTATTGGTCGTTCCAATCTTCCGAGAATGAGTTCAAATTGAAATCCAAAATTGATTGGCTTACTTTTCAGCCTTTGTACAAGTTTGTAACTGATAGATAAATGTTTACAAAAAACCTCGCGATTAGATTCCTGTATGTCAACCTCGTGTAAGGTTTGTAATTTTGTTATTTCTGGTTATCAAGTTACAGTAAACTCCAGGGGAATGATTCCATCTGAGAGGCGAGTGTGAGTGTGAGTGTGAGGGCCGGGGACGGGGACAGAGAGGGATAATCTTTTTGCGAATATCTAGCTCTATCTTTCTTAATTTTATCTACAAAAGCAAAAGATCTGCATTGTAAACAAAAAGTTTCGGTAATACGTTCTTACAACGTTCTTACGAGCGAAGAGGTGAACGCTCTAATATTAATCTTGCTAAGATAAATATTTTTGCCAACGAAGATGGCAAACATAGAGGAGTTTTGAGTTTGTTACGGAAGTGCGTCATTTCTTTTGTTCTAAACAGGTTTTCTTAGAGTACACTCCATAAAAGGTAGTGTGCATTGTATTTTACTGGTTTTGAAAAACCTGTTAAACTGGCTTTTGTGTAATGTATCTTCAAACGAAGTTAGTCTCATTTTTAAGGTCCGCGCCAGTGTTTTTTAGGCGCGACTGATGTTAAGAGTTATTCTTTAGACAGCGGTTAAGGGTAAATTCTAAATTCTAACGACAATTTAGGCTTCCTGTGTTAGTTTTTGTTCTGGCGCGCAAAGCATGACGATGAAGTTACAACCTGTTTACTTCAATCACAAGTGAAACTACTTCTAACATGGCTGGGCGTTCGTGTTCTCCCTACTCTTCGTCAGTTTAAGTAAGTCATAGGTATTCATTTTTGCTAGTAAATACATTATTACATTGGAATATTTTGTCTGCACTCATATGTGAAAGAAGACTTACTGTAAAGTAATATGACGTTGTGTATGATACAAGGTGTTGATCCGAGGAAGATTGCATTTCAAATTCTAGCATTCTGATCTTTAAAAACTTCAACCAACCAAACTAAGGACTTTTATAAATACTATTAAGAATAGTCTTGAAGCCATCTTGCATATATTTGGATCATATGTTGCTAAATATGGGGTGTTCTTGTTTTTTTCTCCTTTTTCTATTTTTCATTTATTTTTATCATTTTATTTTATTATTTATTTTTGAGCAAAGAGACAAATTGAATATTCGGACGCTTTAATAAAAAAAAACAAAAACAGGGCGCTATTGTCTGTCAGCCTTGGAAGTTTTCCAGTATTCTCAGAACTACGTTAAAGGTGGATCCAAACTAATTCAGAGCCAATTTCGGATTTCGGATTTTATTCTCGCTCGCTTCGCAAAACTAGTGCGTCAATTTGCTGGATTTTTCATATAATGTGCTTTGATTAACCTAGATTCTAACAATGTATTCCATTTTAAGATTTTTTAAGTGTTTAGCTTATTATTCCCTGCTAGCAGAGTGTCAATTGTTGGCAATTCTTGGAAGAGAAAATCTGAAAATGCTTCTGATGTTTATGCAGATATTCTGCTGACCCCTGTCAAGAAGTTAACCTTGTGGAATGTTCGAGAGCGTGGTCGACGGACCGATAATGCATTATTAATCATTTTTAGCGGGACGAGCTCTTTAGGTACACCTCACTTTAAAAAAATTTTTCTCTAAAGTTTTGATAGCACGAGCAGTAGAAATTTCACTACTATCTAGATAAAGCTCTGGTCTATTGATGTAGGAAATTTGAATAAAAAACTTGGAATCGATTTGAAGAAAACGCCTAAAATGTGATTTTTAGCAAAAAAGTCATATTTGAGGTTTACGACGACAATTAGTTTTTAAAAAATTTCGAAGAGTGTTTAATATTTGATGCTGATTTTTAGTGCCTACTACAAAGTAGTAGACACTATTGTCATCGGGTTGTGAAGCAACTCGGTCACGCGTAACTATCAAGTAAATAAATAAAGCATATTTTCATAAGTTATACCTGTTAATCGCCATATATCAAGTAGAGGAGACCCCAAGGGAAAACTGGTCTAAGGCTGGGAGAATATCGTAGCTTTTCATCGAGAAAACGAGGAAAACGTTCCTCAAAATATGACTCCATTTTGTTTCAGTCACGCAACAGTTGCACAAAATGAATCGGCATAACACAGGAAGTCCAAATTACACCGATGTAGATGATCATGAAGTACGTCATTACTTGTCTTATACCTGTTAATCGACATAAATAATCACATATGATGTAGAAGAGACATTGGTAATGGACAACTGATCGCTACCCTCAGTCCGTGCAGCACAATCTCCAGCCAAATATTTCACTGTACGGCCCTCCCACACGGCTAATAACTGGTCCTCAACATCAACATTCATATTAGCAAAGCAAAATTATCTAGACTACAAACACTACTCCTACAATAATATTTCGAGCAATTCTCTGCTGTAAAAGGCTTTCTCGCCTATTACTTCACTCCGACTACACGATTAATGTGTGAGAATTTATGTGTCAAAAAGAGTCTAAAATATCAGTGATTCTATCCAGTTTGATATACATAAGCAAATATAAAAAAAATAATGAATGAAAGAAAAAACATGAAGTAATACAACCCATAAAACAACTACAGTATTGGTACTTGGTGTAATGGCCGTACATACACACACAAAAAATAATGGAGTTAGAGTTTATTACTATCCAAAAAGTAGTAGGCACATGCGCTTTATAAGCGTCTTTATTTGTCTTGCTATTGTTGTTCTTCGTTTGTAAACACTGTGACGTAAGGTTATTATGCTGCGTTGCATCATGGTTTAGGACACCACAGGTAACCCAATACGTCATGGACTTTAGAGCTCTTAACAAAAATACAGTTCTCATTTTTTTCGTCAGGTAAGGATTTTTCCCAAAATTCTTAATAGTTTCAGGTAAAACGTCACAACCCTGAAGTCAGCTGTTTCTTAATTGGACAGGGATTAGGATACTTATTATATTAGGGACTGTGCAATAATTATCGGGAGGGGGGGAGGGTTCTAAAATTAATAGGGGGGGGGGGTCAAAAGTTAAATTGGAGTGTAGAGTAGGGGGGGTTAGAAGCTAATTGCTTAAGTATGGAGAGGGGGGTCATAAGTCAATTTGGGATTTTGTTCACTAGAAAATTGAAAAGATGCATATAACATTCATTGTTATATTTTTTACTGTATAAAGAACACAACTTGTCACAGGTGCAACCTCAAAACCATGTGTTGAAATATAATGTATAAACTGAGTATCCTTTCTAATAAGAACAGTACAAAAAACAGTAACTAAAAACAGTACAAGTCACAACTTTCTATACTATACTGTGGTAAAGTTATGCCACATTGATTGAATGTATACAGTATAAGACAACTGTCTATTTCATGTCTTTTTTGTTTTGTTTTGTAATAGTTCTTCTAGCTTTATGTTGATAATATTTAGTGCTATGCCAAGGATAAAAACAGAAGTTTTGAACAAGCTCCTTGGCTTCCCCAACAAAACATTTCGAAGAAAGAAGAACCCTCAGGTGATTTGTCAGTTTGAGATCGTAAATATTAGTAGAGTGTCCTCATAAATACTATCAAGTTGTGGGATATCTCAGGGCTGTATTCATTTTGCTAAAGGATTTCCTCGTAAGGCATTAAATATAACACATGCCCTTTTCTTCCTAAAGTATGTTCTGTTGCCGAGCATTTGCGTTTATCGGCTTTTTTCTTATTTAATTTTTTCTTCTGTGAAACTGATGATTTCTGTTTCGATCTAATGATATAGGTAGCATAGTACTTTTCTATAGCTTTATCCATGTTATCCAAAAATCTCTATTATTTCTTTCAACACCAGTAGTAATAAAGTGCAGTGTTACTGAGTTGAATTTATGATGACAGCTCAGTACAGTTTGGAGTTTCCGACTTCTTTAAGAAAACAAGCTATTATCATGATATTTGTTCACACTTTTGTAGTATTTCAATGGCAACATTTTTGCATCTCACAATATTTGCATTGTCGCGATGTATCATGATGTATTGGGGGTGGGGGGGGGGGGATTGATAGTTATTTCATTTCAAAAGGGAGAGGGGTGAGAAGTTATTTTACGTTTAGCACAGGGGGGGGTTTAGCTTCAATTTAAGCACAATTTGGAGAATTTTAGAACCCCCCCTCCCGATAATTATTGCACAGTCACTTATGAATGCATTGCACTCTTATACTTCCTGTCTGTTTCGTGGGTTCAAGTCAAATCGAAGGCGTCGTTTATCTCTCTTCCTATTCTTCTCGGTGTCCAAGTTTCGTATGCCATTTTGTATCAGTCAATCCATCAGGTATTAATTTAACAAATTCTCATTGAAGGCCTGATACTCAGGCTAGGTATTTATATATATTTGGAATTTCATACCTGGCCGGGCATAGGAATTTTCGGGTTATATGCGTTGTTTTGGGGGCGGTAATTTGAAAATTATATTTAGCTTTCCAACCCATAATATCTATGATGCCTGTCAATTATCTGTCACAGTGTTGATTTTCATCCAATCATAAGCCACATAGCTATCACATGTTGTCTGATGTAGGCTCTGGTTAACTGAGACTATAAAAAACATTCTTGATCCTAATCTGTTTCATTCGTCTGGGGCACAAAGCGAAAGTCCAATTTCCATGTCTGTTTGTCTTTCTTCTTCTTCTTCTTCCTCTACTTGCTTTTCAAGTTTTACATGTCAATTTGTATCCGTGAATGCATCAATACATTACTAGGTCTCTAGGGATACACTCAATTGAAGAAGCGTTGTCAGGTTCAGAAACATAGAACATAGAAGCTGAGACCGAAATGGCACATGGGAAGTACGTTAATTAGCTGCATGCTGTGACCGGCGACCCGTGACATCATTCTCTGTTTTCATACGCGTTTGGCATTCTAAACCGACTGCATGGATGGCGCAAATGAATAAATTATAATATAATTATGTCATTTCCCATGTGCCATTTCGGTCTCAGCTTTTATGTTCTATGTTTCTGAACCCGCCAACGATTCTTCAATTGAGTGTATGTTAAGATAAGATTTAGTGTAAGATGTGTGCAACATAAAGTGCTATAAATCAAGGAATATTGAACTTCTAACTGTGTAGCAACGACATGTCGATATCAGTGTATTGTAAAAGAGTGGAAACTGATACAGATTGTACTGATCGTTGCTAGTTTTAGCTGTTCAATATCGTTTGTAAGTGAAAAGTTTTGATTCTGATTCTGACCAAGTTTTAAATGGGTTTTGGTTATAGATAATTTTTGAAAAGGTGTTTATCATAGTATAAACAAAAGATATAAACAGATGTATAGAGAGTCTCGGAATTCATAAGTCAAAAACCGCAGAAACTACTGCAGAAATTCGGTGAAAAAAATTGATTTTACCCAATAAATCATATACTGTTCACAGAAATACGGGGTATAAATGTAAAAGTTTAAAAACAATCTAGCCAAACATTGGGAAAAATTGCCCATACATTTGGAATATTTGCTCTTTTCGGTCTTTTTCCTCTTTTTCCAAAGCAAAGGCTTGTTCTTAAAAGTAAAGTTATATAGCACAAGTAAACTGCGTGACAAAACACCCTAAATGACCTGTAAATCTTCTGTTCTTTCGCTAACTACCGTAGTGAGCGTGTTTTCGAGGCTACGAAACCCTAAGAAACCATAAGAGGCGAATGTATAGCCAACAGATAGTATGAGCTTATAAAAATCAACAAAAATACGGTTCTAAATTTTAACAAATTCCTATGAATTAATACCAAAATGTTCAGGAAAGCCCGGGGTTTTGAAATCCACTTCTGTTTTTTTGACAGGGTCTGTTTTATTTCAAGGAGAGACGATTTTCTAGCTTGACCCCGGTTATGTCATGCATTTTCTTTTGTAAAATACATCATATAGCGTACATTCAACTCAAAAAGTACGGTGTTTTTTTTCCACTAGAATTCAATCTAAACCATATCAATACAGTCCGGGAATAGTTGAATTAACTGAATCCACTTCTGTTTTTTGCCTAGATAGTCATTATTTTGAGAAAAGATCCAAAAACCGTGTTTTTGAGACATAATTTGTATGGGCTCACACGAGGGGGCGTGAGCTTGAAATCGTAGCTGACCAAATGTTAACAGATTTTTTTCTGATGGTACTCCATGTTTAATACAAAAGTTACGAATTGTTTGCCGGAAAAACTCCTTCCCTTACAGCCGTGATGTTACCGATGGCTCGAACAAATTTGTGCAGGACTGAAGCGATATTTCTCAACTTTATAAGAAGATGTACTTTACACAGACGGCTATAAACTGTAGGTTTATTTTCAACCTACTATATATTTATCCGTTTTTGTATGTTTTAAGGTGGAACCAACTAATTCAGAGCGAATTTTGGACAATTTTATTCTCGCTCGTTATGTTTTATCTTAAGATGTTTTAAGTGTTTAGCTTATTATTCCCAGCCAGCAGAGTGTCCATTGTTTTTCGTTCTTGGCAGAGAAAATTGGGAAATTGGAGATCGCACAGAATTGAGTGACACATCCGAGAAATTAGAGAATAAATTACTAGATTCCAGTTTCCGAATATCAATTTTCCTCTCACGGCCATTTATATTTATAAGGCAAAGTCATAATATTAAAGGTTTAAGCGCTTCGTGAGGAAATCAAAAGTTAATGCAAGAAAAGTAATATACGAATATTAAAGAATGACAACCACACAATATAATCCTACCATTTATTTTGGTGATTCAATTTGCCAACATGCGATATTTTGTAGGCCAATTTCAGGTTTTTTAGTGTTTATATGTATGGAAATTTATCATTCCTGCACTTCGTTCGGGTCCTGCTGTTGGTCGTGAAGAAAATCATTCAAAGTAACAACTGAAATTGGTTGCCCAACCATTGCTTAATTGCTTCCAAAATTCAGCTCTCAGCTGAAAGCAAGTAGCGATTTTTCAGGAGTTTTCACTTTGACCCAACAAAGCAAAACAGTCCAAAATGACGACTTTCCAGAGCTTTTTTAATATAAGAAATCATCTTTCTACCGCCATTTGTATAGTCAGAAACCTGGCCTCTATATTGCTCAATATCCAGATCTCGCTTTAAAACGGACAAATTTGCTCACGAAATCCGCATATATTTTGTTACTGGTTCGAGAAGCTGTCCGAGTGGAGACTGGTACCTAATTTGGCGAAAATGCCCGCGAATTTTGCTTTAGAAATATTTTAAATCGTTTTTTTCCAATTTTTTTTTCAAATCCTTTTAATAGTATGAAGATATTACAGTGTTTCTTTAAACATTGCTTTCTCATTCTTCTCATAATATCCCTCATTTGGAAATGACCAGAGTTGATGGGCAATTCTGTGCGATGCTCTGATGTTTATGCAGATATTCTGTCGAACCTGTCCCGAAGTTAACCTTGTGGAATGTTCGAGAGCGTAGTTGTCGACCGATAATGAATTAATCATTTCTAGCGGGTTGAGCTCTTTGTGGTACACCTCACTTAAAAAACTGTTTTCAGCAAAGTTTGGATAGCACGAGCTGTAGAAATTTCACTACCATCTAGATAAAGGTCTGGTCTATTGATGTAGGAAGTTTGAAGATAAAAAGTGGAATCGTTTTGAAGAAAACGGCGAAAATGTGATTTTTGCAAAAAAATTCTATATTTGCGGTTTACAACGACAATATTCCCCTTTACAGTTCCCTGCGCCATCTTGAAAGGTAGCCATGCCTTTGCATCGAAACGAGGCGAACGGTGAGCTTGCAATGATAGAAACAAAATTTAGATGCGTTTTTAAGATTTGATGCTGATTTTTTCATAAAGCTCATCTGCAATACTTGGAAAAAGATATGTAAAAACTTCAAGGCAATCCATTCAATGGTATGTTTCTACAGCTCGATGTTTTATATGCTTCAAATTTTGGATCGAATTTTCAAGAGTCGTCATACATTTTGTTCTGCCCTAGACTTTCCATCCAAATTTACACACAGGCTGCATTAGTACTAGATGGTAAGATTCTGAAAACTTCAGAAAAATCGTACCTGAGGATGGAGAAAAAAAACGCCAAGAACTAAAAATAGCACTGTTTGATTTTCGGCCGTAATAGGCTAAACAATTAAAAAAATTTGTAAATAAAATATACGGTTAGAATCTAAGATAATCAAAGCACATCATATTAAAAATCCAGTTAAATTGACGCAAAAGTACTAGTTTTACGAAGCGAGCGAGTATAAAATTGTCCAAAACTCGCTCTGAACTAGTTTGGAACCGTAAATTCGAGATTTCCCTGCTAGCAGAGCTTAATTAATTTTCCTTTTGTTTTGGGCTCGAGGAATAATTGCTAAATAGGGCAGAATAATATGCTGTCAGTGAGCCTAGTCGATGGTATCTCTTTTACTAAGAATACTGATATTTGTGAAATTCTAAATAATGTTTTTTACACTGACTACCTTAAAAACTTAAGCATGTTACGAACTTTGCCCGAGTCACAGAAATCAAACTGGAAAAAGCATATCAACAAGCTGGTACATGCATACAATTGTACCAAGAATGAGGCGACTGGTTATTTACCATTCTTTTTTGCTGTTTGGTCGCCATCCAAAGATTCCAATTGAATTCCTTTTTGACTTCAACGACAGCGTAGCACCAACAGACCACACAGAGTATGCGAATAGGTGGAGGAGTGCCATGGCGGAGGCCTAACAGTTATTACAGCAAACATTGCAAGACATTGCAAATTTTATTAAGTGCTCTATACTGAAGTATGAGAACCCCAAGGTGAAAATCAATTGAACTAAAATATAAGAACTAAGTAACGCAGGAAGCCCACAATTTGTGTTTATTTTGGAAAACTTAAGGTGGCTGCCTACTTTTGAACGTTCGAATTGAGCCCACAATGAGCGCGCGCTCAAAAACCGCTGAAAAATCTACAAGATTTTATTGAAGAACCATACGCGTTTTGAGCTTCAACAGGGCAAAACCCTCAAATTTTGCACGGGAAAAGTTTAAATCAGGAACACGTGAAAAAATAGATTTTTGTAGGGATTTTTGTTCGACTTTATGAGATCTCTTAAGAGCACCGAAACTACAAAATATGACAAATCAATGTATGTCTCTGTCTTTTTGTCGAAAATATCCATGTATTATTGTAGAAGGATTGACTAGCCTTCATTCATGCAATCATATAGTCTGCAAATAACTATTATCTTATTCATCTTAATTTTTTTCTAATCACTTCCGGTGGCGCAATTTTTACTCCAAAAGCTCGTGCGTAGGCTTCCATTAAATGCTGATTATCTCGAAAACGAGCTCGGGACACCCTATTTTTCTTTCCAGATTTGGAATCAGCATTAAATTTTAATTCGGAAAATTGAAGTTTTAAAAAAAGCTTAAATCAATTTCCAAAAGTAGGCAGTCACCTTAACAATCTGGTACTTTGCTTTAGAAAAACTTTTTATAGCAATTTCTATGGCTAGATGCCTCAGAGCGCCTTAACCAGCTTTGACCACTCTTTTCGGTCATTGGCAATAGTTATTTTCGTTTCTTTGAAGGACTTGGAAGATTCTTCGAGGTCCCTGATCACATTGCCCCTTCACCTCATTCTTTGTCGCCCATGCCTTCGGGTTCCCAATGGGTTCCAAAGTTAGAGTCTGCGGGGAATTCGGGTGGTATCATCCTTACTACTTGACCAAAATTTGTTAGCCGTTTCTTACACAGTGTCACTTTATCTCAGGTGGTTGATAAGTACACGCTACGATTCCTTTATTTGAGAAGTTATCCATCCAACTGATGTTAAGAGTTATTCTTAGACAGGTTAAAGGTATGAAAGGACAAAAGACAGACTTGTTCTTCCCTGACTGTTGTTGTAGCGTTCGCTATGTTTGTGAAGAGAAATAGGCTTCATAATCAACAGAATTAAACAACTTTATTATTTCGAAATGGTTCTTTATTTAAACTCAAAAGTCTTGCTCGCTTCTTTCTTGAAGTTTTTATTTGAGGCATGTTCGCCGATTCTATTCACTCACACTGACGGCGAAGTACATCATGACAAACGTCTCACGTTTGAATAAAAAAAACCCTGTTTATTACCAAACTTCGGGAGTAAATCGGAAAGCAGCCAAGCGAGATCACACCGTGCATGGTACGAAAGAATTTGGTGTTTTGGTCATTAGCAAACAATAGAATTCCCAGAGCATCAAATCGTTGGGAAACGATCAATGTTTTCTGTATTTCTCGTTCGCTTTAGATCGCTTTAAATGAGTTCAATAGTCTTGCAATTTTGTGTAATATTAGTTTAAGTTCTAATTTGTATCCTGACGTAGTTTTGAGAGAAATAATCAGCGAATTTTAGAATAATGGAAGATCTAGTAAGATTGACTAGAAAACTGCGATGAAAAGTGCGTATCAAATGTTTACCCCGTCTTCTGCACTATACGTTTTCACAAAATCGCATAAGTCGATTACCTTCAAAATGTTCCTTTTAAAACTAGATACAGAGTAAAACTAAATGAGCAATGACTTTTGTGAATATATAGCTCTGAAATATTAATTTGGGACTTATGAAATCCATTGTTTAGTTTTGAAGTAGATTATGCACTATATTTAAATAATCGCAAATATCTCATAATTAGCTAGATAGATTTTTTCAAAAATCCCTACAAATGGAGGCATCTAGTATATAATTATGTGGTACGAAGCATTTTAGTGTTGAACGCTCTGCAAGGCTAAAATTATTTTCTAAACGAAAACAAATATTTCATCATAATCACATGTCATGACGTCCGATCTCACTAAAAATTGTATCAAACATTAATTCAATCTTTATGTGACTTATGTGCAAAAAAAGATTTGCAATCGGATAAAACACGTTTATGCACCAGCGTTCCAAAAGTGGAAGGTAGCGGTCAAGCGTGAGGGGGTCCAGCCACCTTAACAAAGCACATATGGCAAGACGGCTGTTAAAATCTAACTATCGAGACGAAAAGATTTTTCCAAACAAATTAAAGTATGTTTGGTAAAAATCAAATGCTTTAATGTTATATATTGTTCTTCTACCCCGGCAAGTGGAAAACTGTTTACACAGAAATTTAAAAATCGAAAACTATCTTGACTCTCTATACATTTCTTTGTAAAATCTGACTTAACTCGCTTAACACTTTCAAGCGACAACGCTGCATTTGTACGCGGGAGCATGACCGGAATAGTTGGCGATGACTCTGGCAAACTCTCTATAGCATAACTGCGATATATTCAAAAAAGCTGTACAATTATCTGTATTTGTTCATCCCAATAAAAAGTCATATTTATCAAAGGAATGCAGGTCTCGTTATGCTAAATTCATTAATAATGTTGAGCACAAGCCTCGTGTTGTTTCGCGTGATCGAGAACCAAGTAGAGTTCCAGTCAAACAGCTCACTGGTCTTTTGCACAAAAGCAGAAAAATACGCTTATACTGTTGACAAATCCAAGTTCACAAAAATGAACTTCATGTAGTTTATCCCATGTTTATCCCAATTTCTGCTCCACAACTTAAGGTAATATTGCATTATTTGGGCCAAATGCTGGTCGTCAATGTGTAGCCATGTCACTGTGTGCATTAATATATAAACATAGTAACTCAATAAGTTCTTCAGCAGATTTAGTAAGCATTATGTATACTGGGAATGAGTTATATTCTGTCCTGTCAAGATTGCACAACCCAGACTTTTTACTTTTGACAGGATTACCTCAAATTGTAAGAGTATTAGAAACCAATTACCAGAGGAAATACAGCCCAAGTTACACTGGTAATATTCATGATATTTCATCTACTGTCGATTTCCTTTACTCTAGTGCATGCTCTTAGGTAATGCTTTGCAAATTTTAATTGGAGAAAATTACCAGTCATTCCTGATAACTATTCAATGTAATACAGTAGCTATTTGCTGTAATGGTGATGCGAGATTTAGGATATTTTACTCTCATGCTTGTAATCCATCAGGTCTCCCCCATCCTCAAGGTACTTGTGTACTCTTCGATGTTGATGACTTTAATAAATTACTTCCAAAGTTTATATGACAATTTAACAGGTTTATTTGAACTCAGAGGAGTGTGTATTACTGAGACATGCATACAAAGCAATGCTACTGAAAATCTAGTTAGTACTATTTCATGCAGAATCCTTTGTTTTCTATTGTTAAATTATCACATTTTAGTGATAAAAATTAGTATTTGTTTCACGGATTTAGTGTGAGCACTCTACGATTCCTTTATTTGAGATCCATCCAACGACTAGTGGTGTTAAAGTGCATATGACCCCTAAAATCAAACCACTTTTATCATATTCTAGATATCACCAGTTTTCAAATTATATACATATGAGGTCGATTGGATAATTCCTCGGCGAGATATTGAGGCTTAAAGGTGCGATTTTGGGCTTCCTGTGTCAGGGTGGACGTGAAAAAGTGATCTGAGAAAGAGAGTAATCTGTGACGTCAAGATAGGTATCGGAGCATGCGTACTAATTACTGAGCTAATCCAATTTTCGTATGCTTGTACTATACCGCCATCAACCTTGTGACGGTCAAAAACATGCCGTCCGCTCACTTGTATTTTATTCGTTAGGGAGTCGATATTTTTTGTAGGATTTCTTTGAAAAGCCTTCTCTTTAGCGATCGAAAATAAGATTATTTTGTTCAACTGAGTTAAGCGATTCTGTTAGCACTCGTACTTTGATTATGGCAATATAATGTTTGTGTTTGATGCTCGACGCTCACTCAATTCAAGAAATAAAAGCGCTCTAAGAACTCCAAAAAATCGAACGATTCTAAGCAAAACCTCAAAATCTTAAGAGAGTACCAAATTTTATTTTATTGGAGATATATTTCAAGATAATAGACTTATATAATCGATAAAAAATATATACCGTATATCAAACGTAAACAGTATAGGTCTCGAATGATTGCGAGTCAAAAGCTGGACAAATTCAGAGAAACTATTAAAAACCTGTCCTTGTCCAATTAATTTTACACTGTTCTTCTTTATGGATGCAAACTTTAAAACATTTTCGCCTGTCAAGCGGTTCGCTTCTAGGCTGGCCCGTCTTCAAACATATCCATAATCTGAAAGTACTCGTCCTCGCATTTTAAGACTTATTATTCTGTGCTCTCGAACTCTGGTCCTCTTTGCTTAATAAGCTATTGAAAAATTTACAACTCCAGGAATAGAACTGTATTCAGATTCATCCAGTCATAGCCCAATTTAGAATTAGAAGACTGATAGTAAAGCCATGAATAAAATCAGTTTAAACAACGAAACTTCAAAGGGGCCAAATATTCTAGATCTGCGTGTATGCCTGGTTCTCATCAACAGTGTTCTTAGTGTTTGACAGGTCAAGGGTACCTATCTTGTCGTCATTTCCGGTAGCTCGTTCCAGACCCAAAAATCCCGACCAGGGCGGGGCCAAAAAAATATTTAAAAATCTGTAAAAAATTAAGAATTGTTCAGAATCAAATTCTGACAACGAGAATGGTTTATTTGATCCTTGTAGATTACTCCAATTTTTTATCATTTTAGGGGTTATATGCACTTTAAGGACGGTGCCTACTAATTGAGAATCAATTATTTTTTTAAATGACTGTGAATTATTTTAACCTATCAAAGGGTTGTCAAATTCTGGTTAGAAAAGTAGGTGTCACCAACCAAAGTGAAGCTAGCGTCGGATTGGCAGCGTCGGATTGATATTCATTGAGATTCAGAATCATTTCCGGGGGAGGTCAAACAGGTCATTCTTCTAAAATCCTCTAACGGTGGCAAAATCACAAACGAATTCCGATTAAACTTTCTTCTCTGATTTCTATTCATGATATTCTACGCTCTTAGTAGAATACACTGCCTATTCTCGACGAATTTACGGATTTTGATCTCAGCCTCGGATTGGACTCGTATTACAAGTCACGTTCAAAACATTCAACTGACAACAACAGACTGACGATTTGATTTTTATCAAACATTCAATTTATTCACTTCTAACCTTCATATAGTGAACTCGATTTTACTTTTAACCTTCGTATCGGAATCTACATTTCATGATACTGATTTTGCTCTCAGCCTCGGATTGGACTCGTATTACATCTCAGCCTCGGATTGGACTTCTATTACATCTCAGCCTCGGATTGGGATCGTATTACATCTCAGCCTCAGATTGGGATCGTATTACATCTCAGCCTCGATGTAATACGAGTCCAATCCGAGGCTGAGATGTAATACGATCCCAATCTGAGGCTGAGATGTAATACGATCCCAATCCGAGGCTGAGATGTAATACGATCCCAATCCGAGGCTGAGATGTAATAGAAGTCCAATCCGAGGCTGAGATGTAATACGAGTCCAATCCGAGGCTGAGAGCAAAATCAGTATCATGAAATGTAGATTCCGATACGAAGGTTAAAAGTAAAATCGAGTTCACTATATGAAGGTTAGAAGTGAATAAATTGAATGTTTGATAAAAATTAAATCGTCAGTCTGTTGTTGTCAGTTGAATGTTTTGAACGTGACTTGTAATACGAGTCCAATCCGAAGCTGAGATCAAAATCCGTAAATTCGTCGAGAATAGGCAGTGTATTCTACTAAGAGCGTAGAATATCATGAATAGAAATCAGAGAAGAAAGTTTAATCGGAATTCGTTTGTGATTTTACCACCGTTAGGGGACAAAGAGGATTTTAGTAGAATGACCTGTTTGACCTCCCCCGGAAATGATTCTGAATCTCAATGAATATCAATCCGACGCTGCCAATCCGACGCTAGCTTCACTTTGGTGGGTCACCATGCATTTAAAAGAAATAATAAGGCTTAAAAATCGTTTTTAATGATTTTACTAACACCAGGAAAAATTTTTTTTTCAAAAGATTTTGAGAAAGTTCTAATTTAAATCGTCCTAAATGACCGACACTTTGTTTCTTTACTAAAATATACCCAATTCTACCATTACTTTAATAGTTGGCTATAATATATATAATTTTTTAGCTTCGTGCTCCCTATTTTCGATTAGTAGGTACATAAAGATTGTGTCCATATTCTTTTCAAAACTAATTATTTTTTATAAATTTCATTTCACGAGGCTAATTTAGCATTTACTATATTATTCAATTTACTCTATTATTCAAAAGAAGAAAAAATAGGGGTATCCAGGCGTTTTTTTAAGAGATACGAATTTTTAAAAAACATTATTTAGGGATAAATCTTATGTCGAATGCGTGACAAGCGTTACACAGCATACAAAACGGCGTGACAAACTCTGTTTTTGGCGCGTTTGCACATCAAGCTAAACATGATGCTTCCTGCCATGCAAGCAAAAAACACAGAAAAACTCGATATTTATAAGCTTTATAGTTCCAGGAAGACTATTGGGTTTGAAGTGAGGTTATTATCGACTCTTTACTTAACAGCAGAAAGGAATTTCTGAAATTTTGGTACGTAATAAGATGATTTTTTAGATTGAGAACTCCAAAGTAAAAGAATTTCATGATGAAAGTGTTTAGCGACCAAAAAAAGATTTTCAAAACTATAATTACACACCTAGATATTAATCAATGGTAAATTTTCAATTTCATATGTATTTCTTGTTTGTTTTTATTCAAGTTTTATAGGATTAAATCTAAAGAAACGGTAAAAAGCTTTATTATTGAAAGGATTTGGTTTTTTAGAACTATGAGTCTGCCACCTTTTCAAAACTTGCCCAAAAAAACTTATGATTCTTTGTCAATAATACTTAAACCTTAGCAAATTATCTCTTTAACAAGCCTGGTTTACTTAAGATCGTTTTCTGCTTTAACTTTTATTGAAAATAAACGTTTTGTTTCGTGCAATTCGAGTAATAAATTTTGAAATTCCTCGAATGCAGATGCGCAGTACGTGTGCGCGTGGACAATAGTAGGCAGCGTCCTCAAGAGGTATTCTTAGACATCGGTTAAGGGTATAAAAGGACAAAAGACTTGTTCTTTCCTGAGTGTTGTGTTCCATGCTTCTATAAGAATGAGAACCCTAATAAAATGAAAAACAAATGAATTAAGATCTAACAACTTTTTTTGTTTCCCTCCAGCAGAACATTCATTCTTTTCTAGACCAAAGACACATTTTAATTTGGGCTTCCTGGATTAGTTTTTGTTCTGGCGCGCAAAGCATGATGATAAAGTTACATCCTGTTTACTGCAGTCGAAAGTGAAACTACTTCTAACATGGCTGGGCGTTCCTGTTCTCCCTACCCTTCCTCAGTTTAGGTAAGTCGTACGTATTTATTTTTGTTAGTAAATACATTACATTGGAATATTTTATCTGTACCCATACGTCAATGAAGCCGAACTTACTGTAAAGTAATACGACGTTGTGTATGATACGTGTTGATGAAGGACGATTGGGCTTCGAATTCTAGTATTCTGATTTTTAAAAGCTCCACCCAACCTACCAGACAATTAAAGTACTATTAAGAAAAGTCTTGAAACTAGATTGTATGAATTTGCTCATATAGCCGCTATAAATATTGCGTGTTAGGAAACGGTTTTTTCTTTTTTCTTTTCTATTCTTTTTTGAGCAAAGATAATTTGAATATTCAACGCTGCAAAATAAAACGTAGCGTTGTTGTCTTTCTTGTAAGGTTATTTTTCCCAATATCATGTAAGAACCAGCTTGCTCTATGTCAAACTACGTATAAACCTCTAAATTCGATTCTGTTGAGCTCTTTTAATTTGATTCTGATTCTGAACAAATTTTAAAAGGGGTTTTGGTTACAGATACTTTTTGGACAGGTGTTTAGTAGCGTATTTGACGCCCGATCAATTCACGCAATAAAAGCAGGCTAAAATTCAGAACAAAGGGGCGATACTAGACAAAAACTTGAAACATTCTGTAAAATATTATTATCTATATGTATTCGGGGTTTACTATTTACAAAAAAAAAAAAAAAAAAAAAAAATGACAAAGCGAAATAGCCATGTATTATAGTATAAATAAAAGATGTAAACAGATATTGATAGAGTCTCGGAAAGTCAAAAACCTAAAAAACTACTGCAGAAATTCGGTGGAAAAATTGATTTTATCCAATGCTTAATATACTATTGACAGAAATACGCGGTACAGATGTAAAAGTTTAGGAACAATCTAGCCAAAAGTACTCCAATTTTAATACAACAGTTACAAATTGTTTGAAAAACTCCTTTGCTTCCTGACTTATGTTACCGATGGCTCGATAAAATTTGTGCAGGATTGAAGCGATATTTCTCGACTTTATAAGAAGACATACTTTACATAGACGGCTATAAACTGTAGGCTTATCTTCAACTCATTTATATATTTATCCGTTTAATTTTGTATGTTTTAAAAACTATTTCTGAGCGAATTTTGGACAATTTTATTCTGGCTCGCTTCGCAAAACTAGTGCGTCCATTTAACTGGATTTTTCATATGTGTTTGGATTATCCTAGATTCTACAGTGTATTTTATTTTAAGATTTTTTAAGTGTTTAACTTATTATTCCCTGCTAGCAGAGTGGCAATTGTTGGCGATTCTTGGCAGAAAAAATGGGAAAATGCCTCTGCTGTTTATGCAGATATTCTGCTGAACATGCCCCGAAGTTAACCTTGTGGAATGTTCGAGAGCATTGTTGTCGACCGGTAATGAATTAATCACTACTAGCGGGGTGAGATCTTTAGGTACACCTCGCTTTAAACAATGTTTTCTCTAAAGTTTAGATGAACGAGCTGTTCAAATTTCACTACCATCTAGATAAAATTCTGGTCTATCGAAGTAGGAAGTTTGATGAAAAAACTTGGAACTGTTTTGAAGAAAATTCAAAAAAAAGAGTCATATTTGAGGTTTACAACGACAATTAGTAAAAAAAATATTTTTCGATGAGTTTTTAAGATTTGATGCAGATTTTTTATAAAGCTCATCCGCAATACTTGGAAATAGATATGTGAAAACTTCAAAAAAGTCGCGGTCTTTAACCGGTTACACGTCGTGCGCATGAGCAAATGTAGCTCACAATGGCGCCAGAAGTTATTTCGGCAGGGTCTATTTTTCTCCCTCCAAAACAAAAGGAAAATAGTCTCTGCTAGCATGGGAATTCGAAATTGATAATAAAACAAAACCAACAATCGCGGCTTCTCGTACGTATGAGTTTCACAGTTTTATTGTCAATAAATAATTAAGCAAGTGGGAAGGTTGTAGGGGAGGGGGGACATATGAGAAAAATGATTAAAGAAAAATGATGAAAAAGAAATTACATTGATGAATAAAATATAATAGATAGATATTAAGGCAGTTGGTGATTGACGAGGAGAATGGTTAGGTGGTAAGTGGGTTGAAATAGTTGGGGCGCACGAGACTTATATGAGAATATTATGGATATTTATCGTAGATAGGTTGCAATGGTACAGTAAATGATAAAGTCGTACAATGTACATTGAATTGGGAATGAAAGCGTTGTGAGCGAAGGAAACATGAGCTCATCGGTCGCGGCGGTGTGGTGGGGATTATGATATAAAGTATCAAAATAAGAAGTTCTGGGATAGTCGTTCGATCTACCAAGAGTTTATCATCAAGGGTTAAGACCACACAAGGTAGAGGTCGGTATTCGACCTACACGTTTTAAAACTTCTAGCGCCAGAAGCTTAAGGACACAAAAATAAAGTTGCATAAACACTTTATGTTTTCTGTATTAGTTTTCCAGCCTTTCATTTACTGGAAAAGACATCTGCGTACCTTCTTTTGCGTCATTTCTTGTTATCAAGTTACAGTAAACTCCAGGGGAATGATTCGATCTGAGAGGCGAGTGTGAGTGTGAGGGCCGGGGACGGGGACAGAGAGGAATAATCTTTTTGCGAATATCTAGCTTTATCTTTCTTAATTTTATTTGCAAAAGCAAAAGATCTGCATTGAAAAGGTTCGGCAATACGTTCTTGCAACGTTCTTACGGGCGAATAGGTGAACGCTCTAATATTAATCTTGCTAAAATACATATTTTTGCCAACCAAGATGGCAAAAATAGATGAGTTTGTTACGGAAGTGCGTCATTTCTTTTGTTCAAAACAGGTTTTCTTAGAGTACACTCCATAAAACGTATTGTGCATTGTTTTGTGAAAAACCTGTTAAACTGCCTTTTGGGTAATGTACTACCAAAACAGGTAGAGCGTGGATTTGACTCGTCGAAAAGCACTTGTTTTACTCTACATTCCTAAAGCCCTATGCATACATTCCTGAGCCCAGAACGGAAGTTTACCTTTGATGTTAAGATTCAAATTTGACGGTTACAAAGTTCAAAGCTTATTAACCGCCCCAGCCTCAGGAATGTGTGAAGGAGACATTACGAAAGTGAAGTAAAACAACTGTTTCGCAACGAGTCAAATCCACGCTCTACCTGTTTTGGTAGTATCTTCAAACAAAGTTAGCCTCTCGCTGTGAAGGCCCCTGCTGTTTTCTTAGGCGTAGGACTCCAGCTATCTCTTATTGGTTAAGTAACTTGAACTACCGATTTCTTCCAGTGATCTCGCACGACATCATACTTACTTTTATAGATAAAATCTAGATGATAAATTAAATTTGAATGCATTTATTTCCTCACTTTTAAAATACTCCCTTTCAATTTCTCAACTTTATTACATCGTTGGAACATTCAGATTCCCCTTTTTAATAAGAACAAACACTAGGTAGGTCTCGATCCCGTTACTGATAAGTATGACAAGTCCAACTAAAAATCCAACTCGAAGTCGAAGTCCAGCTCGGCATATCCGCAATCCCTACGTGACCAAACCTTGTTAGCCGTTAGTATATCACTTAATCTCAGGTGGTTGATGAGTACATTGCTACGATTCCTTTATTTGAGAAGTTATCCATCCAACTGATGTTAAGAGTTATTCTTAGACATCGGTTAAGGGTATAAAAGGACAAAAGACATTGTCCTTCTCTGACTGTTGTGTTTCATGCTTCTATAAGAATGAGAACCCTAAAATGAAAAACTAATGAATTAAGATCTAACAACTATTTTTATTTTTTATTCATTTTTAATTTAAATTTTATTTTTGCAGCAGAACGTTTGTTATTATCCAGACCAAAAGACACATTATGATTTTCCTGTGTTAGTTTATGTTCTGGCGCGCAAAGCATGACGATGAAGTTACATCCTGCTTACTTCAATCGAAAGTGAAACTACTTCTAACATGGCTGGACGATCGTGTTCTCCCTGCTCTTCGTCAGTTTAAGTAAGTCTTAAGTATTTATTGTTATTTTGAAGTTTGTACTAATGTATATTTTATTTAAATCAAAAATCGGAAATTGGAAAAAATAAAATTGTGCGCGATTCAGATGTGATCTAGGAAGACTGTTAACTCCTGAGAATCCCCAATTCATGACCAACGAAATATCAAAGTTTTTTTTTTTTTTGAAGTTTGTTTTAGTAAAGATTTAGCAAAATCTTCAAAGTTTTGCGTTTTCCACGATTTCTCATAAAGGGATCAAACGATTTTTTTTTAAATTTAGCTACGTCTTCTCAAGGATATATAACGTGTACCTTCAAAAACTCATGTCGGTTGATTCATTCTAACATTTTTAAAACGGCCCTTGAAGTTGGGAAGTCACACGGCAAAAACTCTACATTCTCTTTTCATGAGTCATACATTTATGCTAATATATTCCTGACAATTAACAGTGTATTCCCTCGTGACTGATCTCACTCAAAGCCTTTTGTATTTTATTCAAATTGCTTTTACCAAATGTTTAAAATGCCTGCAGAGAAAAAAATCAGTACGTTCTAGGAGAATACTTGCAGAAAAAAAAATCTTTAAAAAATGCATGCGTTTTAGAAATTTATTTTTATCATTTTATTACTCTTAGTTGCAAACTGCTGCCATAATCTGTGATTTTCCCTGGCGTCAATCAGAAATAATCAGTCGGTAGATTTTTGAGGGGGGGGGGGGGGGGGGGGTGGGGATGGGCAATTTATTTTGAGAAGGATTTTTTTTTTTTTTTTTGAACATAATTTTGAAATTTTTCTGGCACTTTCTGCGCGATTTTTTTTTCTTCACTCTTTTATAGCTGTGCTCGATTTATTTTCTGGTTTTTGTCCAACAAAAAACTCACAAAATAGCACAAGCAATTAGTACCTGTGGGAAAAAATTTACTAAATAAACTTTAAGAAGGCAAAGGATATAAGTAATTTAACTACTATATTCAAGCTAAAAAGGTCAAAAATTGATTAACGTTTGTTCGAAGCAATTTGAATCCCTGAAGATCTAAGGTAACCCAGATCAGCTTACCTGTGATTAAGGCATGCGCAGTTGAAGCTTCCGGTCCGAAATTCGCGGACCGGAAGCCAACTGAAAATCGGTTACAACCAGAGCCTCTCGTTTCTCGGTGCTGACCATGAGGAACGTGGGCTCTGGGTACGAGATTGTCCCTCATGCTATTGACTAGCGGCAGTAAAAAGCCAATTTCACAATAAGCCGTTGCAATGTCAGAGTTCGCAGAATATGGAAAACCGCAGTACTAGCATAATCAGTCATAACCAATCTGTCGGTACCTTTCACCTATATTAGACTGGCGGAAACGAAAAACCAATTTTTGGTAAAAATCTCAATTGCCACTTTCTTTGACTGACTTTCTCAGGCGAGGTTGAAAGTTTTTCCAGATCACATCTGAACCGCGCGCAATTTCAGTATTTTTTTCCAATTTACGAATTTTCTCTATTTTCTTGCGTTGAAAAAATGGATTTTAATGAAATATACATTAGTACAATCTTTTTTCAAGCGTACTGTGCACAATGGCTGAGTGAACAGACCAAAATCTTTCTTTTGGCTGCTAGTTCAAAATACTTAAAGATTTATAAGAGATATTTGAATATTCGTTACAACAATCCCATACACAAAGTTTATGTTTACTTATTTTGCTATTTCGGATGAGCATAAATCAAACATTGTGCACGGTCAAGACCGGTTCAACATCAAAAGCGAACAAAGACCTATAACAATAGGTTTCCTAACCATTCCCCTCTATCAACTATGATGCAGTCTGTTACTAAATATTTTGAGGAAATATAGTGTCTTTCGGACGCTGTTAAATAAAACGTGGAGTTGTTGTCTGTATTGGAAAGTTTCTGGCAATATTATCAGAACCTGGCCTTGCTACAGGTCAAACTGTGTTTAAGCCTCTAAATTTCTCAGTCTTTTGACAGTAAATTCCGCTTGAATTATGAATTAACAACGCCTCTTTATTATGTAAATTTAGTGCACAACTTGCTGCATAATTTAATCTTATAGCCTTGATAATGGTGGCAGTATGACTTCGAAACGTCGGTTTCTTTCGCTAGTTTTTAAAAGCCATTAATCAAGACATTTTACTATCTCTAAAATAATGAACTCACTCAGTTGTGAAGTACAAAGAATTGCATTTAGTGAAGAGGGATTTTGCCTTGTGTTCAATAATTTAATATCGAAAGTCCGACAAATAATTTTGAGGCTCAGTTAAACACAGTTTGACCTGAAGCACGCTAGGTTCTTACAGGGAAGAAAGAAGATGGCTCAAGAAAAAATAATTAAATATACATCTAATCTAGACTTTTAATAAGTGTAATGCTCGTTTGAAGAACAGGAGGCAATTCTGTTGCGCGCATGCGCCACCAGTTATGCGAGTTCGACAATCTCGTACTCAGAGCCTGCGTTTCTTCTGGCATGCAGCGAAAAGCGAGGGCTCTTGCATAATCCATTTTTTGGCGCTTGCGCAGTTTTCCGGAAGTTAAGATTTAATCATTGAAAACCCAATCTCGTACCCAGAGCCCTTATTTCTTACTGCGCATGCTCGACGAAATAATTGGGCTCTGGAAAACTCCAAACCGGAAGACCCAGATTCTGGGTTTCTCGCACATGCGCATTATGACAGACTAGGTAAATTCAAAATGGCGGACGATGTTCAACGAGCATGTGAATTTGCGCTTGGAAAATTAGGTTTTGAAGATGGTTTTCAGTTAAATTAACTTAGAAAATATCTATTGGATGGACATCAATACAATTTCCATTTCAAAACCGGCAAAACTTTGAAAAATCCGGTCCTACAGGCTTTTTTGGCGTACTTAATTCGAGACGCCATCTTGTTTATTTTCCCTAGTACTGTAATTTTTACTTCCGGTATCTTCCTTTGTTCTCGAGAACCAATCACAGCACAGGAAATATTGGAGTTTTCCAGAGCCCAATTATTTCGTCGAGCATGCGCAGTAAGAAATAAGGGCTCTGGATACGAGATTGTTGAAAACCATGCTTTCAAACAGAGTTCTGTGTTTATTTCCGATCACTGAATAAGAATAAGATCAGAATAAGAATTAATCGGGAGCATATTTTTAATTTTTGGTAAGTCTTTGAACGTATGCGCTCTAATACCGGAAGTACAAGAAATCCTGGTCTCAAAAAATGGATTATGCCAGAGCCCTCGTTCTTCGCCGCATGCCAGAAGAAACGCAGGCTCTGGGTACGAGATAACGAGTTCGACTTCAGGCCATTTATTGCTTGTTAACTGAGGTTTTTTAAAACGGTATTATTGCTCAGCTTCCAAGGCCGACAAGGACTTAACTGTTACCAGAAGCTATAAAAAGACTTAGATATTTCAATTTTTGAGAGAAGAACGCAGATAAAGCACTAAAGCACTTTATTATCAGTGCAAGCGAATATCATCCCCGGTGTTGACAATTTTCAAGCACTTTAGAAAACCTTCTGCGGAAGTAGGCATATTGAGAAGTACCTACGTGATAGTGGCTTGAATATAAAATCGCACTTCAGTCGGTTCTGCCATACCATCGACCGTCAGAGCCTGCTCAACAGACAATACTCTCAAATACTAAATGGTATTAAAAGGAATAAATGCTTTTTGTCGGAGATTGCTAGTGATTTTCTTCTTTTGTTTAACATATCTTACAATTATTTATTTTACTTTTATTATATTTCCTTCTTACTTCAGTTGAAATGGCGGATAGTTGGCCATTAACTCCAGCAGAAGAAAGCAGAAACTTTGCGCAATTATGCGGATTGTTAGTTAATGGGGGAACGGTATCCTTAAAAGATGTGTTTGACTCGATCCATCCACCAAGCTCCCTTCACAGCACGCTACACAAAAAGCAAGTAAAGTCTAAATTAAGGAGCCTGAAAATAAAGATGATTCTATCCAATAAACAATGGAAAACACTCTACCCTTCCAGTAAACGTACCACATCCGTCACTTCGTCAGATTTTGACATTGCACTGTTATTCACACTATTGTGTCACATTTGTGATTTAAAACCCCCACCAACAGGATGGGACAGGCCTCCTGATCCTACAGTCCTGAGTAAAGAAGCAGATTTGGCTCGAGTCAAGTATATTAACGAAAAAATATATCGTCACATCATTCAAACAGCTAGTAAAAGTGATTTACAAAAATACTGGAGTGAGATCTCAGAAGTCTTGATGAGACTTGCTGCACCACATCATAAACCAGACATTGAGAGGCTAATGGTAAAACCAGAGGATCCCGAAGCTCAAAAGTACTTCATAAAGACAATTGAAAAATGGGAAAAACGATCTAAGCCGCCACTCAAAAAGCTATTACATGTAATGAGAATTCACAAATTAGGTAAGGAGTTTTCTTTGGGTCATAAATCTTGCCTAAATAATCATGAGAATACTAAAAATTTAGAATAAATCATAAGTTTATTGAATTTAGTAAATTTAATGCGCGCGCGCTCATCGTGATGACGTCATTCCAATGTTTTGATAAGCAAAATATCATGAGGTCGACCACCCCCTTTTTATTTCGTTTTTCGAAAGCACTTTATAATACTGAACTTTAAGGAAAAATCTGACGATGGGATCAAATCGAAATTACATTTTGTGCACGTAGCGATAAAGGTCCAAGTCCACACTTGCAGATCAGAAGCGTTTTATGACGACGTTTTAAATGCTAACTAATTAATCATACGGTTATTTTCTAGTGTCAAGAGAATATAAAGTAAGAGAGCACATCTCCCATACATGGGTCTGTAACCATGAAAGTTTTTTGAATATCTATTTTTAGGTCCGCGCGCAAGGCTGAGCTATTCTTAGCATGCGATTCCTGATTGGTCAGAGTTGTAGTGACTTCAATGTGAGCGAAAAATGTTTTAGTTTCCGACGAGAAAAAATGCCTTCAAAATCAGTAAAAAGTTGAAACTATTTCAACTACTAAAAAATTAAACTATCATATATTCTTCATAGACGAATTAAACATCAAACTTAACAACTGGTGTAAAAGAACATCGAAAAAGATCAAATCAGGATGGTTTTCACATGTTTTCAGTATACGAACAAGCTAAAAACAGCGAAAACGCCAGGGAAGGAAACAACGATAACAAATGCGATGAAAATAGCGAAGAACCTACAATGAAGACAGCAAAAAAAGCATTTATCATAGCGTTTTCGATGATAAATAAAATTTAAGTTCAAAGTGATTAAGGAGATGATGAACAAGACGAGTATTTTGTTTCACACACGAACTATCAGAACCAACTATTTGCACCGAAATGTACTGAAGGAAAATTACTGTTAACAGAAAAAAAAAAAAAAAACTACTGTTAAGAGGAAAAAACTACAAAAGGCACTGAAATGATTTTTCACAATTATTCAATATGTTTAGCTTTTCAAAATACGGTATGTCACTTTAAAAAAAAGGCATTTTCATTGATATTAAAACTAGAACTTTCTTTCATATTTTGCACCTTGAATTTTCGCTTCGCCTCGACGTTCAGGGTTTTTTTCACTTTTCGACTTCTTATAAAGTCCCCAAGAGACAATAGAAATACAAACATAATATCGGCCAAGTACAAAGAGCGAAACAAACTTAGTATTTGAGGATTCAAATGAATAAAAAAGATATTATTTTTACCTGCTTGAAGGGCATTTTACATGCGATTTTTTCCGCCAGATGCTCTCAGTTCGGGGTATATGTACCTTCATGTTAAATTCTTCTATTCCGAGCAGCTATCTCTTCTTTTTACTTGTAAATAATTGATTCCAACAGTAAATGCTTTTGTAAACTTTTGACTCAGTGAATTCAACAAGTTTGTTCATCGAAAATCCGGCTCTTTCGTAAAACGAGTCCAATCTACCTTCATTTTAGATGTCCATTAGATAACTTGTCATTTTGAAAACACTGAAGTTCAGGTCAGAAGTATGTGTTCTTGGGGTCAGCAGTATTTACGGTATTTCAGTTTAGGCGAAGAATTGTGGAATAACTTACAGTCTCATCTATAACTGCAATCAACTCCAAAAAATGAGTCTCAATCGAGCGACCATTGTCTTGATATAAAAACAAGCTTGAATGATGTTGTCTCAGCTGAGTATTTTTTACATATGCTGTTTATGGAATCCTTCAAACACTTCAGAACTTTTCAAAGGAATTCCTCTAATACAATTTCTCGTAAAATTGAATAAAGTTTGGTTTGTCAACTGCATGAAGATTGCTTTGTCACTGCCGATCTCTTATGTACCCATGACGTCACTACAATCTGACCAATTAGGAATCGCATGCTAAAATAGCTCAGGCTTAGCGCGCGAAGCTAAAAATAGATTTTTAAGAAACTTTCATGGGTCACAGGGATATGCTCTCTTACTTCATATTCTCTTGCTAGTGTTCTGTATAAAATGGGAAAGATCATTTTATTTTTTTAGTAAAATATTAGTAGTAGTGTAGGGATGGCACGATCCGGATTTTGGACGGGCAAGGGACGGGCAAGGGACGGGCAAGGGACGGGCAAGGGACGGGCAGTGTTGGGCTAGTGGTGGGCTAGCGGTGGGCTAGCGGTGGGCTAGCGGTGGGCTAGTGGTGGGCACATTAATTATTCATCAAATATTAGCATAAAGCGACGGGTAGGTATTGTTTCGGGTTACCATGGAGACCAATTGACGTCATAATATTATTGTTGACCGATATGAACAAGTCTTTATTTCGGGAATGGTGGGTCAGTGATGGGCACCTCCATTGTTTATTAAATCGTTACCATAAAATGACGAGCAGACTATTGTTTATCAAATCATTACCATAAAACGACGGGGAGACTATTGTCAGACAAGTTTGGAGAGGTCTTTTGTTTACCAATCCAATTTATAGAGCGCGGGGATTTTGAATTTTTAACTCCAAAACTCAACCAACCAAGCAAGCAAGCAAGACCTAAAAATTTACTTTTGAGAAACGCAATGGCTACGTTATTCCAGTTAGGCTCTCGAGGATATCACGCTACTGTCAATGAATTCAAAAGAATAATGAAAGTACATGTTTTTTGAAACAATATTATGCGTTGAGCAAATTCATGATAACATCCTTCCATAATTCTTTTAAAAGCAAACACCAAAGTTCAGCAATCAACCAAGCGTAAATCTTCCAAACTTATCAAACTCAAGAAATACTTCGAGTATTTGCTGACTTTTGTATCCAAACACAATGCACTTAATGACTCGTAAACGATAAACAATAAGACCTACTAAGTTCTTCCTAATTATGCAAAAATCAGCTGAAAATGATTAGTTCTGTTATCTTGTTCTTTATTATATAAACAGCGATCGTTCTATTTCATACTGGACCATAGTACAATGATTCGGAGTTCCATTGGCATTCAAGCTTATTAATGCTGTCATATCTCTTTCCTTCAATCATTGGTCACGTGATAAATAAGGCACGGCATCAAAACAATTTTATGAATGCACAAATGTACAGGAAGCCCATATCCATATCATAGCTTAGCTATCAGGCTATCAATAGCTTAGCTATCAGGCTATCGATAGCTTAGCTATCAAGCTATCAATAGCTTAGTTTCTTGGCTATCAATAGCTTAGCTATCAGGCTATCGATAGCTTAGCTATCAGGCTATCGATAGCCTAGCTATCAGGCTATCAATAGCTTAGCTATCAGGCTATCGATAGCCTAGCTATCAGGCTATCAATAGCTTAGCTATCAGTCTATCGATAGCTTAGCTATCAGGCTATCAATAGCTTAGCTATCAGGCTATCGAAAGCTTAGCTATCAGGCTATCAATAGCTTAGCTATCAGGCTATCAATAGCTTAGTTTCTTGGCTAGGCTATCGATAGCCTGATAGCTAAGCTATTGATAGTTTGATAGCTAAGCTATTGATAGCCAAGAAACTAAGCTATCGATAGCCTGATAGCTAAGCTATTGATAGCCTGATAGCTAAGCTATGATATGGATATGGGCTTCCTGTACATTTGTGCATTCATAAAATTGTTTTGATGCCGTGCCTTATTTATCACGTGACCAATGATTGAAGGAAAGAGATATGACAGCATTAATAAGCTTGAATGCCAATGGAACTCCGAATCATTGTACTATGGTCCAGTATGAAATAGAACGATCGCTGTTTATATAATAAAGAACAAGATAACAGAACTAATCATTTTCAGCTGATTTTTGCATAATTAGGAAGAACTTAGTAGGTCTTATTGTTTATCGTTTACGAGTCATTAAGTGCATTGTGTTTGGATACAAAAGTCAGCAAATACTCGAAGTATTTCTTGAGTTTGATAAGTTTGGAAGATTTACGCTTGGTTGATTGCTGAACTTTGGTGTTTGCTTTTAAAAGAATTATGGAAGGATGTTATCATGAATTTGCTCAACGCATAATATTGTTTCAAAAAACATGTACTTTCATTATTCTTTTGAATTCATTGACAGTAGCGTGATATCCTCGAGAGCCTAACTGGAATAACGTAGCCATTGCGTTTCTCAAAAGTAAATTTTTAGGTCTTGCTTGCTTGCTTGGTTGGTTGAGTTTTGGAGTTAAAAATTCAAAATCCCCGCGCTCTATAAATTGGATTGGTAAACAAAAGACCTCTCCAAACTTGTCTGACAATTCTCGGTTTTCACCCACGTGACTTGGTGCATGACAACGGTTGCTAACCGCCATATTGGTGCACAACATAGTGTAAACAAAAGAGATTCATCACAATCGAGCGACTAAAAGTCAATATTTTCAGCACATTTTCTATAATGGTTCTTTGTTTAATGGTAAATTGTCATACCAGGAGTGTTCGTGATAAGGGAATTTCCCTCTTTCGTGTTCCATCGGTTAGAAAAAGTCAAGGAGAGGAGGCAGAAGAGCTGTCGATTGAACGACGTAGAAAGTGGTTGGCCGCCATTAGTAGGGTTGGGTTATCCGAAGAAATCATCAACAGTGGGAGAATTTGCAGCCGTCACTTCGTTTCTGGAAAACCTGCTGCCAATTGGGATAAGTTTAACGTCGATTGGGTGCCTACATTAAATTTGGGACACAACAAAACAGTAGTAAGTGAGAAAAACTCTGATCTTCAAGCCGCGCGAAGTGAACGTGCAAAAGTGAGAAGGAAGAGACAACAGGAAAGAGCATTGTTCGAGTCAGCTGCAAAGGTAGCGAAACTGGATGAAGAAGGCGCTACAATCGACAATATTTCTTTTGACTCTCCTTCTTTAACTGAGGAAATCAGCCAGATCGCAAATGACCTTCAATCAGCGAGTGATAAATCAAAGTTGCACTGCCAAGATGGCGATTTATTGGACGGGATTACTTCGAAGCTGGAGGAACTTTGTAAGATCACTGACTCTAGCACACAAACAAACGAAGTTAATCCAGAAATGACCGAGTCAAGCACACAAACTGAGGAGTTAGATTATATGTTTTCTCAGCCAAAGAAAGCCCCTTTCGATCGCGAAGATATGCTGGAAGATGGGAAGGTACTATTTTACACTGGATTGCCTTCAGCTACTATTTTACAAGCTGTATATGAACATGTAGCCCCTCATGTGGCAAGAAAGTCGTTGAGCTTAACGAAGTTCCAGGAACTTGTCATGGTCTTGATGAAACTCCGACTTAATGTGCCATACTTGGATCTTGCATACCGTTTTGAAGTGTCTGCACCAACTGTCTCCAGGATATTTTTTACCTGGATAACAATCATGGACATACGACTCTCTCAACTAATATATTGGCCTGAGCGGGATGAACTATGGAGAACAATGCCTCAATGCTTCGAGTTTTCGTTTGGAAAGAAGACAACAGTGATTATTGATTGTTTTGAGGTCTTCATAGAAAGGCCTACCAACCTGCTGGCAAGAGCCCAGACCTTCAGCTCCTACAAACACCACAACACTGTAAAGGTATTAATTGGAATCACTCCACAAGGCACCATTTCCTTTGTATCAAAGGCCTGGGGTGGCAGAACATCTGATAAGCTCCTCACTGAAAACTGTGGTATTTTAAATAAACTTGTGCCTGGTGATCTAGTAATGGCCGACAGGGGATTTACAGTTCATGAAAGTGTGGCATTCAAGAGAGCAGAGCTTGTTATACCAGCGTTTACTAAGGGGAAGAGCCAGCTGGACCCCATCGATGTTGAGAACACCCGAGGAATTGCAAATGTCAGAATTCATGTGGAGAGGGTAATCGGTTTGCTGAGGTGCAAGTACACAATTCTGAAAGGGACACTGAGCACTGACTTTCTCATGAGCAATAAGGAACAGGTACCAGTCATTGATATCATTTTAAGGGTGTGTTCTGGTCTTGTTAACCTTTGTCCACCAATCATTCCATTTGACTAGATTATAAACATACTAATTATTACCAAAATTTAAGAATTTGAATTTATTTATAAAGATAAAAATGAAATACCAGGATATTCTTGTATTCAAAATGTCATAATGTATTGGTGACACAAGAAATATTTTTCTGCTTTGTTCCTGTCAGAGTAGCTATTTTATTTTTGGACATTGCTGATGAAAACTAGTGTATCTTAATTGTTTATTATTAATTCTCAAATTTACTACTATTTTGTTGCATTTAAAGCACAATAGAATATAGTGGTCTTTTGTATCACCTATTTCAAAAAAACAGTTGTCACTGCCAAAGGCAATAGTCGATTCGAAGGTGTAATATATGAAAATAAACGCAAATAATCAAAGCCTTTAAAGTTCTTTCAGGCTACAAACAACACTGGATATCTCAAAACTCATTAAAAAAAAACAAAAAAAAAACAAGTGATTCCAGAAATTGTTGGAACTATGAATAACCTATCACCTTTCTCCTTTAGCGATGACAACCTTTCTTAAATGAAATAGGTGTATAGATATGTTTTTGTGTAATGAATATTCTAGTGGATCGAAACCAACTGTTATTTGCTAAATAGCTACTATGATTATTAACAACTTTGTATTTCTTTCATGGTATTAATGCATTTGCTCTTCTAAAACAACATTACTGTTTCAAATAAAGAGTAGATGATGGCTAGTGAACACTAGCGTGTTCTAAACACATATTCTAAACTGATGGAAACATTGTAATTTTACCAATTTCCAAACACTGAGCCAGATGTGGGCGCATTTTGGGTATGTCAAATGTAAAGTCTCGTGGGCTGAAACCATAAACCAGACACGTAGCAAATGCTATGGCAAAGATTCCACAGTCACTCCCATTCAGTTGTTGCTGGACTGTTACATTTTCTATGCCTACATAGCTGTCTGCCATTAAACTCTCTACCTGTTCTTCAACCTCTTTGGCAATGATATCATGGTAGAGACTATCATAAAGGTTGACCATGCCTGGTCTACATCCAATAGAGCTTATACAGACCCAGTGCATATGTCCTGTATGTAATATTTGAACAAATTCTGAAGTGACAACATCAAAGTTCCTAATGGGGCCAAGGGTTGTTTTTTGAAAGCTCTCTATCAGAGGATTGACTTTCTGTAGATGTACTTGTGCTTTCTGAATTATTGTACAGTCCAGCCATCCAGTAGGTGAATTAATGATGTCAAAATGACTGTCATTGAGGCTACCAAGGGAAGCCCTCTTGTCTAAAACCCCTTTAGTCACTTGTGTTATTTTGACATCCGATTCATCATCACTGGAATCAATAATTGATGAATAACTAGTAGATACAGCACTAGCATTATTACCAATGATTGTACTTTCCTTTTTGTCCAATTTAGCTGCTTGCATTTGTGGAATACTGTTTTCACATTTTAATTGGCTTGTTGATGCAGCACTAACAGTGTTGGCTTTTGAAGAAGAAGAACAAGTGGTAGGACCAATAGAACTAGATGCAGTTACTTTGGCTGCTTGAGACACCTTGCAATTGCTGCACACCCACGTAGTTTGACTATTGTTAGGCATTCTTTTATAGTCCAGACACTGGAGATGGAAAAACTTTCCATTTTGGCAATTTTCACTGTGACATTTGAGAAGCCTTTCATTCATCATTGGTGATGAGCCACATACACAAATACTGTCCAGTTTCAAAGCTTGATCATTATGTGTGCACTTAGTAGAACTTGCCTTTGATGCTTTTCTTGGCTTTTTGCATTGAAATTCTGCTAGCAAGCGGCAGTTAGGACAGTAACAAACATCAGGGACTGAATCTGATAAATGCAAACATGTCTGGTGAAATTCCTTTATTAGGCACTTTGGGTTACTGCAGTGAATAGTTCTTCCTTGAGAAGGCATTCCACAGTAACAAATACCAGAGGACTTGTTTGCTGGTTTTATTTCAGGTAAGTGCTGTTTTCTTGTATACCATCGAGCAAGAATCTCAGGTAGTATGCATGTCTGCCATACTTTTGTAACTTTGGGAACGATAGCTTCCCAGTGACTTGTTTCTGGGAGAATTCTTTCAATGAAGACTTGAGGTTTGTTTTCGCTGAATGCACACACGACAAAGTCACAAAATTGGCGACCAGTTATAGACAATTGTTGCTGCACTTGGTAATAATACTGGTGCTTTCTCTTTAGTCGAAATATTCCATTCACTTTCTCTAGGCAAGAACTTTTCTTAAGCACATAACTTTCAAAGTCCCAGTTTTCAATAATGTAAGGGCACTTTACTTCTCCACACCCATCACCACAACAGGAGCAGGAACAGAGGAAATCAGGTGTTGCATGCATCCAGGGATGTTGCTTATCAATGAAAACTCCACACTTTATCAGTACAAAATCTTTGTGGTTTGCAGACATGAGATGGTTGTAAGTCTCTATGGCTTTGCCTTCATTTTTGATTCCATGATTGATTGCTTTAGATTGCACACTAAACAACTGTGGATAGCAAATGTTTTTAATAAGTGAGATAGATGGTTGGTCAGGATTTGTATTGGCAACAGAATAACTCATTGAAGCCCCAACACGACCAGCTCTATGTTTAAAAAACGCAGTTCCTTTTGATTGATCCCTTGTTTCCTGTTCTATTAATTCTATCTCGGAATCAGAAAGAGATAGTTCGACTTTGCAGCACTTTTGTAACAGCTCTGGGTAGTTCAGCTTCAGATTCTCATGATTGTAAAGGGATGGTATCGTTAGAACACGCCGACTTTTTAGTACAAATTGATCAGCATAAGGAGCCACTAGAGAAAGAATGACAGGCTTTTTTTGGCTCTCATTTAGTTTTGCAAAGAAGGTTTTCATATCCGTTTCTGTAGGGGTGACATTTGGGACGGACTTCGTTTTCCCTACCGGAGTGCTAGTCGAAGGTTGTACACCATCAATTTTAACGTCTAATTCATCTTTCAACTTTCGAGCTGATTTAAAATTGATGTCTTCAACTTGAGCGTACGGTACTTCGTTTACGTAAGTTGGGAGTAGCCACGTACATTTCACTTCTGTGCAGGCCAACTTTCCATGTATACGATTCCACGCCTCAATATAAAACAGTACGCTCCCTACATGAGAGCAGCACTCTGCTAGACCTGCTTTGCAACCAAGGCAGTGGGCAGATATTATCGTTCCTTCTCCATTAGCGATAATCCAAATTGGTATTGGCGGTTCATTCATTCGCTGCGAATGACGAACTTTTCCTAACACCACGAACTTATTTCCAATGGCTTTTCCTTGAACGCTCGTTATGAAGCCCGATACCATTTGATTGTAACTCTCTAGACTCTTGAAAGCCTTGAACTGCCTTAAAGTATAGAAGCTGGTTTCCAGCACAAGATAAGAGAGAAGATCGGTGGCTTCGATCGGTGGCAGACATTCTGCATCTAACTTCTCGCCTTGTAAACACGCGGGGTCGACTCCAATACCTTCGATTTTTTTTAAATATCTCGTTCGAATGTGATTTTCAAGCTTTTGGGCGTATTCAGATAAGACAATTGAAGAGGTATCTTCAATTCTTTTCTGTTCTTGGGTTTCGTTTTTTGAAATATCGACGAGTAAATCCTCGGACATCGCATAATTCGAATCAAAACATAAGCGCACGTGTGTGATTTGACATATGCTAATGAGCTTCCTGTGCACCAATATGGCGGACACTAAGTTTTAATCCGCTCGTGACGTCACGTGAAAACCGAGAATAGTCTCCCCGTCGTTTTATGGTAATGATTTGATAAACAATAGTCTGCTCGTCATTTTATGGTAACGATTTAATAAACAATGGAGGTGCCCATCACTGGCCCACCATTCCCGAAATAAAGACTTGTTCATATCGGTCAACAATAATATTATGACGTCAATTGGTCTCCATGGTAACCCGAAACAATACCTACCCGTCGCTTTATGCTAATATTTGATGAATAATTAATGTGCCCACCACTAACCCACCGCTAGCCCACCACTAGCCCAACACTGCCCGTCCCTTGCCCGTCCCTTGCCCGTCCAAAATCCGGATCGTGCCATCCCTACACTACTACTAATATGGCTTATTTTTATTAGCTTTCCATCTCTAGGTTCGTGCGTTCTTACCGTGAAAAGAGCGAAGTTGCACGCATTCTGACGGCTAAACGAATCGAAGTCGGGGGCCTTGAGTCAAAGAATTAATGGCGGACGAAAATAAATCGTAAAATTTTGGCCTTTCCTTTCGAATATCAGAAAGATATTTCAGTGAGTGGTTCTTAATGCACTCAAGATTATTTCAGCAAAGTTCAGGCTGGAATGAAAGAGTTTTAATTTTGGAGTGATTTTCGTCCAAGTGCCCGTTTGAAAACATTACAAAAGCTAATAATTACTGACAAAAATATTATTTTGCATTAATAAATGTTTCTTATTCTTGGGAAGTCACCGTTTTACTGAGGATCCACTAATATCCACTATATATTACTGGGGTACTTTTGGAGTAATTTTCAGTCACGTTCAGTATAGATCCTACAACTGGCTACTTTTATTTGCCAAATAAGTAAAAATATCTTCATCAAATGCTAAAGCAACGCCTTAGTATTAGTAATATTAGTGGTAGAAGTATCCTTACAAAAAGATTCAAATAAACCGGTTAATTCTGTTTTTATGGACAATTTTACGGGAAAAAAAGAAAAAATATATGGATTTAGCAACGAAACTTTAATTTTAAAAAACCAAACTCAATTCGTCGTGATCTAGGAAATTGATATCAAAACTTGAATACTTCAAGAAGTGCGTTGCTGTCTTTTAGTTTCGGCGCTACAGATTGTATTGATTTTTCGATTTAGACTTAATGTCAATCCTAAAGAATATTTACCAAGGTAAAGGAGACAAAGTACTGAGATTGAAAGTGGAAAGTCACGCTATTTTAAGAGAAAGAGAACAATTACATTTTAGCAAAACTTCAACAAGTTCACCAAGTCTCGAAATTAGACTGAAACAATAAACGATGCGCGCGATAAAGGACGGTTTCAACACATTTTATCATAAAGATGTGAAAAAAAAAAAAACAGTTTACAAACAACAAGTATAAGTCGTTTATCGATCCATGGTATTACAACTATTTTATGAAGAAAAGCGATTACCTGAAAGGAAAGATGCAAAACGAGTGGTACGTGGTTGCTGTCCAGTTGATTTGCCGAGAAGGTTTTAAATCAGTTTTGCATGAATATGAGCAGTGCTAACAATCTTCTTTCGTATGTTTGTAATGTAATTGTAATATAAATACTTATTGGATTTGATAGAATGGGCAGTTTTCGTTTTTGGTTTTTACTCGTTTGATAACAGCGGTGAAACTACCTATATAAATTTGAGTAACAAATTCAAGACTTCTACTTTAGTGGAATCGGATCAAATTTGATCAATATTAATTTTCTAAAACACTTTCTTATTGATCTTGGAATTCTTTCGTATCGGTTTTCGAAAGTAGACGTCTAAACAAAGCATTTTTTTCTTCTTGGCTGTAAAGTGTTAGTAGTCTATGGACGTATTCATGCATATTTGAAGGTTTGATGTCAGTTCTCTAGATCACTACGAGTTGAACATGGCCTTGTATACTGCAGTCTTATTTTTGATTACATATATTTTCGAAAGAAGCTTCATTCTTTTTATCTGTCCGTGAAAACAGAATTTAACTAGCTAGAATTCATTAAATCAAGTTGCACTCCCCTAGTAATTTTCCCCTGATATAATATATTTATTGAAGAGATAGAAAACGAGCGCGTGTGCTATGTTGAGTTATACATTCACGCGGGAAATTGCGTGAGTCCGAGAGAACTGCTCGGTACTTGTATAACCCAACATAGCACGAGCAAGGGGAGTTTTCTATCTCTTTTATAAAATAACTAAGAAATAACTAACGATTAACTCAAAAGAAATAATGAAACAATGCTTGCGTTGCTGACGTCATTTCTGAGTTATATAAAACGGTAATTGAACAATCAGAGCGCGTTATATCTTAGTTATTTTATGATATAAAATATAACATCTATTATTATACCCCAATGCGGGAGCCTACGAAGATGGCATGTTCCGTTTGGTTCTCTATCTTGATATTTTGGACAAAACTCGATCGGTATATCCGTTAAAACAAAGACGGTGACTACATACACAAAGAAGGCCACAAAATATGGTTTTAGAAAAATACGAGACGTAATTAAATTATGTTTTCGGTAGTTTTCGCCAAACAAGTAAAAGAGGTTTTAAATGTTTTTGTTGGCCTGTTACTTTGTTTTATATGGGGAAAAGGACAATAAAGTAAGAAATTCAAAAACGAATCTGGATTAGAGTGCAAATAATATACCCTTGAAATAAATAGCTAGCTAACTAATTACTAACTTTGTGCTATTGGTTGCCTAAGTCTAATTAGTTAAAGAAATATGCGAGCCGTGACGGGTAAATTAGTGCACGTGTGCTACTCAAGGGCGCGTACTTTTGAATATTTTTAAACACACTTACAAAAACTGAAGCCATATTTTATTGTACATGCTTTTCCTTCGTATAATTTGACATGTTCGCATTTTCGTATCTATTCATTTGCGTATTGAGTTGTCACTCTAGTAAACGCCCGTGCCCTTGTCATGCCTCCCTGAATTCCTATGTCTTGTCTAATTAAGCGCTAACTATTTCCTATTTCATCCTACCTATATTATTTGCACTCTATCAGAGATAAATAAAACAATTTTTTTGACTTCAGCATATCCCGCGTTAACTATTTCGAATCTTGGAAAAGTCCGTTTTAAAATTGATGTGGCCGCTAAGGAGGAGGAGGAAGAGGAGGAGGAGGAAAAGAAGGAGGAGGAAGAGGAGGAGAAGGAAAAGGAGGAGGAGGAGGAGAATACCTTACCAGAACAAATGCATTTGGGCTCGGAATTTTTGCTCACGAAGCTTCTTGCAGACAGCGAATTACACGAGGCATCAGAAAAAATCAATCGAATGGACATCAGTGATCAAGCAGAAACAGCTTCACTTGAAAAAACTGAAAAAGCGTTTGAAGGTAAGTCAGTGGTCTAAAGAATAGCAGTGTAGTATGGAGACCCAATGTTCATCCATTTTTACCCTATTATTTTCAATTTGTATTCCTATTTTTTATTCCTATCATCCATTTCATTCGTTCATCCATTTTTACCCTATTATTTTCAATTTGTATTCCTATTTTTTATTCCTATCCTAATTTTGATGGCAAGTCCTATTTTGATGTGAAAATAATTTAATCTTCTCAGAGAGCATGATTTGTGCATGTCCATAAATTGCTCCACTGATCTCTCAAATAGGGTTTCTTCCTTAGTATTCTAACGAAAAAGATAACTGAAAAAAGAAAATGTTTTTTTATAAAAAGTTCAGCAATATTTTTTGAACTTTTATTTCCACATTTTACACAGATTATTCAAATAGTCTTAAAGAGGCAATAAAATGCAACACAGAGTACCAAACTAGATTCATGGCTGCACATGACGTTACCGGTGCAAAGACAGATGAAATCTTTACTAATCTGACAGTATATTATGAAGAGAAAAAACAAGAGAAAAAAGAGCAAGCAAAAGACCTGAGTAGAAGTGAACAGCTGCAGGGATACACTAAAAGAAAGATGAGTTGTAAAGTTGAGAAATACGAAGATGTTTTTATTGACACAGACAAGAAAGAAAATTCAAAAACAATACTTGTTACCGGTAAAGCAGGAATTGGGAAGTCTTACTTTTGCGAAAAGCTGCTGCGAGATTGGTCTATGAATAGATTATTTCAGAGAGATGACACTCCCAATATTAAGTTCGCGTACTTGTTAAAGTTCTGTCAGCTAAGTTTACAGGGCGACAAAAAGATGAATTTGCAAGAATTACTAAATTGTTCGCCCCTTCTTGACGACAATTCAGTCATCAATGATTCATTATTTAAATATTTGATTCAAAATCCCTCCAAGGTACTGATCATCTTTGACGGGTTTGATGAATGTTCAGAACAGCACCGTAAACAAATCGCTAGCGATTACGAGGAACGATATGCAAATAATCCCAAAGAAAATATGCCAATCCCTGTACTTTGTTCTAAATTGATCAAAGGAAAGGTTTTTAGAAATTCTGTTGTTCTTGTATCTTCAAGGCCAGGCAAGGCTGAGGAGTTGGGAAAAATCAATTTTGATCGATGCGTAGAAATCTCGGGCTTTGCACCTGAACAAGTAACCGAGTATGTTGACAAATATTTCAGCGAACCAGAAAAAGAACAAACAAAAAAGGCAGTACGCGAACACATAGAAAATAATGAGAACCTTGTTAGTTTTTGTCATATTCCGCTGTTTTCTTTTTTGTTGTGCTGGTGTTTAGAATGGCGAATTGCTCATTCAGGAATCACAGAAATTCTATCCGCTAAAATAACTGATCTTTATAATGAGATTGTTGTAGTTTTGGTAAATGTACTCCATGCCAATTTCAAATATTCAGAAATGTCAGAATATAAGATGGTAAAAGCTCAAGAAACACTGGATAAACTAGCTAAATTAGCTGCTAATTTACTGAAGGAGAGTAAATATATTTTTGACGAAGACGACATGAAAAAACTAGACCTTACCGAGGACGAAATTGAAAACTTGAAAGTAAGCGGCATTCTTCATTGTGTTCCTGGAATTAGAATTTCTCCCTTACAAACAAAAGCAGAGTTTAGTTTCACTCATCTGACGCTGCAAGAATTTCTTGCTGCTTCCTTCTTCGTAAAGAATGGAAAAATCCCAGAGAAAGAGAAAGTGAGTGGGCAGACGTTTGTGTTCATGTGTGGACTTTTGGCCGGGGAAAAAGATGGAGAACGACTAATGAGTAAACTAATCCAACAGATAACACCAGAGGATTATTATGATGATGTAGAAAAACTGCTAATGTTACAGTGTCTGTATGAGTATGGAGAGGAAGCACTAAGCACAATAACCATGAATAATCTGTACGATAAATATTGTAATTGTGATGGGGTCATTCGTTTTCATGGAGTAACTGATGCTGAAGCGAAATACTTTTACTATTTGTTGGATATCATTCGTTCACTAAAAGAACAACATCCACCATGGTCATCTAGTGACTATATATTGGACATGAGCGAGTCATCTGCTTTAACCTCGTTTGGTGTTGGTGTTGTTTGTCATTCACTTGTTCGTAATTGGTTCATAACTATACTGAACCTGTCAGGGTGTAGTTTAGATGATAAATGTGTAGAAAAAATAACTGACTCATTATCATGCACTGGAATAACCCACCTAGACCTAGGGAGGAATAATATTACAGATGAAAGATTGAAGAGTATTTGTAGTGTACTAACACAAACTGAGATAACCCACCTACACCTAAGGGGGAATAATATTACAGATGAAGGAGTGAAGAGTATTTGTAGTGTACTAACACAAACTAAAATAACCCACCTATTCCTAGGGAGAAATAATATTACAGATGAAGGAGTAAAGAGTATTTGTAGTGTACTAACACAAACTAAAATAACCCACCTATTCCTAGGGAGAAATAATATTACAGATGAAGGAGTGAAGAGTATTTGTAGTGTACTAACAGATACCAAAATAACCCACCTATTCCTAGGGAGAAATAATATTACAGATGAAGGAGTGAAGAGTATTTGTAGTGTACTAACAGATACCAAAATAACCCACCTATTCCTAGGGAGGAATAATATTACAGATGAAGGAGTGAAGAGTATTTGTAGTGTACTAACACAAACTAAAATAACCCACCTAGACCTAGCGAGGAATAATATTACAGATGAAGGAGTGAAGAGTATTTGTAGTGTACTAACACCAACTAAAATAACCCACCTAGACCTAGGGTGGAATAATGCTACAGATGAAAGAGTGAAGAATATTTGTAGGGTCATCATACAAGATGATTGTCAAGTAGAATTCTTAAACGTCTGGTATAATGAGAAAATAACTTCAGAATGTAAGAAACGCGTAAAAAAACTTGTAAAAAAACACAAACCTGGAGTTTTGGTGTACGTCCCACCAATGGAGCCATGGAGAAAAGTTGGTGCAACAGAAAAAGAAGAGAACAGACGAGAAGAGGAAAAGCAAGACACAGATAGCATCAGTCATTACTTTGTACCAATGGAGCTATGGAGAAAAGTTGGTGCAACAGAAAAAGAAGAGAACAGACGAGAAGAGGAAAAGCAAGACACAGAAAGCATCAGTCAGTTTCATCATAGTTTGGCAAAAAGTGCAGCAAGCCCCTTGGTTTCCAATGAAATGGAATTGCTGACCATCTCTTACAAGCAGAATCAAGCAATTATTGAAGTGTAAGTTTGTTAGCTAAAGATAATTGTATCTAAGAATAATACTTTACGTAGAGGTAAAAAAAGCTGCAAAACGTATAACGTTTACACTACGGAAGAGAAATTGAGTTAAGTTGTTCAAAAAGGAAATTAACTTTTATTCTATATATTTGCATCCTACGTCATCACGGCCATAGCAAAATATTCCAATCGGCCTCCTTTGTTCTGAACACCACCAACATGGCTGCCATGTCTTCAGTTGTTAATTGACTCTCTTGGGAATCCTTATAAGTCATTAGTGTTTGCATTGTGAAGCTTATTATTCTTTCTTATTCAACAGAACTCAAGAAGGGGGTCATTGTGACATCTCTAAGTATGGTGCTCTACTTGAATTTCCTCCCAATACTGTTGAAAGTTCCACTCAAGTAGTTTGCAAAGTATGCTCTCGCGAAAGTATACCTTCGCCTGAGGCGGATCCTATGGAGACTCTCGTAAGCCACTTAGTGCAGCTTGGCCCAACTGTCGAGCTACAGCAACCAGTAATTGTGACAATGCTGCATGCAGGTCCTGGGAAAAAATCTGGTTATGAAACGATAGTGAAGGCTTTCAACGACGAGGAACGCATTTGGAAGGAAATAGAAGGTAGAATACTCTAGTCTCGAAATAATTCTGATGCTCAAGGTCATTAGCTCATCCTTAGCTGGCTTGCTTTAATTTGTTTAGCTTTAGTATCGCTAGGCCGAGAAAACAGACGTCCGGTTTCCCTCCCCGACTGCGTGTGCCTGAATACATTGACTTATGAATTGCGTGTGAAAATTCTTGTGATGTTATTGATATTGCTATTTTTAGAAGAGGAAGTGTGTACAATAACCCTTTTTGTTTTGTGTTTAAAATGAATAGAAATACTGCATGTAATATTGAGTTTTCCGGCTCGTTGCTCAGACTTTCCTTTCGCGAGCCCGCGGGACGTACGCAGTCGGGGAGGAAAAGACGTCTGTCTTCTCGAGCTAGTGCTCTAGGTTTGTTTGAATTCGTTTTGCCTACCTTTGTTATTTTCGATGAGGAGCCCGATCTAGACGATGCTGCATGGTCTATTAACAAAATAGCCTTGTTAGTAGCACCACCAAGGCTGTTGGAGTCCATTATTTTTTTCATGAAATAATGTTTACGGCTCGTGACCAAGTTAGTAATATTTAGTATGAACATCACCAACATGACTGCCTTTTTTTCTCTTGAGAATCGCAAATCATGACTTTTATCTAAATGGCATCTTAACCTCCAGTATTTTGAATCTTAATAACTTACTCATTTAGAATTCAAGGACACTTCACATATTCCCAAAAACTACAAAGCTGGCAACGTTATTCAAGTAAAGATCTCTAAGCTGACATCCTTAGCAGTTATCAGCAGGCTCGTCACTGATACTTTCGAAGTTACACCAACTGGATGTGTTGTCACGTCTTCAGTATGTAATGATGTAACAGTTACGTTTCCTGAAGGAGCTGTTGATAAGACAATCACTGGATCCATGAAGGTTTGTAGTATGAAATTTGTGTGAATTCAATCTTGCATTAGCCCATGGGTAGACTTTCGCAAAGTCCGCCGCCCGCTTTGTTTTTTCTTTACTTTTCCAAAAGTAAATTAAATAGAAGCTTCTTGAAACGGGAGCAGGAAAACAAATAAATGAATCAAATAAACGAAAACCGCAATCATTTAGCTCCGCCCCCGAAAGCCGATACTCCTGTATCAAATTCGGAAATGGCGGGAAACGCAAATGAATATCCTGCAAGTTCGACAAGTCGAACACTCGCGACTTCGTCGCTCGAATCTAAAAAAAAAAAAATTCCGGGAAGCAAGAGAGGTCGACTTGGGGCAAGTCTAGCCCATGGGCTGTAGGAGAATATTTGGTTTGTGACAGGGAAAGTGCTTGTTAGTAGACCCAATAGATCTTTAATTACTCACTTGGATCTGCCTATCCATATTTTATTGTTTGTTACGTCGGTCTTCAAAGAATAAACTTGAATTAAATTGTCTTTTTACCTACTTAGTTTTCTTCGATTAAATCAATGTAACCTCCATCTATGACTTTCTAATGAGCCCGCTATATCTTATCATGAAAAACCGCAAAACGGAAGCCCAGTTTCTGTTGTATTCTCTTTTTACTAAAAATTAAGAGGGTAGGCCCAAAGTGGGCGTTGCCCTCCTCTCAACAATGGACTAGAAACGTTTTAGCAAGATTCTTTTTAAATATTTTTTTAGAGGAGCAGGATTTTATTTGTTCAGAAATAGAATTCCAGATTTTAGGGCCGCCATTAAATCTTAAACTGAATTTACCATAATTTGTTCGAATTTTGGGAAGAGCAAAGGAAGATCTTGCAGCTAGTCTTGTATTATAAGTATGAACTTTAGAAACTGGAGTAAAGAAATTTAAAAAAGCAACTGGCAAATTTCTATTTTTATGAAAATCAAAAAGAAAAGAGGCTGTTTCTATAAAAGTTAAATCACATAATTTCAATAAATTTAAATCTTTGAAAAGAGGACTGGAATGAGCATCAAAGTTAGAGAATGTAATGATTCGCAGTGCTCTTTTCTGTAAACTAGTAATGTGTTTTAAAGAGGTTGGATAGGTATTGCCCCAAAGGATCAAACCATATGTTAAGAAAGGGTAAACTAATGAATAATATAGCATAGTTAGAGTTTTTAAAGAAACATAATGCCTGATTTTTGATAGAATGCCAATGTTTTTTGAAATCTTATTTGAGATCATTTTAATATGATAATTCCAATTGAGATTGCTATCAATATACATACCAAGATATTTAACACAAGATTCATGCTTAAGAGATTTGTCATTGATAGTTAGTTTGATCGGGAATATCTTCTTTTGCCTTGATATAAATAAGTTGGTGTCATCAGCAAATAAATGAAAATGGAATAGAGAAGAACAAGAAGTAATATCATTAATGTAAAGGAGAAAAAGAAGAGGACCTAGAATGGATCCTTGTGGGACACCAGAAATTACATACTCATATTCAGAATTAATACTGCCTAGTGAAGCATACTGTTTTCTATTAGATAAGTAAGAAGAAAACCATTGATGAGGAATGCCTCTGACACCCTATTTTTCAAGCTTATTAATTAGAATTTGATGATTGACAGAGTCAAAAGCTTTTTGTATATCCAGGAAGATACCACAAGAAAATTTGCTATCCTCAATAGCTTTTTGGATTTTATCAATTATTAAGAGAAGAGCATGAGTTGTAGAGTGCTTAGCCCTAAAACCAATTGATAATCAGAAAAAGCTAGATGCTTGTTAAGAAATTTGAAAAGTCTATCATGAACCAGTCTTTCCAGGATTTTACTTAGATTTGAAAGAAGTGATATAGGGCGATAATTGGATAAAGAAGTACGGGAGCCCTTCTTAAAAACAGGAATCACACGTGCAATCTTTAAGTTATCAGGAAATAGACCTGAAGAAAAAGACAAATTAAATAAGATTTCTAAAGGCAATGAAATAATGCTTTTTATAGATTTCAGGACCAAAGAAGGCAAGCTATTAGGACCTTTGGCCTTGTTCAATTATAACTGATCAATAATTTGTTCAATTTCACTAGAAGTGCAAGGATGAAGATAGAAGCTAGAAGGGGAAGTAGATTTTATGTAATCAGTAGGAAATTTAGAGCTAGAAGAAGCAGAATTGGGTAACATAGAGCCTATTTTGGCAAAATAACTATTAAAAGAATTTGCCATTTCACAGGGATCAGTAAGAATTTTGCCGTCTTCTAGTATAATCTTGGATGGAATGATAGTATCACGTGACTTTGAAGCAATAATTGCTTGATTCCTTTCCAAGTTTGTTTTATATTATTATTACATTGAGAAAAAAAGTTGTTATAGTAATCTTTCTTACTAAGAGAAATGAGTTTTTGCAATCGATTTCTATAGTACTTAAACTGAGAATGATATATTTCGTGTTTAGTTTTAATAAACTTTACATAAAGTTCATTTTTGATTTTAATTGAAGTCGTAAGACCAGTAGTTATCCAAAGTTTAAGATGGAAAGAACTGTCCTTTCGTGATAATTTCTTAACTGGAACATATTTATCTATTATGTCAGAGGATATTTTGAAGAAAAAAGAAAATGCTTCATTAACATTCATGTTATTTGCTCTAATGTTGTTCCAGTCAACATTCTTAAAATCTTGAATGAGGAGACTTACGTAACAATCAAGAAAATATGGATAGACAGATCCAAGTGAGTAATTAGTGATTTATTTGGTCCATTGACAAGCATTTTCCACTTCACAAACCAAATATTCAGCCCTTGATTAGCCATTACGTCAGCCATAGTCATACTATGTAATGATTTGAAAGCTCTTCTTTTTTCTTCTTTTGAACAGGTGGTTTTGTTGCCAGAGATGATATTCCTTTTTAGCGGATTTAATGACATCGAGTTCTTGAAGCCTGTTACCATAAGATTTCCGCACGGGGGTTCTACAGACGACTTCCCTGGTCGCTTACGAGTTATGTCTCAAAAGGGCGCGGTGCATCCTGGAGAAAGTTGGAATGAAGTTAAAGGCAATGTAAAACTGGAAAAGAAGGAAGAAGGTTTCTTGGAACTTCATGTTCAACATTTTTGTAGGTATGTTTTGTTTTACATTCGACGGTAGAAAATTGTCTAATTCGGGAAACATGGAATAATGCCGAACCATGTTGGAAAGAGGTAAGCAGGTTTCAAAATCGGTGTTTGCAAAGCGCATTTATCTTATAAAGTTGTTGCTCGATCGCAGTTTATGATTCGACTGTTTATGAAGTCGTTCGAGTTTCTTTAAACTAGTTTCATTTCAATTTTCTTTTTCTTCATTTCATCTAATTTCAATTAATTTTTTCAGGTTGACGGTTGCTGAGCCAATCCCTTGTTGGTGGAGAAGTCCACAGCAAGTCTTTTTGGGAGCTTTTAAAAAGAAAAAACGATTCCCTGAAGCTTACGATTGCTTGTGCCTCTATTTTTGTTGACTTTGAAAATGAATTAATAGGTAAAAGATACTGCACCTTTTTCAAAAACAAACAACAATATAACAAACAAGCAATTCTAAGAATTAATGGTATCTTTTTGTGATCATGCTAATGCATAAGAACTACAGTTTAAAGAAGGTAATCAAAAAAGCCTGTGCCGAACAAACCTGCACGTGCCAATCAGGAAATAGGAAAATGAATATTATATTGATTTCAGCCAATCACAATATTTTATTTCTACGAGTTGTTTAGTCATTCTAAATCAGTTTTTGTCAGAAATATAATCAAATTGCGGCTTCGTTGATTGGCTCAAGTTTTTTTTTTCAATCTACACTATGATTGGTCAGCTTTGTCAAATTTTATTGGAGAGGACACTAGAGAAAAACGTTTGTGCAAGCTTGCCTTTCATCAGGTTTTATAAGAGTTTAGAACTTTCTAATTGAAAAAATAAATTTTCGTTTTCACCAAGTAAAGAAAAAATTTCTTTAATATTCTTTAGTTTGTCAGTATTTTTTTATGAAAGCATTAGCCTTACATTTCAATACATGCGTATTATTATGTAAGGTTTGGTATTCTGTACTGACTAACTCGCATACGCACTTAGAGCATGCGCAGACGTTTTTTCACTTTTCACTCGAGTCATTGGAGTTTCCGTAGCTACAAATTACTTTTGTGTAATTTAAGTATTTACTTTTCGGTTCTGAAGGATTAGGTTATGAACGACTGGCTGTGTCTACAGCAGCGATGAGACCTGAAGAAATGGTATACGTAAAGGTGGAAGATGGTTGGGATATACAACAAACAAATGAAAACGTCTGTGTGAAGTACGTATCTTATTATTTTGTTACAATACAATATCTTGTTGATCTCAGTTGATTTGACAGCTCATAGTACTCTTTAATTTTCATTTCATAATGTTCATTTTGACGCGACGGCTCGAGGTTTAGGTGATATGCCGTTCTGTTAGAGCAAATTAGCTATTGGTCTACGACCGCTATAAAATGTGTCGATATTGAATACAGTCAAACTAAGCAAAACAATTCATAAAAGTTACCTTTTAATTCTATTTCAGGTTTATTGAAGGTGGGAAAGAGAGCCAAGAGTTAGTCTATAGCATTAACAACGATTACTTCCAAATCCATGCCACATGGTTATTGTATCTCTTTTTCTACCCCACGACCATGGGGTACGTCGAGGATAAACCTATTGGCATACTTGCAATCGATCGAAGGAGATTGTATCCTCCAGAAGAAGGAATGGATATTGATCCTCCGGAAGAAGGAATGGATATTGATCCTCCAGAAGAAGGAATGGATATTGATCCTCCAGAACAAGGAATGGATATTGATCCTCAAGAAGAAGGAATGGATATTGATACTGGTCAGTATTAAAATTGGAATGGATTTATCTAGAGAGTCATATTTAGATTACCCCGATGTCTCTACAGGTGCTGATGAAAGGTTGGAAGAAGGGTGGGAAATCACCTCTTATCGCATTTACAGTCATATTATTTATATGAGAATATATATATATATAGAGACTATATATTTGCACTGCGGTTATAATGTATCTAATTGAGTTGATCTGCGCAGTATATCAAGCAATTTATGTAGCTGCTAATTATTGAAATTGAACGGGATTTGAACCCGTGCTTTGCCGATTCCGGTGCCATGCTCTAACCACTGAGCTACCAAATCTCATGAGACTTCGAGGACACATTATGTGGTTTATCGGAGGAGATATATGTATATGAGAATATATATAGATTATATATTTGTACTGCGGTAGTTATGTATCTAATTGAGCTGATCTGAGCAGATCTAGATTACAAAATAGTTCTTAGATAGTATGAATGAACATTTTACAGTAACGAAGAAAAAAAACACACAGATTCTTGGCATTTAGTGGCTGCCACCCCTCTCTCCTAAAAAGAATTTCTCCTAAAAAGAATATAATTTTTCATTTCTAGAACCACAGCTGTATGAGAACCAAAGAAGATTTGTTGCCCATACTCGTTGGAACGATATCCCACCAAGGTATTGGCCAAATTCCGTTGACTCTGTTTACAGGATGACGAGTAATCCTAGAGGAATTGCATATATTATCAACATAAATAGATTCTCTATTCATCCCTTACATAAGATGTACGGTCGGCTTCTCGAATTCTGGGGTTCCCATTTAGATGTAAAGTCACTTATTCGTCTATTCACGGCCTTGGATTTTGAAGTTCAATATCATTCGGACCTAAAGCAGAATGAATTATTAACTAGTCTGCAGAACCTTTCTGGATTTGACTTCTCACGGTACGACTGCTTGGTTGTTTTCATCATGAGCCATGGCAAAGAAAAATGTATTTACGCTTCCGATGGAGAAGAAGTGCGCTTGCAAGAAATCTTTGACAAGTTTCAAAACTGTCAGACTCTCCAGGGAAAGCCCAAGTTGTTTTTTGTTCAAGCATGCAGAGGAACAGCGGCAATTTCTGGATTAGTTCCTAGAGACCCTCTAGAAGAACAAGAACAAATAGCCTGGCCTGGTCTAAATGATAGAAGACATCCTGAATACAGTGATAATCTATATGGTTACAGTTGCTATGAGGGACAACTGTCACACGGTTGGCCTGATCAAGGAAGCGTTTACGTCCAATCTCTTGTAGAAATTTTTAGAGAATACTCTTGTAAGGAACACTTGTTAAGCTTGTTGACAAGGGTCAATAGCAGAGTCAGCGAACGTAAGCGAAATCAAATGCCGTGCCCTTATTATACTCTGAGGAAATTGTTGTATTTCTACCCAGGTTTGTTTGAAAATTCATAGCATATCTTATCAAGCAGGGGAAAATTCCTAGAGGACCATATCTCTCGAGAAATTGTGCCTCCATGTCCTCATGCAGATTAACAGCTAACCTAAAAATAACTCGCGCAGAGTGGTTGGTAGTTGTGACCTCATTTTCGTAAAATGATATGAGTTTTCTAGATCACAATAAGTACAGTTGACCCTGGTCTTGGTGTTACATCCACATATTTTCGTCCTGAAGATATTTTTTTCAACTTCCCAATTTTGGTAAAATTGGCCATATAGAGCCAAAATGTAAAGTGAATTCATCGAATAAATCCGCCCAAATAAACTGACGTCAAAACTACCTACCAATCACAGAGCAAGCTATATTTAGCATAGTTAGCTATCTGATGAAAGCAAGATATCCTCCATTACCTATATACCATGATCTTGAATGTTAAGACTTCAAATCACTTCTTGATAATAGCACATGTATAACCGGTAGTTTTTCATAAATTTAGGACAACTGACCACAAGTATATAGGTGATGGTAGCAATGACAGGAGAAAGAAACGTCAGTATGCAATAACAGGAATATCTCAAAGCATGATGGAAAACGGAGTACTTACGGTTTTTCGGCTTCTCTGAAAATTAATTGAACAATTTTTCCTTCTACATTTTCCATGAAAATGTAAGTATTTGAACAGGCGAAAAAAAGCAGAGTAATTTTTATCTGATAGTTCCTTTGATTTCTTTGCTCCATTTTTGCAGTACTTGGTTTCCTAGAGTGCTTTGGGAGCTTTGATGCACAATGCATATTGAATCTGCCCGTGTTTCCCAGACGGAACGAAAGGACTTTTTTGTTGTGACTTCTGTCATGGCTGCCATCACGTTAGGGTGCAAACATTCAATAGCCTACCTGTATATTTCTTTTTTTAATAGTATCTAGTTGACGGACGCGATTTTAATTAGCAATTAACTAATTCGTCAACACAAGAAAACAAAAAAGAATTGTGAATCGACCTAATTATAGTTCGTTGAATCTATAAATGGCGTTAAGTATGTTAGCTATAAATACTTAGATTAACGGAGGCAATAAGTATAAATTATATATTTATATACTGAGCCATGATTTGTTACGTAGATTAGGGTTTTAAATTTGATTATTGATCGTGCTATTTTAAAGTTCAATGATACTTTAACCACAAAGAGGGATCTTCCCATTTAGCAGAAATTGAACTTCAAGGTCAAAGACAACACGTGTCGAATTTTGTCGATTATTGAAACATAGAGCTTTTTAAGTACGACGTAAATCATATGGAAAAACAACTTCCGGGTCTAAAGCGAAAAGTAGTTCTATAAAGATGATAGGATAGGATGATAGGATTTGTTGTCCAAATAATTTGTAATTGTTTCATTTGGAAGTAAATAATTGAGAACATTTTTCGCTTTACTTTAGCTGTTTTGTGAGCAGTTGGACCTGGAAATACGTCACGACTTAAATTTCTATATGTTGAGAATGTATGACTTTGTGCTCGGTGGCAAGAGCTGCAACAACCAAGCCATACGCTCTTTTCAGTGCTTTTAGTTATAGCTTTGTTTCCCAGTCAAATAGTATTACACCAAAAATTCCGGCAAAATCTTTAGTAGATAGAGTGCTTGCACTAAACCCGTGAAACAAATACAAATTTTCAGTACTAAATAGTGATAATCAAATAATAGGAAACAAAGGATTCTGTATGAATTACTACTAATTAGTACTAAATATGTTTCACGGGTTTAGTGCGTGCACTCTACTAACAAGGCATTTACTTTTATTTCCTATTTATGCACTATGTTTAATTTATTGAAAACTAGAAGGCCGATGTATGCTAATTAAGCAAAATGCTGACAATAGCGTCAGCAGATATGGACCAATAAATGACCACTTTTCATTCCTCGATTCCCTGGTCCAACAGAAAGTATCCGATCAAGGCTGTGGTGCAGCTCAAATTTAAAAAATTCGTTTGAAACTCCCTTACAGACATGCTTTATACAGGATGCAAAGAGGTGAATATCTTTACATACATCACCTTGATATAGAGTTTTGTAGTTCCTTGACTTGAGCGTTATTGTAAATATACTGGTTTTCACTAGCAAGTTCAGTATGAAATAAAGTAGATTTTGCCTATGATGTAATAAACCCTTGTTGTTGTTGTTGTTGTTGTTATCGTTGTTGTTACAGTATATGCGCTTGAAGATCTAGAGTTCATGTGTTGTGTACTCGAACTGCTTCAAAAAAGCGTCATTGCCAAGATCACCGACGATGTTTACTGTGGGGTGAACCACTGCGCTCCTTGAAAACTGATGTCAATAAGTCCTAGACGCTATACATCAAAATGAACTCAATTTCGAACAATTGCCAGGACAGGTTTTCTATATCATTAAAATGTTAGTTGTACTTAAAGAAAGGGAAGGGAAGGGAAGGGAAGGGAAGGGAAGGGAAGGGAAGGGAAGGGAAGGAAAGGAAAGGAAAGGAAAGGAAAGGAAAGGAAAGGTAAGGAAAGGAAAAGAAAGGAAACGAAAGGAAAGGAAAGGAAAGGAGAATTAAAAATTCAAAGAAACATATGTTTGCTGCTGCTTTCTTTTATTGTTCTACTGAAATAGTTTTGCGCAAGCAGCATTTATATCAATCTCAAGAAGACAGAGTTTGATGAGGAGCTCATTTTATCTTATCATTCTATCTTAGATTATTTATCCAAGTTTATTTCTTTAGTTATTGCTCTTAATTAGCGCTTGATTGTCATCCATCAACTATATTTATCATTAATTTATTATTACCATCATTGTTTTACTAATAAATGTCTTAAATGATTCGGAAGATTCAGACAACCATAAAGTTGAGGATTTGGCCTGTTTCAACGCGAGACTTTCTTCCTTTGATGGTGACAGCAACAGGGTAACTTTCACCGGGTGTTGCACTCAAAGGAGCTGTGAACCACATACTAAACCTACGACTGCGGTTTTTGTAGACTTTTACGTGTCTCTTGCGTCTTTTTGTGGCATACTGCTTTGGATCGTTAACGGACACGTCAAAGGTTTCAGTTGGGCCAACGTTGAAGATCAATAGAATGACGAACATGCGTCTTCCTCTGGGAATAGTCAGTTGACCATCTTTGGCTCTGTAGACGCGAATGAGAGCAGTAGTTGCTCGGATTGTTTTTCTGGATGAGCGTTCGAAGACGTTGCCTGCTTTGGTTCGACCTTTCATTCTGAGTTTGAATGGCGTTGAAGGTAGTGGAGTAAATGACACGACGAAATGAGCTTTGGATGAGCTGCGAGGTGTCATGGCGACCGTCGTTAGTACTCTTCCGTTTCTACTGTCGATGAGTTCAACGCTGAGCCTGTTTCTTTGAATGCTATCAGCCCCCGCTACTGTTATGATGGCGTTGGCGCGCTGACCTATAAATTCAATTCAATTTCAGTTTATTTACACTGGTTTTTTTTTTCAATTTTATATAATAGAATTACAAGAATATATAGTTTGAATAATATTTAGAATTTTGTACGACAGCCAAAGGAGCTAAAGCTTTCTAGTTGGCTGTCGTAATTTTCACTTAGGGTCAGTAAAGAAAAGAAAAAAAGGAAGAAAAAGAAGAAGAAGAAAAAAAAAACTACAAGGCTAATGTATTATAATAATACTATAATATTAAATTCAACAGTATAAATTTCCACTATAGCAATAAAGGAGATAAATTAAATAATTATGTATATATGTATATAATGATATAATTGTTATTGATTATTGAGTAAGAATTTCTTATACATCTGCTTGAAGGACGAATAAGGAAGACTTTTGATTGATTTGGGTATTGTTTCCCAGACTTTAGAAATACTAAAATTAAATGTATATTTACGATAATTTGTTCTTACTCGTTTTTTTTTTATAGAAATCATTATTAGCTGAAAATATTGTATTGTAAGAATGAATATCTGAAAGTCTAAAGAATTTCCTTTACGATAACCTTGTAGCAGATTTTTTTGTATCAGTTATTTTCTAAACCACCTTGAGTTTAGAATTTGATTGCGGAGTCGCACCATTAATTCAATGAATTACCTGCGAGTGGCTGATTGATTGGGATGGGGTATATTCCTTTCCGTGTTGGAAGCATTACAAAGTAGTAGTCAAAATTTATGTTTGAGTCACTAGATCCTCTGACAAGATAGTGATACTTGCCAGCACTCGCAGCAACTGACAGCGTCCATCGACCAGGACTCGGGTTCAGAAGCTCGTAAATAGCAGCCCGGTAAAGAGATATTTTTCTTCCAGTGAACCTTCTACCGGACGGATCCCTGAGGACAATTACTGGGTTGGAGTTTTCGGTGGAAACTGAAATGATCATATTCTTCACAGAATCGTCTACAAGTATAACCTTGCTTCTCGAGACTGCACGCTTTTTCCCGAAGAAGCCTCCATCATTTCCATCAGTCATACAAACGCCGGAGTTTCTCAAAGACAATTTGGTAATGCTTTCTAATTTCTTTATCTCTGACGAGTCTACCAGTCGAAGTATCATCCCACAGGTTTCTCGGGCAACTTGAACGAACGGTGGGAACGAAGAGGCGGCTGAAGTTGTAAAGAAGTTGATGTTGACATTTAAACCGTTTGCATAGTCTATCAGGGTCTTGATGTTGTCTTTGGTATGGTCTTTTGCCGTTGCGTCTGTGAACACATACACTGGTCAGGGGTGGATCCAGGTTTGGACATGAGTAGTTTACTCTGAATTTATACCCAACCCACCATACCCCTATTAGTTATAAACTGCCTAAAAGGATACATCTACCATAGCATGCTGTCTGCAGTCAAGATCCTTGTACAGATTTATCTCAGTTGAAGAATCTAGCACATCAAAGGACATCATGTGAAAAAAATGACATCAAAAGTATTAGTATGTAAAAGTACAATGCAAAATATATGCTATTAAAGGAAAAGTGGCATGGCAGCAAATTGAATACTTTATGAAAGATAGAGAACATACAGTCACAATATCAGTGTACTAGAATTTACATGTACTAGCAAATTATACAAAATGAATACATTACCTTATTTAGATTGAGGTGTTCCACTATAGATGAAGTCATTGCTGAGTTCAGTTGAGAATATGTAAAGACCATTGGAGCTTAATTAAAACCCAGTGAACAATATTATAGATTTCAGAAAAGAATAAGTTTTTAAAAATTCCACCTTGTTCCTGTACTGTTCCCCATCAGTTTAAGGATTAAAAATCAGATAATTATTAATCCAGATGGAACATAACTCACAAGTACTCTAAGAACACTGGAGTGGTGGTCCAAAAAATATTATATAAGATATTACTGTAAGATATTCTCCATTCTCATTCGTCTAGGATTTAAAGTAGCAAATAAATCTATTATTTCCTCAAGATCTAAGTCCATGTCTCTGTGGGAATGCATCAGTGCCAGTCCATTCATTCTGTCTTGAGCCATAGTATTTCTTAAGTAGTTCTTAAGATTACGGAGGGTTGAAATGGACCTTTCACAAGAAGCAGATGACATAGGGATAGTTATAAGGATTTGAAGTATGGTATGTATATTAGCATAAGCAACATTGTCAATGTGCTCAAGTGTCCCTTGATTCTGCAGTATTTGATCACCACTCTGCACTCGAAATTCTAGCAGAGCCTGAAAGTTTCCTGATAGACTAGCATTTGTTGGGTCATCATCGCGTTGACCCCGGAGAGCTATGTTGTTTCGCCCACAGAAAATTATCGTTTCAAACAAAGACTTAAGGACCGTCCTATTTCTATCGATTTGCTGTTGAATAATATTATTCAACTGCTGATCTACTGGGACCGCTTGCTGCCTCATTGTTTTCAAAAAGTTATCCATGGCAATTACAGCAAAATTGTGCATCTCACATTTACCGCTGGCGTTTTTTGTAAGTCTCGAAGCCGCTGAAGTCCAACATGTGAGTGGGGACTTCAACAACTTGTCTAATTTATGAGCATTTCTACCAGATTCTACTCCAAACAAAACGCAGGGAAAACAAAATGCTCCATCGAGATATTTAGAGTATGCAAGCCAGGGATATCTTCTAAGCCATTCAAAGACAAACTTACGAGGCTTTCTATTTTCTATTGACAGTGGGAAATCAAAAATCTCACCTGGTTTCCACACATTCTCAATGAACCCCAGCTTATCTTGTGGTAATGAAGAGCCAATTTCTTTAAAATTCAAGCCAATGTCGAAAGGAGAACAGTCCTCCCTCCTGCAAATCGGGTCGCCACGCATTGTAGAATATTCCTTCGTTCAAACTACAGCAAGTCTATGACTCTAATCATAAGAACGAAAGAGACCCAACGGGGGTAGGTCTAGCTTTTTATAGTTTTGCTGGTAGTTTATGAGATAGTTTGCAAAGTAGATAGCCAATCAGAAAAGGGTTTGAGTGGTTTCCAAAACAATCAATGTGTTTCCAGCCAATCAGAGAATTCTTTGAGTAGTTTACGATCATCACACCGGCCTAGCACTACAACTACACACGCTCACCCCCTGAGGTTCTATTTGACAAAGGCTGTTTTCCGATCGTTTTCCGATAGCATTCCGATGCGTACCGACGGAGATATCCGAAACCCGAAAATTTTTGCGGGAATCGGTAATAAATCGGCAGAAATGACGAGATTACTCATTTTTGTTTGACTTTTCCTTAATAATTAACTGAAAAACAACCAAGTGAGTTGTTTCTAGAAGTTTCTAGAATAATGTAATACACATATTTTGACATTATTTAGAAAGAAATGTGTAGCTTTGAAAAAAATTGAGTAGTTTACGGAAATCACGTAAACTACCCTGGATCCACCCCTGCTGGTGAGCCTTCGTTTGGTTCTTTTTCCATGGCAGCTAACATTCCTTTGAATGTCAGTTCTGGGTAATCACCTCCACCGTGGGCTCTCAACTTCTCTAACTCTTTAATAAATTCTGCACCATTTTCTTTGAAAAGTACAGGGCCAGTTGCTAAAATGTTCAAAAATATAGAAATTTATGGCAACTTTAATCATGATAGAGTGATTTTCATAACTGTCAAATACATTTTAACGTGTTTAGTACTATTACGCTCTGACTTTTCTATTGTTTGAATCTGGCTATTATCATCTAATAAGTAACTTTTGTTTCACGGGTTAATGAAAGCCACTCTAAAAGTATTATAAAAAATCGTCGACTACAAATAACACCCAAAAGATCCGTGTACTGATGCATGCTTTTACTTTTTATGTGTATGTATATTTGTGTTGTTTAGTCGTTCCTCGCAATAAAATTACAATTGAATCTCTACTTACTAGGGTCATTGAACACTGACAATATGTAATTCTCTGCCGTCTTTCCTGCTGTTTTAACAATGGCTTTAGCAATTTCTTTCACGGCAGTAGTCTCATTCTTCATACTTCCAGTGTCATCAATAGCGAACGCCAGTGTCTTGGAGTCTTGTACTCCTAATAGTTTGCTAAATTTGTCTGGGCCAATTTCCATTTTTAGTCTAGCTAAGTAGCGTGCTCCATCTGATCCCGACCGTTTTGATATTCCTGGTGGACTCGAAGATATCGATTTGCAAAGCGCTTGTCCTAGGGCTTCTCGGGCGAACAAATAACTCCTTTGCTTCAGAGCAACCTTTATATTCTTCGTCAGATTACTTAGATGTGCTGTGTTGCCACTTGCTTGAGCTTCGAGTACGTGCTTTTCCACTTTACTTAGAATTTCTAAGAAGCTGTTTGAAGGTTTCGTCTGACGCGGCTTTTTGGCTGCCAAACTAGAGTTAGACGCCAAACCGTGAAAAGGTTGGAATTTTAGTGCCTGAATTTTAAGTAAAATAATTAAACTTGATAGAATTGATTTAAAAGTTCAGTTCAGTTCAGTTCAGTTCAGTTCAGTTCAGTTCAGTTCAGTTCAGTTCAGTTCAGTTCAGTTCAGTTCAGTTCAGTGGAGTGGAGTGGAGTGGAGTGGAGTGCAGTGCCATTTGAGAAATAATTAACAAGCACTCTTATCACTGCCATAGATCAAAATACGTACTTTGCTCGGCTGCATAAACTATGTCTCGTTAGGAATATCTATGTGTCTCGTTATATTAATTTAATAACACAATTCGAAAATAGTTTTTACTTCGTTTCACTTCTGGGCTCTCCCCCATTTAAGGAAAGCAAAATGTGTAAAAAACCTATGAAAGTCAAGCTAATTTTGGGATAGAGTTCAGTTTCTTATTAAGAATCAACACCTACCGGTCGAGGGAGAGAGGAGTTTGACCTTGCTGTTGAAAACTTCATCATGGCTTGTCTTGCGTCATCCAGAATAGAAGGAAAAGTGAATCCATCAGCGAGATGGAACCGAAATACAGGAGTAAGGCTTAAAACCAGCAAATAAGCAAGGGTCCTCATCACGAAATCTTAAAATCTACTACTTGAACCAGACGTTATCTCTTCGGAAGTAAAGTTCAACTAATGAAAACTGAACAAAGTATGTCTCTTTTGAAGGTACGGTCATGAGATGTTGTTTACTTCAGAGACAAAAGAACCAGGAAGTTCCGTCGTTGCCTGGAAACATTTTAAACTCTTTTTTTGTCCGCGTTACAGAGGCTCCTGCCCACGCCGGATTTTCAATTTTTGTTTAGTTTATTTTTTCTCTTCAATGGATTATAATCAATTAAAATAAACAAGAAAAACGATATTAAATATAGATTAAATAATGTTGTACTGAAGAGAGATTCCTTTCTGGAATTTTGTAATGAGAGGAAATGACACACAAACATACATATGTGAATTGCTATACCACAATTTTAACGTTTTATTTTTATATACATATGTTTGGCTTGCAATCCCGATTTAAAAGCGCACAGTGGGTTAAAGCCGTTTCCATGACCACAAAGCGGGAAAAAAAAAGAATCAAGATTGGACTATTAATATATATAATTAGGCACTGCCTAAAAGCGGAGCTCCCGATACGGAAGTCACAGGGAAAACAATTTGAATGAAACTGAAAGGTAAAAATAAGATCGGGGAAAAAATCTTCAATTATTTTTATTCGAGATGAAGATAATTTCTCCCATAATAAAAACCATGCAGTGAAATCGAATCGAAATGCACTACTTTGTTTTCTTGGCGCGAGTATACTCTCCCACTTAGGAATTTTGTACACAACTGACCACCACCCTCAGGGGCTAGTTTTGTTCTTGGAAGATTCTTCGACAAAGTTTTCCAAGGCCGACAGTTTTAGGCTTTGAATCTCTTTTACTTAAAAAAAACGAAAGATAACTACAGATAATCCAATACAATATCAAGTTTAGTGAAATTTACCTCGGATGTTTTTCATTGAAATCGAAAATCTGGAGATTTAGGGCAAATCAAGACTAAAAAGCAGACTTGGAAACTGGTTAGACTCGGTTAAGGTGAGCAGAAAATACAGAACGAGACAAAGTTTACATTTAGTTAAACTTGACAAGAACAACTGAGAAAAAATAGAAAATAATGCAAAAGGCAATGCAAAATACAAAATGACGAAATTCTTTGTCAGTAAATTGGCGTTTGTAAATGTTTTTGAACATTTTTTAGCTTTTTAAAGTGAAAGACAAGGTCTTTATACAATAGCATCTCTCAACAACACACATTTAAGCTCATTTTTATAATCATACTTGGTCAAACAGCTTAACAAACAGTTGAATATCTGGTGTAAATTTATATTTCATTCAATAATTAAATAAATTATCTGTAGAAAGATTATTGAATGAAAGTCTTCTCTGTTTTGCCGATGGGACCCCCGCGATAGGAGGCGAACAAAGCTGCAATTTTCTTGAACGAAAAACATACGATAGTTGGTTAAAAAATACCGCATTGTTAAAGATTTACAAAGCTAAATAAAGGACGAATATTTGTTGTCGTAATATGCTCTCCGTGTTATTTTTCTTCCAGCTTTAAAATAAATTAAGCTTATCTATAGAAATATAAAAAGTTTTGAGAGAAAGTCTTTGATTTGTCCGATTCGTCGAGAAAAATGCTTGTCAAAAAAATTATAATATACGATTGTTTCCAAAAAAACACACACCTGAACTCTTGAAAAACACTTCTTGATCCATCTTTGACTACATGAAATTTTTCTTAAATTGTTTTTGGTCTATAAGTTGTCCTAAAGCGATTATTTTCTGTGCATTTGAGAGCCTCATTTGTGAGTAGTTTTGCTTTGACATCAAGCGGGATTCCTGTGTTGTGTACACGGACGGACGGACGGACGGACGGAAGTGACGTCAGCCAAGCCATGAAAAATCAACTCGATGGTTTACCATTTTTTCTTAAGGTAATAAATTTTGCCAATAAATTTGTCTTGAAACTTTACATGGACATTAATCATGTTATGGACATTTAAAAACTGCAATAAAAAGATGGGGTCACCATTCTCGTTTTTACGCTAGATGCTCTCCAAATATGTCAATTCATGGGTTTTATAGTGAAATGCGGTAGCAACCGGAAGCTGTAATCAAAGAACTTTTATTTACCGTTAACAGTGCTTTGGCATTACAAAACGTACTTATAACTCGAAGTTTACTAGATAATCTATACTATCATTGGATGACTATGATTCTTGAACTATTAGTGAAAACTGAAGGTATGTGTGCCTCCACGAACGTCCAAAAATTGTACATGTCACAGGTAGCCCTGTCACAGGTTGGAGACTCGGGATACCAACAGCGAACCATCACGAGTCTTTGAAACCTCGTACGTCTTTGAATTTCCTTTCCAGCGCCAAAGTTTAGTCATACCCCTTCTCTCACATCCCTATAGAACCGAGAAAGTCGCATTAGAGATTAGTCTTCGCGTCTTTAAGCCATGAAATTTGCCTGTATTCACATACTACCTCGCTTGTTCTGACCCGTACTTGGAGCTCACTGTACACCAGTTCAACCGATTTCCTTCGGCAACCGACCCGAGGTCACGCCGGAAGTCTTCGTATCGTAAATGCGGATTTGGATATAGTCTTTCTTCGAAACTGTAAGTTAAATATTTTTGTATCTTAGGCCGTTAAAAAATACACTCATAATTTCGAAGAAACCAAGCTTCTCTTATTTCTTACTGGTGGGAAAAAAATCTTAAAACGGGCTAAATTCGAAAAATAACCACATAGAGCGAAAGAAGTGCTATTTCTCAATAATCGGGTAAAATTTCGAGGCTTTATTTCACGTTTCAAGGATTTTATTCATATTTTTGATGAATCCCATATGTTTCCTTATAATATGACACCACAGAAACCAAGCTTGGGCTACCTGTGCACATGTCAACTATTCCCATCAAAATATTTCAAAATCTATCCAATAATCTTTGCTCTATATATTTTTATGTATAATGACGAGCATTGCATTTATCAAAAATCTGAAATAAAAAATGGGGGTCACCATTCTCATTTTTGATTTATCTTGGAAATCTCAAAATAGTCGAAAACTGACACTTTTCTGAGTGGAGACTGGGGCGAGTCAGATAAAAATCGCAATTTCTCTACTCAAACAAGAGAAAAAAGTGATAATTGGTTTTGAACATGTTTCTTATATAGTTTCCGAAAGAAAAATGTCTAAACTTTGTTAGTTCCATGTTTTTAGTTGCATGCGCAGAAAATTGCTCCGCTATTAACAACCACGACTATTAGTAGAATCGGAATCATGAATATTGTTAAAACTAGCTTAGTATTCAGTTAGTGATTTGTCATTTTAATGTAAGTTATTAGCCAATTTAGATTTAAGAAGCTTAGTTTTAGAAGAAGCTGCATTTGTAATAGTACATTTGTAAATGTTTAGACCTTCAAGTCTTCTCGGACAAGCACCCGTTCTAACACTACATGGCCCACTGTCCCTGCCCTCACGGGAAAACTAATGAAATAAATGAATAACTTCAGTCGTAAATAAATTTCTAAAGTTAGCTTCATAAGAATATAGCTTTTTAGTTGTAAAATTAAGGTATAGATTTCGAGTTTCACATTCGACTTGACTGCATTAGTTTATTAATAACAAGTAATACATTGATATAAAATACGTTCGACAAAACGTTTGGAGCAAGACAGAGCTACGAAATACCAGGCCATATCTTCCTACTTTACGTCATCCATTCTCAACCAATAGAAAAACACAATTCTGGGGCACTTACCACTTCAATCAATACATCCGGTTGGAAATTCGTTTGCCAATGTTAAGAAAAGAGCGGGAAAATTTTGACTGTCGACAAATGGTACACGCCACCGTTTTCCGGGTAAATGATAGCATCCCGGATCTCACCGATAAGCTTTGTAAATATCTGTAAAACATACTGCGCATGCTCATAAAATCAGCGGTAAAATTTCTTCCACAATTTGATACCAGAGAATGCTTTCGTATCCTCTAGGTCGTTTGGTTGTTTCATTTGACTACCATTGCCAGGAAGTGTGTCGGTAACTTTACGAGCTTGTGCAGTACGTGTTACCTATGTTTTTGTGCGAAACAAAAAATCGCCACCCCATATAAAGATTCGGAATGGATTTGCAATGCTAATGTGTAGTAGGCGTCAATAAACGTAGCCCTCTTAATCTTTGTATGTAATTTGACCATTTCCGATCACATGAATTTTTCCTTGAGAATAAGCCATTTAACTCCCACCACCAAAATGCTTGGCGAATTTTTCTTTCTTATTCAGCTTTGTATTTCCTCACGAGTATAGTAATATGACAATTGGTGTTAATGCACTGAACAAAAGAAAGTATTAAAGGATTCTGGAAGTGGTAGTAAACAACGCTATAATGCAAATGTCCTATTGTACTTTTATGACGAACATGTTAAAATACGCATGAAAAATTACACGTGAAAAGATCAGCTCCCAGAAGTGGCATCACGTGATCTGAAATGTGCACAACAAACAGCAAAGGTACAGAGTTTAGTAATGGCAAAGTAATGGCCAATAGATTACCTTATTCGTAGTGTGACAATGTTTTCCCAATTCAGCGTGACAAACCTCTGGGGGAATGAAGAGCTATTGTTTTGAAACTCGTCGGGATATCATCATTATTCCTTTCGTATCCTTTGGGATACTCGTGAATTTTTCGAAGAGTAAAAAAAGAAAAAAAAGAAAAAGAAAATGAATGCCTTGGAGGTTCGTCACGCTGAATTGAGATAACATTGTCACACCACGAATAAGGTCTATTTTAGTCCAGTGGTTACAGAAGCCCCTCCATTTCTTTCATAAATAATGCATAGGCATCGTCCTTTGTTGCTCTGCCTGATATATTCTGTTCTGGTCGTCTTGGTTCTTGTGAAGGCATGTTTTCTAGAGTGTCTTTTCCTTTGGGCTTTTGTTTTGGGGCTTCACGTTTCACTCTGAGTGATGTTGGCACGAGTTTTGTTAATTCTGCTTGAGTGTTTCGTATTTGTGGTTTGGCTGATATTACCGCTCCTGGAGTTTTCTTAAGTATGCCTCCTACAAGGAATGTTTAACGACATTTAATAGGAAGAACAGAACTTCATTTTACTAGAGCTTAAACTATGAAAAGAAAATTGGGAGAAAAGGAGAGGGGGAAGGGTGTAAGGAAGGAAGGATTTTGAAAAAAAGGAAAGAAAAGAAACAAAGAATTAATAACATGAAATGAAATAAATAAATGTAAAAATAAAAGAGAGAGAGAGAAGGAGAGAAAAACAAAGCAAACTAACTAAAAAAAAGGTGTATGGGTTGTGAATAAACATGATGCATTGTGGTCTAGCTGGGGTGCAAGTAACACCACATAAGGCATGACAAACAGAAGATGTCGCTTCCCAATTTAGACCACAATGCACAGTGTTCAATATCTCAGAAAAGGTCTATGAGGTTGGGGGAGGGGAGGGAGGGGAAAAATGAAATGTTATCACTTACCAGAAGAAGCATCACCAGGTAGATGTGCCATAGGTGGTTTACGGATAACAGAAGGAGGCGCTGATAGTACTGACCCCTGTCCTGACATCATATGAGGTGGAGGGGGACCAGGAGGCCTTGGCATTCTTGGTGGTGGTCCTGGTGGCATCATGGGCTGTTGCATCAGCGGTCTTGGTCCTCTACCCATCACCTGGGCAGCCATATTGGGTGGCATTCCTGGAGGTGGACCTGGAGGCATCCCTGGTGGTGGGCCTGGTGGCATCCCCGGTGGGGCTCCGGGTGGCATACCCCCAGGCATCCTGGGTGGAGGTCCTGGGGGTCCTCTAGGGGGTGGTCCAGGTGGGAATAAATGGGTAGGGGGAGGGGGGATTTGAGAGTTTGGCTGGACACTTGTCATGCCACGAGGTCCTGGTGGTGGGCCGGGTGGTGTGGGGCGCTGATCAGATGTTTGAGAATTCTAAAATCAATAAAATAGTTAAAAGTAAGAATGTTGCATGTGTGATTGTTAGGTATTTTCTATACGTTCTATACGTTTTTTATCTATGTATTTTTAGGGACAGGACAGAAAGGAGTTAGGCAAATAATAGCAGCAACAATGGAAACAGCAACAGCAACAGCAACAGCAACCATGGCACCTGCAACAATGGCAACAAGAGCAATAGCAACGGCAAGCATGGCATTAATAACAATAACAACAACAGCAAGCATGGCAACAACAACAGCAAAATTAAAGCAAGCTTTGTAACAACAGCAATAAAAACAGCAACAACAGCAAAAGCAACAGCAACCATGGCATCAACAACAATAACAACAACAGCAAGCATGGCAACAACAGCAACAATGGCAACAACAGCAATAACAACAGAAAGCGTCGCAACAGCAGCAACAATGGCAACAACAGCAACCATAGCACCAACAACAATAACCACAACAGCAATAGCAACAGCAAGCAACGCAACAACAGAAACAATGGCAACAACGGCCATAGTAACAGCAACAATGGCACCAATGATAATGGCACCAATGATAATGGCAACAGCAAACAAGGGTAGCAACAACAATGATAACTGCAACATCAACGCAACATAAATAGCAACAGCAACAGCAGCAACAAGAATGACAACAGCAACAAAAATCACAAAAATAATCCCAATTATTGATCCACTGTATTGTTACCTTTTGTTTATTACCATCAGCTATTCCTGCGATCTTTAGAAGAGCTCTCTGTACAGCTGACCTGGGGTCATCTGATTGGCTGACTGGTTTGTTAGGATCTGTGGCTTCATCTGCGAATCTCACACTTCGATGATGTTGATCTGTAGTAAGAGCCAAGATATAAATGTAACTCATATGAATGAGTGGATAAATGAAGTGGTTGATAGATGGAGGAGTAGAAGGATGGAGGGATGGATAAATGCAAAGGATAAACAGATGGCATAGACTGTTTTCTAAAGATTGATTGCGCATACAAATTTAAGAAACTTGATGGGCCACAATACCAGAACAGGAGTTTTATAATGAGAATTATCAATCATTTCGATTAGATTTTTCGATAAGGATTTAACAATCGATTATTCTTCTCTTTAAATATGAAACTGGCTTCTCGATTTTACTGAATTTTACTCCTTTTTTCAGTTTTGTAGCCTGTCGGTCTATTGAATGGATGGAGAATAGAAGGCTAGAAAAAGAATGGATGGAGGGAAAAGAGATAGATGGAAGCAATGGATAAGTCTACTAAAAATCCTAAAAGCAAAAAAAGCCTTTCCCAACACTTCCCTGTCTCATACTTCTGACCTTGCTTCTCTCAAGCTCTAAAGCTCCCAGCATGCTAATATTACATTGCTGAGACATGAAATGCTGTTTCAAATAGGTGGATGTAATGTTTATAAACATTGTAATCATGAATATGTTAATGTGCCAATCATTTGACAATAGGTTTTGCCAATTTGCTTTACTGGATTGTCCAATAGGTTTCTTGTTGGCAATTTAAAGAGGCACTTGGACGGAAAATCCCTCAAAATTGGAAGCTGATTATTTCTAGTTGAAGCAATTTAAAAGTGAATATAGATCACTTTCAAGAACTACTATACCAAATATTCTGCATTTCAAGCACGTTATCATCAATTACTGTAATTTTGGTTTTGAAGTTAAAAGAACAATATTGTTCAAACAACTTAGATGCTACAATGATTGATAACTTTTATCCAGCAGTTTTGACTGTGAAGAAAATATGTTGCTTGGTGACTATTATTGGCCATACATAAGTTCAACCAAGTTACAAGACATTTCCATTTTTCAGTAATAAAGTTGCATTAGCACGTGCTTACGGCGAAGTGCTTACTATACGGTGCTTCCTAAGTCCTTATTACTGAATGGAGCACAGAAAAACCTGTTTTATTAGTTTTATTACATGGTTACTAGTTTTATTTTGGTATTGAATTTATTCACGCAAAGAGAAAGACTGTCGCAGGATCTAGCAGCACTTCGCGCACGCAGATGGCTTCAGCACTGTGCTCTGTTCACTAATAAAGCACAGTTTTCGACCAATCAGCACATGTGTACTATCCTAACTACATAATAAATATAACATACAGTACGGTACCTTGAGTTTTATCATCTTTAAAGTCTTGTGTGTCCATCTTTGCATAGTCTCCAATCTTCATCTCTTGTTGATATTCATCCTCGTCAAGACCAGACTCACTCGTACTACTGCCATCATCATCATAATCCACATCATCACCTTTCTCTTCCAACCCTTCATGATCTGCGTCACTTACTCCAGGGGGGTGCAGAAGTTTGGATTTGTCAGTTGCTGTTGCTGAAGAGACTGTACCTGTGGAAGGCACAGGTGGTTCCCCTGGGGGTGGGCCTGGGGGGATTAATCCTGGGGGTAGGGTCCTAAGGAGAAAATAGCATAGAAAAAATTATAAACTTTATAGAGAATTTGTACCATCACATGATGGCAGCCATGACACCAATAGTCTTTCTTCCTCAGGAACTGAATTCTTTTTCATGTAAATCAGATTAGACCAGATTCAATTGTTCCTGCCTCCTGTCATGGCTGCCATCACATGATGTTGCAAATTCTCTTTTATATCACTGTGGGTTCATGGTAGAAAAATTGGACTCCCCTGGGGGTGGGTCCGGGGGATTAGTTGAAGGGTTCATTGTTATCATTGTCCAGCTGCTTCTACTTACTGTTGTCCTGGTAACGGTCCTGGCAGAGGGATGTCACTCGGCATTAACATACCTGCAACAAATAAGAATAGGGCTTAAAATGGGCTAAATTCAATTTGCTCTGTGAGTTAACGGTGCCCTGACTTAGATCAGCCCAGAGGTTGTTTCAGGGTTTGATCTGTGAGTTAGCCGTGCCCTGACTTAGGTCAGCCCAGAGGTTGTTTCAGGGTTCTATCTGTGAGTTAACGGTGCCCTGACTTAGATCAGCCCAGAGGTTGTTTCAGGGTTTGATCTGTGAGTTACATGTAGCTGTGCCCTGACTTAGATCAGCCCAGAGGTTGTTTCAGGGTCCTATCTGTGAGTTAGCCATGCCCTAACTTAGATCAGGCCAAAGGTTGTTCAGGGTTCTATCTGTGAGTTAGCCATGCCCTGACTTAGTTCAGCTCAGAGGTTGTTTCAGGGTCCTATCTGTGAGTTAGCCATGCCCTGACTTAGATCAGGCCAAAGGTTGTTTTAGGGTTTGATAAAATATGAAGGTTTTTTAGTTAATATTTAATGCGCTGCCTTGAGTTTTTTACCTGAGTGAGGGAGAGGAATGTTTGTAGGAAGAGGAATATTGGCAAACTGTTCAGCCTGGAAGAAGTAAAAGATTAGAAAGATTAAAAATACATTATTTGGTCAGTATGCCAGTCAGTTAGTCACCAATATCTACAATGTGTAGTTCCAGAAAATATCCATACCCCACCTACTGTACTGAGGAATTGGAAATTCTGGAGATTCTGAATTCTTGTATGGAAGAAGATTGGAAGTTCCCGAGGGTAGGGGAGTCCTTTTGCAAATTCCCTACTTGGTTAAGGTATGGATATTTTCTGGAACTTCAAAATAAAACTGAGAGTACAATTTGTATATCCTCAAGCAAAAAAATTTTTTTTTCAAACAATGCAAAATTTTCCATCTAGAATAGGCCACATTCAAGGTCTTAGAATTCTGACTTGATTGTGAGGCTTTAGTCATATGGCACATTGTACTTCATGTATCGTACAATGTATAAACATGTGGATCAACAAATACATATGTTAAATGATAAAAGGGTAAATTTTACACCATGAAAAGATGAAAAACACTTACTGACGTTTCGGACGCTAGTCCTTCGTCGGAGTAAAAGAGTGAAATATTGAAAGGAATATAATAATGAACCACATACAAATGAATGTTTCAGTAATAAATTAAAATTAAGAAAATTTTAACAGAAAAGCCAGTTAGTTCAATATAGCTACTCAACTTAATGTTATCATAATCAAATATCAGCACTATATTTTCATTATGGCTATGCCTTCTGATTCTTTGATTTTGAAAGCAATTTTTACTGTATAGCATCTTGTTCTCAAGAGCCTCGCAATCATTCTAGAATTTTAACATCTCAAAAGTGGCCAATAATTGGATAATAATATTATGAACTCTTTGCACACTCACCTGCAGCTTGGCATGCATGGATTCTGTTCAAAAATAAATAAACAAAATGTTAGAAAATGTGCTAGAAATTTGTTCACAATCTAAACATGAAATGCAGAGTTAATGTGAAAAGGAAAATTTCTGTCTAGATGAGTAAGCAAACTTTAGGTAATTTATTGTATTTTACTTAGAAACTGCTGGTATAGACCCCTTGCATGTACATGTAACATCAAAGCAGCTCAATTTGGAGGACAAAAACAAAGAATTTCATTCACCTGTGAATTTGAAACCTACGGTTATGTCCTACAAATTGAGCTGCATTCCAACGTGCTGCAAAGGTATATTAGTTGTCCAATAAACCTTTCCCGAATTGGCTTAGATGACCACGAAACAATGATTTGAATTAAACACTGAACTTGATTCTTTTATTCATCAAGTCCAACCCAACCTCGACTAGAAACCATTGTTTCGTGATCAGTCAACAGGTCTATATCCCCCTAAGCCAGGGGCTCATGCATTAAGTGATGGAAGGTGCACCCTTTGCATGGGTATTTATAAAAGCCAAAGCTACACAGAGCAGAAAGAAGTTGAAAAAGAAGTGGAAATTCTGAGGATCGAACGACGGACCAAACTCCAAAAGCTGCCACTAACTAACTGAGCTATACGTATGTCCGCTCCTATACCAGGGTGATCTAATTTTGACAGCCCATCAAAAACTATAATCAGCCTGGAGAAAGAAATCTGATCAGGCGGTCAATCAAATCTACTAGGGAAAGAAACATGCTGGTCGCAGTCAGAGAAAATAACTCTGAATCCTTGCTTTCATAGCTACATTATAGATTCAAAGCTTTCAAATTCTACCTATACTTATATACTAGACTACTTAATATGGTGCACTGTGTTTTCAATTGCCCTACTTCACTATGACGTCACATCAAAACAATCTTCAACAAGCTATTGTTTAAACGCAAAGGATCATGGTCATCAGACGGGGTCAAATCAATGCAAACTAACCAAAATTGTTCTAAATCCCGTATCATTCCACGAAGACAAGTAGAATAGCCAGCAAACACTCAGAATATTTTTAGTACATATTAACACATATTATATCTGAAAACCATTTTAGATTAAAACTGTGTCCCTAGGAGCACCTTTTGTTGAATTTTCTATTGGATTTGGCGATTCTATCACCACATAAACAAGCAGTGACGTCATAGTGAATTAGGTCAATTCTTTTATGAAATTATCGTGAAATGATAGCTCTTTGTTCGCCGATAAACAACTGAAACTAGGACCGCCTGATCAACTACAACAATCCTTTATGCGTATTTCTCAAGATCACTTGGATATGTACATGTACAGTAAGCCTTACAATTTTAATTTGCTTTAATCATTGAAATAATATTTGAATTTACCGGTAACAAAATCAAAAAAATAAATGTTAAAAATATCCATAATAAATTGTCATGTAATATAGTTACCGTAAGCTTCTATCTGTAAATGCTCTCTTCTTTTCTCACTTTCATTAAGTAACCTGTAAAAAATATAAATTTATCAAAAAAACTGTTCTACACCTCACGTTCTGATTGGTTGGGAGTGTGTGCTTTATGAGACCACATAGCACACGCACCCACTTTCGGTTTCGTCGTTCATGTAATTAATATAATATAATATAATATAATTTATTTATATAGCGCTCATCTCCAAAATTGTCCAAGGCGCTTCACAAAAATTACAATAGAATATTTACAATAGTTACAAAATGCTTACCTATTGATTATGAATAAAATGTAAATATTTAAAAGATAAAACTAATTAATAATTGCAATATATAAAACAAGTAAGTAAGTAAGCAAAGTTCCAAAGAGTTACGCTTGAATTCAGGAGCTGTGGAACGTGTAGGCATAGAGAAACTATTTGCATTAACAACAGGTGTAATCTCCCGAGAGTATTGGTGATGAATAGTAATCCTCACTGGAATCGTCTGTTTATCATCATGACAAGACACAAAAGTTAAATTGTTGAAATTAGCAAAACGAAAGTTCAAGTCTGTTCTTGAATAATAATTAGATTCATCATTAGAAATCCGCGTAGGAATCACTGAGACTGAAGAAATCAGCTTTTTTTCCAGAACCACGTCGATTTCGTTGAATACTAAGGTTCTTGATAGATGTGTAAACCTCAGATGAAAGTCTTGGTAGCAGCTTGTGCTGGGAAATAAACTTGTTGATTGCCTTCATGTATGAAGAAGAATAACAATGGCAGTATCGATGATCCAGTACTGATGTAGGTATCACAGCAGAAGTTGTAGTAAAACATCCAAAATGACTCCAAGAATCCATAGGCTCGATGAACAACATAATAAACATACAGGTGCCAGTAAAGAAACACAAATAAAACGATAAAATACTGTAAAAATGAACTATAAAATTGAGCAATTCTAAAGGCGTGCAACCACTCAGGTGCATCACATTAACAAAGTATTTCATAAAAGAAATAAGAACCTCGCTTGCTCTGCTGTGTGGAATAATGAAGCACTTGGGGATTGGCAGAACACTCGAGGAGTGTTGCCAACGCCCGCGTGCTTTATAACTGCATATAGCATGTGCACATGTTTTCTATTTCTTCAATATTCAATGGCAGAAATTTGATCTGCATACACCATAATCATCATCAAAATTATTGGACATAAAGTAGATCTGTTTTTTTTTCCTACTTAATCTTGTTATCATTATAGTTGTCCCTCATCCATTATTTTTATCACAACCATCACTTCCATTACTATTGGAACCATCATCATTTATTATTACCAGCATCATCAACCGCCATCATCATTTCAATTATCTGTCATTATCATCATGATTATCAGGATTATCATCACCATCACCACCACTATCGATTGTCATCATCAACACCATCATTATGATCATCTTTTATGTAATGTTTAATAAACGAGCAGGAGTGTTTTATCGGGTATAAAACACGAGGCGCAGCCGAGTGGTTTTAGACCCGATAAACCACGATCTGCGAGATTATTGAACGGCTTAGAAAACTTATGATGTTTGTTCTCATTGTGTACCGATTTTTTTACGAAATGAACCAAGTTTGATAGAGAAAATCCAAGTTAAAGTTTATGCAAATGAAGACGAATCTTTATCAGATATAAAATCACCTTCATGGTCATGATTTCTATTGTGTTTTCTTCATGAATTATTAATGAGTTTTCTAAGATCATCTTCATGCCCTTCATTATCATCACCATCCTTATCACAAACATCATTATCATCATCATCATAAGCATCATCATCATCATCATCATTGCCACCATCACCAACATCATCAATGTCATCATTTCCATGTCCACCATCACACTTCAAAATACATTGTATTAACTTTAATTCAATCTATCAGTAGCCTTTAAGTTTGAAGTCTACGATAGAGATATATCTGATCGGATTTTTCAAAATCTATAACAATCACCACCATTATAATCATTAACACCAGACCAATCTTTAATATTATCAATTCATCATCATCATCATCATCATCGTCATCATCATCATCATCATCATCATCATCATCATCATCATCATCATCATCATCATCATCATCATCAACACTCCCAACATTACAGTATAAACATTCTCATCCTCATACAGTATTTATTTATCAGCTCTTACTTTTGTATTTCTCCTGCCTTTTTGGGGTCACTTTTTTCCTAAAAGGGTAAGAAAATTACATTATTATAATCTGGCACAAATTATGTCTTGTCATGAAGTGTGATCATCTGGGTGAGTGCAATCTTGAGAAAGACTGTTGTAGGTGGTGACTGACGTTTAGACAACCTGAAGTTATCTCCAGAGTCCAGTGAGAAAACAAGAGAAATTAAAAACAAGAGAAATAATAACATTAGGCACTATGGAAAAACATTAAAAGAAATATAATATAGCCTCATTCCCAGGCTACTATTTTTGCTGTTCAGCATGACATCATGAAAATGCCTCTCAGACTTGTTCTCTGGATTCCAAATTACATGTAAATCGAGCAGTCTATGATCATTACAGTACATATTAAATAAGTTTTTTACTTACAAATAATTTCTGTAGTCTTTCAAGAGTTTCTCGTAACTTTTTTTTCTTGTCTTTTAAAGCTTTATCATTAGGCAGAGGCTCCACTCCAGCATCTAACTCTGTAAAATAATAATAACGGGGTTCTTATATAGCGCATTTCACATTGTTTCAATGCGCTTTATATTCATGAGCATTGGAGGACTTTTACGGGCTGCATATTAAGGTGCTATTAGCAGCCATGCAGCTTACAATCGTGAGTGACTTGTTAGTGTACATTAGTGTTATGCCTCCAGACAGGAATAGGCTGTCGAAGCGGAAGATAATCCCCTTCTCTAAAACAAATAATTCAACAAGTTCTTTTATGTCCTCCATTTACTGTAGGTAAATAGTGTGCAAAATGGTTTAGGGATCTTGTTAGGAGTCAGGATGTCAGGATGTTAGGATGGCTTAGTGATAAAACGCTCGCCTCTCACCTCTTTTCTTTCCACTTACTTGGACTATATAAGGACTAACATCCTATTACTAATGTCCGACTAATGTCACATTCAATTTATCCACAAGTTTCTACTGTTTTATTCAGAAACACCAACGTAGTCCACGCTAGTACTCTACTAGTTATCACCTCTCACCTCTGAGGTCTGGGTCTGAATCCCAGTTGCCCCAAGTGAGCTGAGTTGGTTGGTTCTCAATGGAATTTATGGCATTTCTTTTGTATTTCCATGTTAGTCTCACATTCAAGACGATTTTAAGAAGGGTGAAATCATGTTTGCTTTCGCAGAAAATTTTCATCTATGATTTAGCTTACCGACTGTCTCTATTTTTTCAATTTCATCTAGAATCCTCTTGGGATCTTTCGTCTTCAGTACTGCTTCTCTGACCATCTTTCTCTGCTTCTTGTTCTATTAGATATAAGGCGGCTTTGTTTTAGAGCAGTTTTCGTATGGGTGGCAAATGATACATGTATATATATTTATATACTTATATATTTATCTATATTTACAACCACCACACCATGTAGGGGGCTCTTTCGTGAGGTGCCCTCCACACACACTACCACTACATTCTATATTTACAACATACACCACTCAACTCACATGTTGATTTTTATGGAGGGAGGAAGCCAGAGTACCTAAAGAAAACCCTCGTGGCAAAGGAGAGAACAACACAGCAAACAAACTCAACCCACATAAATGATCTAGTAAGAGCCGTGGCTCAAACTTGGACCACAGCGGTGAGAGGTGAGCAGTAAACCATGATGCCACCCAAGCCATCCATTTGATGTACTGTACATCAAACTCCTAGCCATACTCATAGCAAGCTTTACAGTAATTTTAACTGCAGTACCTAAACAAATTTATCCATTGCAAAGGCTGAGCAGTACTATATGTTTCTGACTCCTTCATGCATTTAATAAAACATGACATTTTGGCTATAATTGATCAAACATCCTGTTTTATCAAATGCGTCTGGAAACCCCTACTTTTGATATCATGTGAAAACGTGAAAGCCTCAAAGATGCCCTATCCTTTGTGGATTGTAAAAACAACAAACTTTAAACCAAAGAGTATTATTCACGAGAACAAAGAGCTATCAACAAACCTTTTTTAATTCTCTTTTTCTTGCTTCTTTTCCTGTGAGACAGAAAATAAGACAACTATGAAAAACCACAGGTATCCCAACCATAGAAACGATTAAGAACATCAAAAACTAACAACTTAACAAATAATGAAAACGATGCGTTAATTTTCTAAAAAGAAATAAGGTCTAGGGCTATTTTAAGTAGGAATTTAATAAAAAAGAGCTCCTGGGAACGTCAGTCACCATGGACAATCGCTCACATGTGAGAAGATGGCTGTCACCTAAAAAGCATGGATTTCAAGAGTATTTTATAGCTTACTTGCTTGATCTGTAGGATTCATAAACTTCCCATTTTTAGTAGTACTGGTGGAGCGTCGCCCCATGCTTGAAACAGCGATTTTTGTCTCGCTTTTAAGCGAGAAAAACTAAAAATTCAAGAGCCTTTTCAAAACATAAGTTAGAACAAGATGGCGACGCTGTGCTTCCGAGTTACATCCGAGTTTTGCCCGAACCTTTTCGACTTTTCCTTAGTGGCCGAGTGGCCGAGCCGTGGCCGAACCTGATATATTGATTTGATAATCTAATCGAGCAAATGAACAAGAGATTTGTAGATAAATTCGAACTTTATTATAAAACGAGAGAAATCCTAAAACAGCATTTTAGATATTTTTGAAATTTTTTAAAAGGTTGTTCTTAAATTCGGGTTGAATTCGTTAAATCAGAAGTCGGAAATTCACGAGCCAATTTTTGAAGTGCGTTCCGATACAGTACGTCGACTCTTCAATATTTGTTTAATACCCTTGAAAGCCCTCAATTTAAACGGTATCAAAGGGGTTTAATTCCGATATAGAGGATGATCAACCATGGCAGAGACTTCTGTTGACACCGGAAGCCGTTCTACAGGAATCGATTTATGGACTTCAAGGCCGTCAATCCAACATGGTGGAGTGGATTTGAAGTCAGTCATCAAGGCTGGCTATTTATGGGGACTATCTTCGTCTAAGTCAAAGTATTATGTCCTTACTAAGAGCTCTTTGGATAGCTATAAGAATAGACACTGTGTGAGTATTTGGCATTATAAGAGGGGAGGGGAGGGGGGGTGAAGTTAGTTGGTAAACTTTGTATATTCTTCGTTTGTAATAGACGTCATAGCCGCCATGTTGGAAGAATTTGACAAAAGATTTTTCAATGAATTCTTTTGTTATATCTTCCAACATGGCGGACATCTCTTTTGTTATTGTGCTCTCTTGGGATTGATTGCAAACCAAGAATTTGGTATAATTTTTTAATAGTCCCACATTTGAAATACTACAAGAAAGTTATGAAGTCCCCTCTGACTTTTAGATAAACTAATAATAATAAATAGTAATCTTTTTATTTATATGATGGGCTTTGGGGGGCTAGTGGGGCTGTGCATCCTCCATACGCACTCCTTTTACTTTGTCATTCACACGTAATATCATATGACCTGACAGCCGGGCCCTGCTCACTTGCTCTAAATACATTTGGACAAAGTCACATGATGGGGCTGGATGGGTTGGCCAGCGTGAGTGGGCTGGAAACAGTCTGGCGCTCCTCGGTTTATTTATCAATTTTAGCAGGATTGCTTAGCCTTTTTTACAACAGAAATTGGGTCATATTAAAATGTTTTTTTGACTGTGTTAGGTTGGGTTGTGCCCTATCCGTATGGCATGACCTCAAGCCAAATATTTTCCTGTCCGGCCCTCCCGCTTGGTTAATAAGACTTACCTATTACATAATACACAACTGGCATCTAAATTATTTTTTTATGGAGGGAGGAAAACCAGAGAACCCAGAGAAAAAAAACCCTTGTGGCAAGGGAGAGAACAACAAATTAAACAAACTCAATTCACATACTAGCATGGATGAGACTCACGATGTTGGCCCCATGCCACAAGTCTTGCATTTGTGAGAGAAAGGTTGACACCCTCACAGCATTAAGACCACCCATTTTCCCAATAATGATTCCAGCAGTAATTTGGGTCTTCTTGAGAAAGACTTAAAAAATAAAAAATAAATAAACAATAGTCAATTGATATCTGTTTATTTTATTATTATTTTCAGGATAAGCTCAAAGGTAGTGTACCTTTGGTTGCTATAGAAACCATTGAAATATGTGCACATAGCAACAGATCCTTGCAAATAACTGGTCCATATGAGCATCCTATAATACTACAAGCCTTGTCTAGAGATGAAGCGCAGGAATGGAAAAGAGCTATTGAAGAGGGTAAGTGTGATACTCTGAGATATTTTCAGATCAAGAGCCTGTGGCTGGGCGGCCGCCATTACTAGGATAATCCATTTACCATGCTGGGTGGCTGTGTGACAGCATATTCCCACATCTGGAGCCCATTACTAGGAGCATCTATCCCCCATACTGGGTCTGTGGACCAACATATTCCCAGATCAGGAGCCCATCACTAGTAGCATCCATCTCCCATACTGGGTCTGTGAACCAGCATTATATTATTCCCAGATCAGGAGCCCATCACTAGTAACATCTTTCTTCCATGCTATCTATGAGCCAGCATATTCCAAGATCATGAAGCCATTACTAGGAGCATCCATCTCCCATACTGGGTCTGTGAACCAGCATATTTCCAGATCAGGAACCCATTACTATGAGCATCCATCTCCCATACTGGGTCTGTGAGCCAGTATATTCCCAGATCAGGAGCCCATTACTAGGAGCATCCATCTCCCATACTGGGTCTATGAGCCGGTATATTACCAGATCAGAAGCCCATTACTAGGAGCATCCATCTCCCATACTTGGTCTGTGAGCCAGCAATTATTCCCAGATAAGGAGCCCATATTTATTAGAAGCATCCATCTCCCATAATAGTCTGTGAGCCAGCATATTCCCAGATCAGGAGCCCATTACTAGGACCATCCATCTCCCATACTGGGTCTGTGCATCCTGGAGACTCCTTTCAAAGTGGTTAATTAGATTTGATGGCTAGATTAAAATGTAGTCGTGTTTTTAGGTATTTGTCACTGGAGACTTGACTCAGAACAGGACTGCAGCAGCCCAAGGATTCAAAGCCGTGAAATGAAAACTCCAAATAAAGCTCTAACAGATATGGAATCCAAGCTAGTAAGTACATAGTTGCAGTAATGAAAAATATAAATTTAAAATCTAGCACAAAAGAGAATTTCAAATTAGTTTTTGGCTAATCTGAACCAGCTTTTTCAAACTATGCAATAATCAAGAATTAAAAACGAGGACTGCAGTGGCAGGAGATAACGACCCAATCTTATTTCTTATCAATACTCCCTTTTACAGTTCTGTTCGAGTGACCACGAATAATAGTTGCAAGTTGAGGCTGCAGTTTCTGCGCATAGCAAAACTATACTTTTTAACATGCGCGGAAACTCCAGCCTTGGCTTGGAACGGAACTGTAAGATGGAGTATTGGCTCAAGGGATGCAAAAAAAAAAACAAAAAAACTTCGAAATGTTCACTGTTTGAGTGTTTTCACTGTTCGAGTATCCTCGCTGTAAATAATAAAATTTATTTCCTTTATTTTGAACTATTAATCTTTTTTCTATGTTCACAGATGATGTACCCATCATTAAAAAGGGCTTTCGATCAGTCACCCACTTCTGATCTGGTTTTTTTCTCGGGTAAGTTAAAATAATTTAATATATTTTAGGGAAACACGTGTTGTATGCGCTGCTAATGCGCCGCCTCTTTTTGATTCTAAAGACAAGGACAGACGGTGCAACATTGCACGCAACATTTCACGTAACATTGCACGTAACAAATTTGAATCGGGGTGACACACGTTGCAAGAACATCACGCCACATCGCTTGCTTAGAAATTTGCTCAGGGAACGTAATAAACTCAGTTGGTTGCTCCGAAGAATATTTTTTATTAACCAATGTATATTCTATTTTTTCCCAGCTGCAAGCGAGGTTCACCATGAATTTGCCATGATAAAATATGCGAGAGCAGGGAAAGCCATCCCTCACGAGAAACTGGTGAAGTTGGACAACGATAACTTGGTAAGGCAAACAAATAAAATGAAGAAATTGAAAATGTGTGCGCGTTCAGTGTGCAGTTAGTACATCTTTCGCATTACTGTGAAAAGTTCACGGCACGAACACGGTCGTGCAAGGCAAGGGATACGCAAAACCAATCACTTTGCACGAGAATTTACTCTCCATCCAATCAAATACCCGCAACACGGCATAAACACGGCGCGGACACGGTCACGCCAAGATCACGGCACATTTAGACCAATCATATTGCGCGTGAAAAAAATCAGCCAATTAAAATTCTATAAAGTATCACGGTCAAGGCACGTCACGCTTACGGCACTGAGCATTCCACAGTTCGCGGGGACTGGCAGAACACGAGAGAAGTGTTAGGAGAAGCACGACGCGTAACGGAGTGCTTCTCGACACTTCTTGAGTGTTCTGCCAATCCCCAAGTACTTCATAACTTCACACAGCACAACAAGCAAGTTTTTATTTCTTTTATAAAATACAACTTACAATAACCGTTATTTTAGATAGATACGACGCAACTGAAAGTGCACGAGTGTGCTGTGTGCAATTATAAAGCACGCGCTCCCAACCAATCAGAACGCGAGGTTTATAACACTTATTTTATAATAACACATAAAGTGCACCATAGGGAGATGGGGGTTGTGGGTAAACCTATGGGGTTGGGGAGGGGCAATATTTTGTTACCCATGTCGAGTAGTCGTAAGGATAATTGTTCGACCAATAAGCCGGCCAAAATAAACATTCTACCATCGAACAACATCGACCGACGCGACCGACCAATATTTGAGCCATTGTTGGATGTGGATAGACCATCCAACCAACTAAATACAGAACCGTTTGATCGGCCGATCGAACAACCGACCGACGTGACCGACCAACACACGAGCCATTGTAGATTGGATAGACCACAAAACCAAGTGACCAACCGTTTTATCGACCGACTTACCGACCTATCATCGAACAATCGACCGACGTGACCGACCAACAAACTATAGTCATTTAGCAAACTAACCAACTATTTGACCGACTGACCGATCAACTAATCAAACGACCAATTGATCAGTTAGTATAGGAAATCGCACGATCTCAAGTACAATTCGGAATTTATAGGTACGAGTGGACATCGTACGAGTGATGTTTTGAAAGTTTTCGAAATTGGACGATCCTTTTTATAGACGAATTCAATTTGAGAACTTTCAAAACACCACGAGTATCTATAAATTCCGAATTGTACGAGATTGTGCGATTTTTTGTTTATAATACACTCGACGAAACTGAGCAACTTAATTGGGACTCCTCTTGTCCAGTCAGAATCCAGTAATTTTGTAGAGTGTATTATAAGAAATCACATCTAGTTACGCAACCGACAAGCCAAAAGACTGAACAGTAATTCAAAATAGTTTTGAAGTCAGTCGTTATTAGTCTTTCAATAAATCAAGTCGATTTTCAATTAATAGACCTCTCAACCTTGAGCGTAATGTTTCTCCATTTCAAACCATGTGACATTCTCATATATAATACTCATTATAAGATCCTTTGTTTGAGTCGTATCCATATTCATGTATGCTCTCATGTGCGACCGTTAAACAAAGTAACGATGCTCTAGGGAATGACATGTGGTCTGAAATGGGACAGCGTTACGCCCAAAAACGTATATTACGAAAAAAATTATTCATTACATATTTGTCAATTCTAAAACAATTAATATATATCTTTTTCCTTTTTTGCGAATGAAGCATATTATGTGGAAGAAAAGATCGAAACAAAGTTTCTCATTCCGCAACACTTGTGAGTATCAAGCGTATCATGTCTGCTAACTTGTAGGACTATTGCTTGGAAATTTATCAAATCCTGAAAAAAACCTGGGCTGATCTAAGTCAGGGCACGGCTAACTCAAAGATGGAACCCTGAAACAACCTCTGGGCTGATCTAAGTTAGGGCATGGCTAACTCACAGATAGAACCCTGAAACAACCTCTGGGCTGATCTAAGTTAGGGCATGGCTAATTCACAGATTGAACACTGAAACAACCTCTGGGCTGAACTAAGTCAGGGCACGGCTAACTCACAGATCGAACCCTGAAACAACCTCTGAGCTGATCTAAGTCAGGGCATGGCTAACTCACAGATAGAACACTGAAACAACCTCTGGGCTGATCTAAGTTAGGGCATGGCTAATTCACAGATTGAACACTGAAACAACCTCTGGGCTGATCTAAGTCAGGGCACGGCTAACTCACAGATCGAACCCTGAAACAACCTCTGGGCTGATCTAAGTCAGGGCATGGCTAACTCACAGATCGAACCCTCAAACAACCTCTGAGCTGATCTAAGTCAGGGCATGGCTAACTCACAGATAGAACCCTGAAACAACCTTTGTGCTGATCTAAGTCAGGGCATGGCTAACTCACAGATAGAACCCTGAAACAACCTTTGTGCTGATCTAAGTCAGGGCACGGCTAACTCACAGATAGAACCCTGAAACAACCTCTGGGCTGATCTAAGTCAGGGCATGGCTAACTCACAGATTGAACCCTGAAACAACCTCTGGGCTGATCTAAGTTAGGGCATGGCTAATTCACAGATTGAACACTGAAACAACCTCTGGGCTGATCTAAGTCAGGGCACGGCTAACTCACAGATCGAACCCTGAAACAACCTCTGGGCTGATCTAAGTCAGGGCATGGCTACATCACAGATTGAACCCTGAAACAACCTCTGGGCTGATCTAAGTCAGGGCATATGGCTAACTCACAGATAGAACCCTGAAACAACCTTTGTGCTGATCTAAGTCAGGGCATGGCTAACTCACAGATTAAACCCTGAAACAACCTCTGGGCTGATCTAAGTCAGGGCATATGGCTAACTCACAGATACAACCCTGAAACAACCTCTGGGCTGATCTAAGTCAGGGCATGGCTAACTCACAGATTGAACCCTGAAACAACCTCTGGGCTGATCTAAGTCAGGGCATGGCTAATTCACAGATTGAACACTGAAACAACCTCTGGGCTGATCTAAGTCAGGGCACGGCTAACTCACAGATCGAACCCTGAAACAACCTTTGTGCTGATCTAAGTCAGGGCATGGCTAACTCACAGATAGAACCCTGAAACAACCTTTGTGCTGATCTAAGTCAGGGCACGGCTAACTCACAGATAGAACCCTGAAACAACCTCTGGGCTGGTCTAAGTCAGGGCATGGCTAACTCACAGATTGAACCCTGAAACAACCTCTGGGCTGATCTAAGTTAGGGCATGGCTAATTCACAGATTGAACACTGAAACAACCTCTGGGCTGATCTAAGTCAGGGCACGGCTAACTCACAGATCGAACCCTGAAACAACCTCTGGGCTGATCTAAGTCAGGGCATGGCTACATCACAGATTGAACCCTGAAACAACCTCTGGGCTGATCTAAGTCAGGGCATATGGCTAACTCACAGATAGAACCCTGAAACAACCTTTGTGCTGATCTAAGTCAGGGCATGGCTAACTCACAGATTAAACCCTGAAACAACCTCTGGGCTGATCTAAGTCAGGGCATGGCTAATTCACAGATTGAACACTGAAACAACCTCTGGGCTGATCTAAGTCAGGGCACGGCTAACTCACAGATCGAACCCTGAAACAACCTCTGGGCTGATCTAAGTCAGGGCATGGCTAACTCACAGATTGAACCCTGAAACAACCTCTGGGCTGATCTAAGTCAGGGCATATGGCTAACTCAGAGATAGAACCCTGAAACAACCTTTGTGCTGATCTAAGTCAGGGCATGGCTAACTCACAGATTAAACCCTGAAACAACCTCTGGGCTGATCTAAGTCAGGGCACGGCTAACTCACAGATAGAACCCTGAAACAACCTCTGGGCTGATCTAAGTCAGGGCACGACTAACTCACAGATCGAACCCTGAAACGACCTCTGGGCTGATCCATGTCTTAACACGACTAACTCACAGATTGAACCCTGAAACAACCTCATAGGCTGATCTAAGTCAGGGCACGGCTAACTCACAGATCGAACCTTGAAAGAACTCACAAATTGAACCTTGAGAATCCTAAACTTAAGTACAATTGAAACCTCTATTACACGACCACACCCTCGGGGAATAGTCAACAACATATCCCTTAAATAGAGGTTGTATATCATATATCATGATAAAGATTGTACTGAATTTTTTTTTATTCTAGTGGCACTCAACAAGGTGGTTGAAGTCAGATGCGGCCAACAGACCAAGAACTTTAACAAGTTTCCATATACTGAAGTAGAAAACCAGTCATTCTCATTGATCTTTGAGAAAGAACAAGGTACGGGTACTATTCCCCAATCGATATTTGTTTGTCAAGTTTCCATACACTGAAGTAGAAAACCAGTCATTCTCATTGATCTTTGAGAAAGAACAAGGTACGAGTACCATTCCCCAATCGATATTTGTTTGTCAAGTTTCCATACACTGAAGTAGAAAACCAGTCATTCTCATTGATCTTTGAGAAAGAACAAGGTACGAGTACTATTCCCCAATCGATATTTCTTCGTCAAGTTTCCATACACTGAAGTAGAAAATCAGTCATTCTCATTGATCTTTGAGAAAGAACAAGGTACGAGTACTATTCCCCAATCGATATTTCTTCGTCAAGTTTCCATACACTGAAGTAGAAAACCAGTCATTCTCATTGATCTTTGAAAAAGAACAAGGTACGAGTACCATTCCCCAATCGATATTTCTTCGTCACGTTTCGTACAGTAACGTGGCAATCGAGGTACTAGAAAAACCTTCCCACAGGGCATCTTAGTCCCTAATGTCAGTCCGTAAACTGACAAAAACCTAAACCCTAAACCCTGTCCTCAAAGTACTGTCATATGAATAGTCCCCTTTACGGTTCCCTGCGCCATCTTGAAAAGTAGCCGGGCCTTTGCTTCGAAGCGAGACGAACGGTGAGCTTGTAATGATAGAGACCTGTGAATAATTGTTCAAGGTGTTAAAAAAAAGGTCTCTATCATTGCAAGCTCACCGTTCGTCTCGCTTCGAGGCAAAGGCCCGGCTACCTTTCAAGATGGCGCAGGGGAACGTGAAGGGGTCTATTGGTCAGTGGAAAATATTGTGCAGGGAGATTCAGTGTTCTTTTTTTCTTTTCAGGGGAGTGGGGTCAGTTGGTATCTCTGGACCTGATCTGCGATTCTTTGAAAGCATTTGACAAGTGGCATAGTGCTGTAAGTATCTTAGGGTGCCTTAACTCTGGTAGCAAGTGTATTATCACCCCGCGGGCAACAATTTCGCTGCTGCTGCTGCTGATGATGATGGTGGTGGTGGTGGCGGTGGCGGTGGCGGTGGCGGTGGCGGTGGCGGTGGCGGTGGCGGTGGCGGTGGTGGTGGTGATGGTGATGGTGATAAAAATGACGGCGATGACGATTGCGATGACGATGATAATTTGGGCAAGAAATGGAATCTATATTTATTCCTTCCTAATATAAAGCCACAACAGCATCAAATACTTGCGTGGAGCGACAAACACAACCAATATTGGCTCTAAAACGATATTTTTCTCGTATACCTACACCGTCAAGTTTATTGATGGCAGTTTTTTGCTCTCAGTTGAAAGAGATCATTTACAGCAAAGATGCAAGACTGAACAGGCAGAAATACGGAGGCATCGACCCAGTTGTGTTGTATCCTTATGTTAGAATCCCCTAGGCTCTTTTTGCTCCTTGGGCTTCCTGTGGCGAGGACAAAGAGACTCCTCCTCCTCTCTCGTTCCTAGTTCTTCTCAGCCATAAAATCTAACACAGGGATCGCATCAGAGAATATAGAATATATGGAGTAGCCTGCGAAGGAGGCTACTCAGAATTATTGTGAAACTTCGAATAGGAGTTAGAAAATTTAGAATTTTGACAAAACATAACTTTTTACCTTGGGCGTAATGTTGTCCCATTTCATTCCACGTGTTATTCCCTTGAGTATCATTTCTTTGTTTAACGTTTGCTACTAAACCAAAGAATCTTATTCTAAGAGAATGACAGGTGTTTTGAAATGGATAAATGAACATTGCGCCCAAGGTAAATAGGTATAGTGGCTCTTAAGTTTTTTTTATCATCAGATTTTGAATTCGCGAAAATATTTATTATTATTGGGTATAAATTATTGAAAAACGCTTGTTTTACGAGAGAAAAAGAAAAAATATTCGGGGCTTTTTAAAAAACTGTAACCCTTGTCCAAAGATTTGTATTCGAATTTTAAATTGTTACATTCATTTTTCCAGGAATCGAGCCAACTGCAAAAGCCAGGAAATGATTGGTTGTTTTGATGGTATTTAAACTTTAGGCGCAAATCAAATTTAAATTTAGGGATTTTTTTTGGTGGGAGAAAAACGGTACAAGAGCCGACAAACATAATGATATCAGCGATTAGAGTCACCGCATTAGCAGCACACATCACCTGGTTCTCCATTATTTTTACCCTTGACTGGTTGATCTCAGATGGTTGAAGCGACACTGGTCAGTTCTTATATCAAAACGAAGTAAAAGCATCGCTGCGGACCAAGTATTGACGTTTGCCAACCATTGCTGGCCCGAGGGGAACAAAAAACTACTGAAGAACCATATAAGGGTAGGTGAAGATGAAACTTAGGGTGTCAGGGGGAGGAAAACCGGAGAACCTGGAGAAAAACCCTCGTGGCAAGGTAGAGAACAACACATCAAACAAACTCAACTCACATGTGGATTTTTATGGAGGGAGGAAAACCAGAGAACCTGGAGAAAAACCCTCGTGGCAAGGGAGAGAACAACACAGCAAACGAACTCAACTCACGTTGATTTTTGCGGAGGGAGGAAAACCAGAGAACCTTCATCGTTATATTTTGTTCTTGTTGCAGAATGTCCTCGAGACTCAGTGTGGCGTGAGTCACGCGGAGGAGCGTCTTGTATGGAATTCATTTCTGTTGTTGTTTGATAGTCTCAACGAACAAGCCAGGGTGAGTAACTGACTCCTAAAGAAGAAATGAGGTAGGGGAAGCCATTAGAGACCTTTAGCATCAGGTTTACCGCTAAAGGCGCTGAAATACGAGACACAAAAACGCCCAACTTGTCGTGCAATTTCGAAAACTATTTTGCTCGTTTTACATCCTATCTATCCAACTTGTCACGCAACAAACTCTAATGTTGCAAGTTGGGGCTATCACGGTGATATTCTGCACGCTGATTTGCTACAAGCTACATAATTCAAGATGGCGGCCGCTTCTGCACATAAAATGTTGCGTGACAAGTTGGACGAGTGATGAAAAACGAGCAACAAATCGCAAATTTGTTCCAGAAAGTTGATCTTCGCTTTACTTTTCGCAACAGGTTTTCCCATTTTGCAACATTAGATTTTAAGTTGCGTTACAAGTTGGATAGATCGGATGTAAAACGAGCAACATTGTTTTCGAACTTGCATCGCAACAACGTTGCGCGACAAGTTGGACGTTTTTGTGTCTCATATTTCAGCGCCTTAACCGCTAATAATCAGGCCCAGAAACACGCCCGCATACACGGAGAAACACTCGGTTTCAATGAAATTCAATATGGCGGCTCTTTCAGCAGCGACTTTGTTATGACGCCTTGCCAAATGTCAAAAGTTTGACGGATAACGCCTGACGTCGAACTCGGCCGTTTAAAGGTTTGCGGTACCTAGCAAGGACTTCGTGCTAAACGTCCCCTTTTTTTTTTTTGAAATGTAAAAGATCTTCTAAAGTGAGTATGTTACCATGTGTGTGTGTGTTTTGTTAACAGTTGTTTGGCGTGTATGCAAGGTATGCTCGATCATTTCCTCACCTTGGAATGACACCGGAGGAGTTCAAGGAGTTCTTGATGAAGGAACAAAAGGTGATGATTGAATGGGAGAGGGAAAGGGAAAGGAAAAAGAGAGGGAAGGGAGGGGGGGGGGCCTGAAACAACCTCTGGGCTGATCTAAGTCAGGGCACAGCTAACTCACAGATTGAACCATGAAATAACCTCTGGGCTGATCTAAGTCAGGGTACGGCTAACTCACAGATTGAACCCTGAAACAACCTCTGGGCTGATCTAAGTCAGGGCATGGCTAATTTACAGATTTAAATTGGACTTTAGCGTGTTGGGATTTACAGAGGGAGGAAAACTAGAGAACCCGGAGAAAAACCCTCGAATCAAGAGAGAGAGCTAACAATCTCTATTCACATGTGATACCGAGTCAAGGAATCGAACCTGAGACCCCATAGGAAAGAGGAGAGTGTACTTCCGTTAAACCATTATTAATTTACGACTGCAAGTTTCTCACAAATACAAAACCTGTTTTCAGGAGTACTTGAGTGTCGATGTTTGCTCCAGACTGATTTACTTCCATGACAAGGTTCACACGATGTTCAAGAGAAAATGCGCCGGCAACGACCCTGATGACTACAAACGAAGCAAACACTTCCTGTCTTACCACGGGTTTATTAGGTAACTGCATGGTTCCAATAGACCTCCTCGGCTTGGGGTAATGTTTTCCCATTTCAGACCCTTGAGACCCATTTCAGACCCATTCCCTTGAGAATAAGATTCTTTGTTTGAGCTGCATCCATATTCATGTGTCTTCTCATGTGCAACCGAGCGCAAAACTTAAACAAAGAAATGATACTCTAGGGAATGACATGTGGTCTGAAATGGGAAAACATTACGTCAGAGCCGAAGAGGTCTATTCTCTTTAGTATACACAATATATTCCATGAACAGTTTTTTGGAGTGAATACTTTGAGGTTTAATATTTTGATGAAGTCACGTGAAAGCCGAGACGAGGAATTTATGTTTTTCTTTTGAATCTTATTTTTTAGTTACATTCGAAGCGGAGATAATTCTGTTGTAAACCCAGAACACAACACTGTACACCAGGTACGTAAGAAGCTTACTTTTATTCATTTCATTCATTTCTTTTATTTTTCTCATAAATTATTTATATTTTATAAAATAACTGTTATTCACATAGCTCTCTGATTGGTGGCTTCGAAGAAGGCTACACGCGCTTTATATCTTGGATATCTTATAATATATTTTGCAGTACCAGGTGATCTCGGGGAACGCGCGCAATGATCTCGGGGAACGCGCGCAAAGGATTGTTGTAGTTGATCAGGCGGTCCTAGTTTGAGTGTTTATCGGCGAACAATGAGCTATCATTTCACGATAATTTCATTTAAAAAAATGAAAACACAATGCTCCATTTGACCTATAGATAATCGTTATAAGTATAGGTAGAATTGTAAGTGCATTGCTAGTCAATAACGTAGCTAAGAAAGCAAAGATTCGGAGTTATTTTCTCTAACTGCGGCCGCCATGTTTTCCCCAGGTAGATTCGATGGACCCCGTGATCAGATCTTTTTGCGCGCGCTGATTGGCTGTTTTTTGATGCACTGTCAAAACGAGATCACCTGGACCGTTAAGACCGTTAAAATCAGTTAAGACTAGGGTTTTGGAATTTCTGTGGACGCGCGTAGATTGTTGGGACTGCTTGCAGTTTACGTAGTGCGGGCTTGAGAGCTGAGGAAGGGGAGCAAGCGCGCACTTTTTGGCGACAAATTTGCTTCCATTTTGCCCTTCCTACTCCCTCCTTTTCTCTCTCACCCGCTCTCTTTCTTTTCCTCTCTCTCTCTCTCTCTCTCTCTCTCTCTCTCTCTCTCTCTCTCTCTCTCTCTCTCTCTCTCTCTCTCTCTCTCTCTCTCTCTCTCTCTCTCTCTCTCTTTCAAGGACTCAACAGGGTTTTTTCTGACTATCTTAAAGCAGAAGATAAAGTTGAATCTGACTCGACTTCTAATGATGGCGGTAAAGCGGAAAGAGAAGCTTCCAAAGATGTCGAAGATAATTCCTCGTATGACACATTAAATGGCAACATAGATGTTTCTATAGATTCGTCTGCTAATCCCTGTGAGTGCTTACAATTCAAAACTGACCTAGAGTCAATCGTACAAGACATAAACAAGATTAAAGATGATATTCGTTTACTTTCAAAAAATGGCGGGAAAGATAAAGAAGATGACAACAACAACAACGAGGTTCATGATTTGAATTGTAAATTACAAGAAGAAAATTCTCGCCTTACTGAAGAAGTGGGTCAATTAAGAGAAAGCATAACTGGCTTAAGGAGAACAGTGCAGGAACTCGAGTGTGAAAAATCAAGTTTAGTCACAGCGTTAAGGATTTTACAACGTCCTGAACCTTTTCCTCAATGTTTTCCTTTTCCGGCACAAGGTTTTGGTCCCACAGGTTTTGGTCCTGGTCCCATGCCGTTTAATCAATTTCGTGACTCGAATATTGTCGCAGCAACAGAAGAAAATAATTTCATACAGCATGAGGAAGCAACAACGACTATGTCCGAACTGGATCACCAATCCAAAAATGTAAACAAAAATAAAAAGAAGAAAAAGAAAAAGAATCAAAAGCCAAAGCAGAACAGCACTAATATGACTAATAACGTTAATGGTACAGTCCCCAAGGAGTCTGCTAATTCCCAGCCTGATACCGTGGACTTGACAAAAGAGAACTCTAAGTCTGTGTATATAGTTGGTGATTCTATTCTAAAGGGGCTCAAGTGGTGGAAGATGTCTCGTGGCAATACGAAGGTACATATGAAATGCTTCCCGGGAGCAACTGTAGAGGACATGGAGTCCTACGTCATTCCAACTGCTCACAAAAATCCCGATGAGATAATTGTACACATTGGCACTAACGACCTGAGAAATCACTCGCCAAGGCAAGTTGCCGAAAGTATTGTCAACCTAACAGAAAATATATCCCAGAATTCTAAAGCAAGAGTGACCATATCTGGGATTGTTACACGATCGGACGATGAATGTCTAAAAAGCAAAGTAACTGAGGCCAACAAGATCCTAAAAGCCTTTACAGGTAACCGCAGCTGGAGCTTTATAGATAATGGTAAGATCAATAACTCTTTACTCAACAAAAGCGGCCTTCATCTTAATGAAAAAGGCAATGCAGCTTTAGCTAAGAACATTATGAATTATCTTTATTCCGATTGAATTTTACATAATAGTACCTCCAGCAATCTTGATCATAATCTAATACCCAAAGTGAGGGGTTTTAAGGTTGCAAGTTTGAATATTGTCAGCTTGCCACTGCATTTAGATGAAATTAAATTACTTCTTGAAGATCAAGTGCTGGATGTACTTGCCTTGAATGAAACTAGACTCGACAACTCTATTTCTGATCATTTCTTGTCTATTGATAATTATACCTTTGTTAGAAAAGACAGAAATAGATCTGGTGGAGGTGTCGGTTTGTATATTCATTCTAGAAATAAATTCAGGATCAGGCATGATATAGTTAATTGTGATGAGCAGCATGAAATTATTAACATTGAAATTTTAAAACCAAATAGTAAACCTTTTGGCATATGTGCTTTTTATAGACCACCAAATTGTAACAGAAATTTTTTCGAGTCGTTTGAATGTATAATCCAAACTTATGACCAGGAAACTAAGGAATTAATGCTGATTGGTGACTTAAATTGCAATTATTTGTGTAAATCTGATCCTAATTTATCAATCGTCAAATTTATCTGTGATGTTTATCACTTTTTTCAAATTATAAAAGAGCCCACCAGGGTAACGCGAACTTCCAGTACTTTAATTGACGTAATATTTACAAATATGCCTGACCGCATGGTAGCATCTGGTGTTTGCCACTTAGGCATGAGCGATCATAGCCTGATATATGCTATAAGGAAATTTGCGGTTCCCTCAAATATTAAGTGTCATAAGTATATTACATATAGATGCTTTAAGAATTTTGATTCGAATAAGTTTAGGACTCAGCTGAGTTCCATAGATTGGTCTCTTATTGACAATTTGTCTGATCCTAGTGAAATGGTAGAGCAATGGGAAGAGGTTTTTCTTCGAGTTGCTAATGCTCATGCTCCCTTGAGAACACGTAGGGTTAGAAATAACCACTCTCCTTGGCTCACTGGAGATATCAGACAGCTAATTATTCATAGAAATTATTTAAAGAGACAAGCAATTAGATCTGGTGATCAACAATCCTGGAGTGAGTATAAGAGCTTTAGAAACATGGTTACTAACGAAATTAAGAAATCTAAAGTTTCTTACTATCACTCTAGAATTAAAGACAATTATGGAAATCCTAAAGCACTGTGGAAAACAATAAATAACCTTACTGGTAGAAGCAATTCTACAAGTAATTCCATCACTGAATTAAAAATTAACAATTGCACTTTTAATGACCCAGCAGAAATTGCCGACTTAATGAATAGTCATTTTTCCAGAATTGGCAATACACTGGTCGCAGAGATGGAGAGAGGTATTATTGATTTCCAGGATTTCCTCAGACCAGTTGAATTTAATTTCAATTTTGTGGAGATCTCTAGTGACTTAGTTCTGAAGTTTCTAAGCAATATGCCAACAGATAAAGCCACAGGACTGGACAACATATCTTGTCGGCTTTTAAAAGAAGCTGCTCCCATAATTGCTCCTATCATAGCTAATATCATAAATACGTCATTTGCTAAGGGAATTTTCCCTTCACTTTGGAAAAGAGCTAAAGTGATCCCTCTACATAAGGCCAAGGATCGTAATGATCCAAATAATTATAGGCCAATATCTATTCTCCCTATTTTATCTAAAATTTGTGAGAGGGCAGCTTATGACCAATTATATGCCTATTTTAATAAATTCAATCTCTTAACTAAGTATCAATCTGGCTTTCGACCCTTACATTCTACTGTTACTGCTTTATTAGAAGCTACAAATGATTGGTATACTAACATGGATAGTGGCTTAACTAACCTTGTAGTTTCCTTAGATTTAGCGAAAGCCTTTGATACTGTTTCACATGACATCCTAATTTCTAAACTTAAGCACTATGGGGTTGGTGGAGTAGCATTAGATTTCTTTCGTTCTTACTTAACTGACAGAAGTCAATGCTGTACCATTGAAACCTATACCTCAAATCCAGTAACTGTAACGAGCGGTGTTCCACAGGGCTCGATTTTAGGTCCGTTACTGTTTATAATTTATATTAATGACTTGCCTCATTGTCTCGAAATTAGTCAGCCTCGTCTTTATGCTGATGACACCCTAATTAGTTACGCTTCAAAGTCAACTACTGAACTCTATGATAAAGTGAATTTAGATTTACTGTGTGTCAGTGACTGGCTATTGGCTAATAAGCTGAGTTTGAATGTAGTAAAATCTGAATATATGTTAATTGGATCAAATTTTCAGCTTTCAAATTTGGGAATTTCTTCGCATATCTTGATTAAGGATCAAGAGGTAAAGAGGGTAACCTCTTCAAAACACCTTGGTGTGTATTTAGATCAAAACCTAACTTGGGATGTTCATATTGAAAACTTATGTAAGAAAACTGGCTCTTCCATTAATGGTTTAAAACAAGCCAGAGATTTTGTCCCTCTTGATACCTTAATACTTATGTATAAGGCTCTTATTCAACCGTTATTTGATTACTGTGATCTTGTTTGGAGTAATTTAAACAAAGGCCAAGCAGACCGACTTCAAAAATTGCAGAACAGAGCTGCCCGAATCATAACCTTTCAGGGCTATGACATAAGGTCAGCAGACATCTTGCAACAATTGAATTGGGACCGCTTGGCTATAAGACGCGAAAAGCGCCTTTCTCTCATGATGTATGATATTTTGCATGACAATACTCCATCTTATTTACAAGATCTTTTCTCAAAAAGTAAGGATTCAAATGCTTATAAATCTAAATTGAGAAATATCGAAGATAAATTAGAAATTCAAACTATTCCAAGGACTGAATTCCTTAAAAAAAGTTTCTCTTACAGAGGAGCTAAATTATGGAATTCTATTCCTTCACATATCCGAACTTCATCCTCTAGGTTAGTTTTTAATAAGAATTTGTCTAATTGGCAGTCGGATAGTACCTAGTCACTTTATATTTATCATTTATACGCATTTTAATAGCTATATATATAGTTCATATTATTTAATTCATTTTTAAATATATCACATATTATATGTAAATCTCTTTCTTATGAAGTACGACTTTCATGTAAAGAAGTGTATGACACTTATGAAACTATCGTCCTCAAATAAAGGTGCATTCATTCATTCATTCATTCTCTATCATCTCTCCTTTTGTCCTCATTTCTTACCTTTTTATCTCCATCTCTTTAGTCGCATGCACCACACATTTGCACGTGCGTCAGATATGATAACTTAAATTTCTAAGGCGTTTATATATTTACATGTTGAATAAATTAGAACCAGAGAAAGTAACGACAAAGCTTATAAAACGAACCGACCCGACCTGAGTTGACTCGAAAACGACAGGGCAGAAAAACGGCAAGCCCTCCACTTTCACAATTTTTTTTATTTAACAGAGTTTAATACTCCAAATTTTTAGGCGTTTCATTTGTGTCACTGCTGCGTAAAACTTGTGACGAAATTTTTTCAAATTATTAGAGTTAATCTACTCAGTATTCACGAAAATGGCAGTTTTTCTGCTGATCAAAATATCAACTCTCCCAAAGTACACGGCTTTATATCTCGAATACGCATTCAATAAATTTTGGTCGCATTTGATATTTTGCTAATTGGCTCCAAAAGAACTTGTTTACAAAATATTGAGCTTAAATACGTAAAGCTGTCCTTATGGCGAAAGGCCAAAAACTGTTTTTCTCCCTTTCCTCGCAAACACCATCCTCACAGAACATGGATTAACCCCTGTCAGACTACTTCATCAACTCGTCCCACAATAGAGATAGAGAGAGAATACGTGCACCTTTTTTAAATAAATAAGTTGTTTACGTGCCTTCATTCTCTCTCTCTCTCATCCCTGCTTTTTCTCTTCATTTCTTTACCTTTTTATCTCCATCCTCAAAGGACATGGATCAACCACTGTCAGACTACTTCATCAACTCGTCTCACAATACCTACCTGACCGGCCATCAATTTAGAGGACAGTCAAGCCTTGAGGCGTATGTCAGAGCTTTGTTACTAGGCTGTAGATGTATTGAACTGGACTGTTGGGACGGTCCTGGTATGTATCTTGGTAGTCACGCTAAAAAATTCAAATTAGTTACTTTAGTTAAGTCACCCTAAGGTAGCTGCTTACTATAGAAAAAAATCCATGAAAAAGCTTTTGAATCACAATTTTTTAAATTCAAATTTAATTCTGATTTTGAGCGGTTTTAGTGCGCGCGCACATCGTACTCTCAAATCATCGTTGCGTAGGAACATGTAGCTTCATTTTTCTATGGTAGGCTGTCAACTCAAAGTTAACTTAAAGAATTTAGAGCAATTGATCTGTATGGCGTATTAGGCAAAGCACTTTTCGCGTCTTATAGTACTCGTTAATGTTTTTGTATCTTTGAAACTAGACGAGCCAATTATCACTCATGGTTACACACCAACCTCACGGATAAGATTTCGGGACGTCGTACAAGTGATAAGGGTGAGTGATCGTCGTACAAGTGATAGGGGTGAGTGATCGTGGTACAAGTGATAAGGGTGAGTGATCGTCGTACAAGTGATAAGGGTGAATGATCGTCGTACAAGTGATAAGGGTGAGTGATCGTCGTACAAGTGATAAGGGTGAGTGATCGGGGTACAAGTGATAAGGGTGAGTGATCGTCGTACAGGTGATAAGGGTGAGTGATCGTCGTACAAGTGATAAGGGTTAGTGATCGTCGTACAAGTGATAAGGGTGAGTGATCGTGGTACAAGTGATAAGGGTTAGTGATCGTGGTACAAGTGATAAGGGTAAGTGATCGTGGTACAAGTGATAAGGGTGAGTGATCGTCGTACAAGTGATAAGGGTGAGTGATCGTCGTACAAGTGATAAGGGTGAGTGATCGTCGTACAAGTGATAAGGGTGAGTGATCGTCGTACAAGTGATAAGGTTTCGGGACGTCGTACAAGTGATAAGGGTGAGTGATCGTCGTACAAGTGATAAGGGTGAGTGATCGTCGTACAAGTGATAAGGGTGAGTGATCGTGGTACAAGTGATAAGGGTGAGTGATCGTCGTACAAGTGATAAGGGTGAGTGATCGTCGTACAAGTGATAAGGGTGAGTGATCGTCGTACAAGTGATAAGGGTGAGTGATCGTCGTACAAGTGATAAGGGTGAGTGATCGTCGTACAAGTGATAAGGGTAAGTGATCGTCGTACAAGTGATAAGGGGGAGTGATCGTCGTTCAAGTGATAAGGGGAAGTGATCGTCGTACAAGTGATAAGGGTGAGTGATCGTCGTACAAGTGATAAGGGTGAGTGATCGTCGTACAAGTGATAAGAGTGAGTGATCGAGGGATTTTACAGAGAAAGTCAAGTACACACCTATTTAACCTACACAACTACTTTGCAATGGACCAAATTCACTTGGGCGTAATGTTTTGCCCATTTCAGACCACGTGTCACTCTTTTGAGAATAAGATTGTTTGTTTGAGTTGTATCCATATTCATGTGTCTTCTCATGTGCAACCGTTAAACAAAGAAATTATACTCTAGGGAATGACACGTAAACTGAAATGAAAAAGCAACTGAGACCTCCTTCGCTTGGCCTAATGCTTTCCCACTTCAGGCCTCGTGTCATTCTCTTGAGAATAAGATTCTTTGTTTGAGTTGTATCCATATTCATGTGTCTTCTTACGTGCAACCGTTAAACAAAGAAATTATACTCTAGGGAATGACACGTAAACTGAAATGAAAAAGCAACTGAGACCTCCTTCGCTTGGCCTAATGCTTTCCCATTTCAGGCCTCGTGTCATTCTCTTGAGAATAAGATTCTTTGTTTGAGTTGTATCCATACTCATGTGTCTTCTTACGTGCAACCGTTAAACAAAGAAATGATACTCTAGGGAATGACACGTGGTCTGAAATAGGAAAATAGTAGATTAGGTCTATTTGAGTTTGTCTGTTATGCACGTATTCTAAAACAACGTTGTCGATCGGAGATCTAAAATCTGAAATCTAAAATCTGAGGCATGAAATTAATTGTGGGCTTAAGCTGTGAAGTTGAATATAAAGGGGTGATTGTTTTTGTATCTTTAATGAGTAGTTCGCAACAAGTTTATATCTAAATATGCCACCACCGTTGACCGATGACCTGCGCTGGTGAATTGTCTCACGCTCAGATTCCAAATTTCAAGTCTCTGACCATCAAACATTTTTTAAAAATAGGTGTATAACAGACAGACTTGAATTTTATCGAGTTTACAAACACTGGTTGTTGATATGATTGTTTGATTATGATGCAGGAATACGCATTTGAAACGTCGGACTATCCTGTTATTTTATCACTTGAAAACCACTGTAGTCAACAACAACAGGTAGGGTACTACACCAACATGACACGGCACGGTACGGCGAGGAATAACAAAGCAAAGCGCAGTACTGTCCAGTCTGTACTGTGCAGTACAGCTGTGCACAACACAGTACTTACGGCGAAGCGCAGTACAGTACAGCACAGCACTGGCACAGCATAGCATAGCACCGCAGATTACAGCACGGAAATAGTGTAGTACGGCACAGTTTAACAGAGCACGTCATACTTCTCCACACCCAACAGTCATACCCAAGTCCCCATAAGTCTCCATACTACATCACACCACACCACGTCACGCACGTCACACCAAACCACACCATTCCACACCACACCACACCACACCACACCACACCACACCACACCATACCACACCACACCACACCATTCCACACCACACCACACCACACCACAACACGTCACGCGCGTCACACAACATTCCCTCACGCACTCACATCAAACCACAACACGTCACGCGCGTCACACAACATCCCCTCACGCACGTCACATCACATCACAATACGTCACGCGCGTCATACAACATCCCCTCACGCACGTCACATCACAACACACCACAATACGTCACGCGCGTCATACAACATCCCCTCACGCACGTCACATCACACCACAATACGTCACGCGCGACACAACATTCCCTCACGCACGTCACATCACACCACCTCGCACTACGCTACACCACATCAATTAAAACTAGAAAAGATGAAAGAATAAAATGACCCATGCTTTTTTACTCAGGCAATCATGGCAGATATCTTCATGAACGAACTCGGCGACATGCTCGCAACGAATAATTTATGCGTGGAAAGAAAAGAAAACAAGCTGCCCTCGCCGAACGACTTGAAGAGAAAAATCATCCTAAAAGGAAAAATCAAACTAAAAAAGAAGGTATTCCATAGCTGTAACGCTGTTCAAACAAAAACAGACTTGTTTTAGAGCGTTTTCTTCTTCCTGTAATCTCGAAAACTCACAAGCCACAAACAAGAACGATAAACGATAAAGACAGAAAGAAGAACCCATTTAAATGCCCCTCATCCCTAACTCAATATTTTCAGTATTGATTCTACATGAAGTAATTCTACCAGCCCACTAGATACACCGTACTGACGAGGCCCAATACAGGCCAAAACAGCTGTCCACGGCTTTTAGTTGAGCTGGCTTATTTTACGCGACTTGAAGTCGTGAAACGCCCATTGGCCCTCTTCTTCAGTCGTTTCATACAAGCCTCGTAATTTACCTATTACGCATGGTCTTATACGATTTCCGAGCCCATCCCACACGGCTTACCGCCTCATCTCTCATGAAGTAAATAGTTGAATAGCAAAATATTTTATATCACTTGAGAGATGCATCTTGACAATATTAAGGTTTATACTTCCAATTAGATATGATAATGAGTGTGACATCATAGGAGGCATTTGAGTTTATATGCCATCATTTTTAAATTTAAATACTGATTATTATGAAAAAACAAATCCGCAATACCCTTTCTATAAATCCTTAGTAAGACAATGTTGTTTTATACAGGATTATTTTACTACTCTCGTTCTCTCGTTTTCTCACTGGACTTTGAAGATGACTTCCGCTCAGGTTGTCAAAACGTCAGTCACCACCAACAACAGTCTTTCTCAAGACTACACTCACCTGGACCATTACACTTCACAACAAACTGTCAGTCACCACCAACAACAGTCTTTCTCAAGACTACACTCACCTGGACCATTACACTTCACAACAAACTGTCAGTCACCACCAGCAATAGTCTTTCTCAAGACTACACTCACCTGGACCATTACACGTCACAACAAACTGTCAGTCACCACCAACAACAGTCTTTCTCAAGACTACACTCACCTGGACCATTACACTTCACAACAAACTGTCAGTCATCACCAACAACCGTCTTTCTCAAGACTACACTCACCTGGACCATTACACTTCACAACAAACTGTCAGTGACCACCAGCAACAGTCTTTCTCAAGACTACACTCACCTGGACCATTACACTTCACAACAAGTGTTTTACTGCCCCAGAAAATTTTTGTATATTGAATACTGCCTCCAATGACATCGCACTCATTGACACATTAGAAGATTCAACTTTGAATGCATCACTCAAATCATATAAGAATATTTCGTTGCCATTCAACTATTCACTTCATGTAGAATCACTACTGAAAATACTGGGTTAGACGTCATAGACACAGACTTTCAAAGTAGAGGTCACAGGAAAAAGTAAGCGCTCTGACGTTGAAACTACTGAACAGTAGTACGGTAGTATTTGTATTGCGAGTATGGTGTACTAAAAAGTGGAATTCTTTCTGTTCGTAGTCCAGAGCACTTGCTAAATTCAGTGTTGGAGCAATGAACGTTCAGGTATGCTTTAGTATACATGTTTCGTATGGTTAGTCACGTATACATTTTATTTCAAATGTCGGTGGGAACTCTAAAATCTAGGACCGAGTGGAATTGAGGGGCACTAGGTGTTTTCTCGTTACAAATTCAAAATACACTTAGTCAGACAATTTTACGGCGCAGCTCAAAGTTGGCATTAGGTATTATTCGTTGCGAACTACTAATTAAAAAACGAACCAAAAAACAAACAAAATAACAATACTAAATAAAATAAAACAAAAACAAAAACAAAAAAATCAAACAATAAAACAAAACAAAACAAAACGAAACAAAAAACAAAACAAAACAAACAAAATACAACAAAAAAACAAAAAAAAGTTCACAGTTTACCGCCCACAATTAATTTCGATCTCAGATTTCACTGATTTTACGTTTATATACATACATGCATACATACATAGTTTATTTAAACACCGTGAAATCATCAGTAGAAAATACATTGGCAATAAAATAATTATTGAATCTATCAATAAAAAAACTATACTGAATAAAATACTGTTTTACATAATTGCCGTATAGGAATCCAATGCCATTGATTTTAAAGTAGTTCTCAATTTCGTTTTTAAATTGCTGTATAGATTTATATTTCAGAAGGATTCCATTTAATCTGCGTAAAATCTCTCTCTCTCTCTCTCTCTCTCATCGTCTCTTTTTTTATAGAACGTATCGCCAAAGCAAAGAAAAATCTCAAAAACTGCCGTTTGGCACAGCCAGGTAAACAAGTAGATTTAAAGTAGATTATTAAACGTTTTGCTCGCTACCTCGGCTCTGATTTGTTGAGCCAATCCCTGCTAGCCTGCGTTCAGACGGTATAATTTCCTCGAAATTATACCGGCCAATCAGAGTTCGCGTACGAATTGAACTGAGCGAGAGCCAATTGAGAAATCTCTTCTTATTTCGGGTCACGGGAACAAGGATATTGGCGCTGTTTCGCAGACAGCCATTTCGAGGAAAGTAGCCGTGCCTTTGCATCGAAGCGAGACGAACGGTGAGCTTGCAATGATAGAGACCTTTTTTAACACCTTGAACAATTATTCACATGTCTCTATCATTGAAGCTCACCGTTCGTCTCGTCTCGATGCAAAGGCACGGCTACTTTTCAAGATGGCGCAGTGAACTGTGAAGGGGACTATTGGTGCAATGAAAATCTTCAATGATCATTATTAATGTACTTGCTTATGTTTAAGTCTGTGTCACAGTTAACTACAACTGTTTCTGCGCAGTCTTTGAACGTGATGGCATCTTCACCCACTAGTCTCACCGGTGACAAGCTTGACGTAGGTGTCTTGAAATTCCGTTCGTTCGTTCGTTCGTTCGTTTTTTATTTCCTACCTTCCTTCCTTCCTTCATTCTTTCCTTCCCTCCCTCCCTCCCTCCCTCCCTCCCTCCTTCCCTCCCTTATTCATTCATTCGTCCGTCCGTCCGTCCGTTCGTTCGTTCGTTCGTTCTTCCTTCCTTTCTCCCTTACTTCCTTACTTTCTTCCTTTCTTGACGGAGAAGACTACTTACAACTTCGTCAAGGCTAATTATTATTTTATGCTTTTTTTATGAATCAGGTGTCAAATATCAGTAACCAACAAGAAGAGGTGTATAATACGGTATGTGTGTATGGCAGGACTTAGGTGGAAAAGTTAGCTCCCGGTTAGCTCAGTTGGTAAGAGCGTCGGTCTGTTGTGCGGAAGGTCGTGGTTCAAACCTCGGCCGGACCAACACTCTGGGTCTTAAAATAACTGAGAAGAAGGTGCTGTCTTGTAATTACATCTGCAAATGGTTAGACTTTCAAGTCTTCTCGTACAAGGCCCCGTAGGTCCCGTAGGCCCCGTCTGTCTTCACTATATAACCCTGTAGGCGAACCACTGAAGACGCATATCACAGAACATATCACAGCATAGCAAATCACATACAGTACAGCAAAGCACAGCAAAGCAAAGCCAAATCAAACATAACATTGTCTCCTCAGGTACTTCTTGAAGGAGCCATGGACAAGCTTATCGTCTACTGTAGAGCTCTTCCCTACAAGAAAAATGATGTATCCGATGATTGCTGTCAGATGTATTCATTCAGTGAATCAACCATCTATGATCTGGTTTCTGCCAACCCCAGGGGTAAATATACATATTTAGTATAATTCATGGACTTGAATATAGAGTTTCTCGCGCTGTGATTGGTCGAGCGACTAATGATTATAGAGGCTTTGCACCATCACGTGACATCACCCATGGCAGGAGGCACAATAATAGGGTATCTTTCCACTGGGAAACTGAATTCTTTCTCATGTAAATCAGATTAGACCAGATTCAATTGTTCCTGCCTCCTGTCATGGCTGCCATCATGTGATATTTACGAGGCAAAGTGATTATCGAGGGATATTTACCTCGCCGCTCGAAGACTCGTCTCTTGGTAAATATTCGTCAATAATCACTTTGCCTTCGGCAAATAATTGTTAAATATGTATCAGGGATCACTCGACACAAGTTAAAAACTTAGCATGTTTTGAGTTGTTTGCAAGTCAGTCTTCAATCTTATTCTTACTGCGCATGCTCGAGAGATAATTTTGTCGAGCATGCGCAGTAAGAATAAGGGCTATAGGTACGAGATTGAACCTCTTCGTGCTATTGTAAAAATATGCACATTTGACTTTCAAACTTGCCTGACAAATGACCTTAACAACATGCCAAAACTTAGAGTCAGTTCTTGAAACATAAGGCCAATTCTTCCATATTGTCTTTGTTAATACAGTAACTTGGTCTCACAAAAATATACTCGTAAAATGTTTGTATATTCAGAGAAAACAAACATTATATGCGCAGGCGTTATTCGCTAGTGTCGAGTCACCTACCCTACGGGTCACCGCATCTCAATGTAAATGGGACCATAGGGGCAAAATTCCTGTATATTCTTGTGTATTCTGATTGATTCCTTGGTTTTGGCTAGAATAGACCTTAACTAAATTCCTACGCGATTGATCACACAATATTGGTTTCAAGCAAAGGAGCACGTAAAAATTTGATTGTGTTGGTTTATCTTCGATTTTATCGCACGTAATCTGAGATATGACAGGCGTTCCTGGTAGTGCTTGTTTACGTGCGCGCGCTACACTTTATGGCAGGCGTTCCTTGCTTTAGTCGGGCTAGCGAATTTACTCCGAAAACCGACGAATATCTTGCGATCGTAAGCCATTCGGAGCGGTCGAAACCAAAACACTACGAGGAACGCCTGTCACATGGTGGATTGCGCGCGCTAGATAGATCAACCAAGAACAATGACTTTCTTTACATAAACAAAATTGTAATGTGCTCCCTTGTTTCAAATCAAGGCAAAATACTCCAGTTTCGAGTTCTCTGTTGCTCAAGGTTAGCCTGGATCTTGTGCAGAATATTCATGTGTTAAATTGAAGGTCCATGGAGTTGCAAAGTGCTTGTATTGTTGAAGTTTTACTTTCTTTCTTTACTTTACCGTTGGTATTTTAGTATATTGTGAGTAAAAATTGAGTATGACCTCTTCCCAATCTGAACTTCTTTTGATTAGCCTATTTAAATAAGGATGAAGCTTTCTATTTAGTTATTTGTGCTGCTTTTTTTTGGGTCGGCCCCCCTTGAATGCCATATGTTCCACCCCCCTCCCTCCCCCTCCTCCTCCCCCTCCCCACTCAATCCCGTAAAAAAATGAACGGTCTTCAAGAAAGAGCTGTTAACCCTTTGCCTGTCTTGTAAATCAGAGATGGTTTCATTATCGAAAAGACATCTGGTCAGAGCGTACCCCAAAGGATCACGGGTCGACTCATCGAACTACGACCCACAGTGGGCCTGGAATGCTGGGGTTCAGCTTGTTGCTTTAAACTTCCAAAAACCAGGTAAGAAAATGTTATATGCTGCAAAATGTAATATATGTAATATATGAACAATGTAGTTTCCTTTTAGATTGGAATAAGAACCATGACCTTTAAGATAGGAATGTGATTTTTCCTATTTTAGCCAGAAATCATAAAAGCACCAAAATTTCGTTTAGTCTCAGCTGATCGCCCATCTCAGATTTCCGACCGAAACGTTTTTTAAAATAGGCGTATACGTGGCAGTAGACACTAAAAAAACACTGAGGACGTAAAGAAACCCTGGCAGTGACCACCCTCAGTGCCTACGCTTCATACTAACCACCTCTCATGCTTGTAAATTGTATAAAAGCAATCTGTCATTCACAACTCAATGTAAAGCGCCTTTGATTATATCCATATAGAAAAGGCTCTAGATAAATCCATAAATCATCATCATCACTAATTCCATTGTTTTCAATTGTTCCTTTGCCTGTCCGAGATCTAGATTTGCACAAAATTTTTGTGCTTTTATGTTTCCTATCTAAAATCTCCCTCCCCTCTCCCCCAACCAACCACAAATAACGTAACATTTCGGTAGAATGAAAAAGAGGAAATCAGAATACTTTAGTTTTGACATCAACTACTTCTTGTCTTCATTCAAGATTCAGGCATGCATTTGAATCAAGGGAAATTTCGTAAGAACGGTGGATGTGGCTACATACTGAAACCAGACGCTCTAAGGAATAACAATCAAAGTGAGTGAGTAACAATAGGTTGTGTGCGGCAAGAATGGGCGGAGAATGGGTGGCGTATGGGTGTCATAAGATATATTAATCTTTAGCTGTTGTATCACTACTCGGGACATTCACAACAGAGCTAGGCTCCAACTAGTTAAAAGCACAAGATGGAATTGGAATTTTGAAGTTGGTTTTTGAGGAGGGAGGAAAACCAGAGAACCTGCAAAACCCTCGAAGCACAGGAGAGAACCAACAAACAACTCTACTTACATACGACATCGAGATCGGCAGGACTCGAATCCGGGTCGCATTGGTGAGAGGCGACGCATTAGCAGCGCAAGCCAACCTTGCTTCTTGTTAGAGCATTTACTAGGATAACTGTGAATAGCTCGCGGCATAAACGCGGTCGTGACACAGCAAGGCATACGCCAAACCAATATTGCGCCAGAAGAAAAACCCAGCCAATTAAATTCTAGAAAACATCACGGACACGGCAAGCATACGAAAACTGCCCCATATTGTCATATTGGGTGGCGTAACGTTGAGACGCTCACATCCAACCATTGCTACTTGGGCTGGATTCCCTGACTCGGTGTCATATGTGAGTTGAGTTTGTTATTGGTTCTCTCCTGTGCGTCACACGTTTTTATCATGATTCTTCAACCTTTTGCAAAAAAATCAACTCCTAAACCCCAATTCGAACTTAGGAGATATTCTCGACAGGAAAGGGTGAACCTCGCACTATAATGGGAACACTAATAAAAGTTTACCTGTTATATTTCAGATCGATCAGGTTATCATCCTATGATCACAGCTTCGCCTATTGGTGGAAAATCATGCTACTTTACTATTGAGGTAGAGGTCTTGTTATTTGCTTGCTTGCTTGCTTGCTTGCTTGCTTGCTTGCTTGCTTGCTTGCTTGCTTGCTTGCTTGCTTGCTTGCTTGCTTGCTTGCTTGCTTGCTTGCTTGCTTGCTTGCTTGCTTGCTTGCTTGCTTGCTTGCTTGCTTGCTTGCTTGCTTGCTTGCTTGCTTGCTTGCTTGCTTGCTTGCTGCTTGCTTGCTTGCTTGCTTGCTTGCTTGCTTGCTTGCTTGCTTGCTTGCTTGCTGCTTGCTTGCTTGCTTGCTTGCTTGCTTGCTTGCTGCTTGCTTGCTTGCTTGCTTGCTTGCTTGCTGCTTGCTTGCTTTATTTGATGGTTTTATCTTGCATCTGGCTTTTTATCAGGTCTTATCAGGTCAATACCTTCACATAGATGATGGCTGTCGACTCCCAGTACGAGTAGAAATCGATACAGTGGGGATACCAGCTGATTGCGCAACATTCGCTACAGAGGTATTTTGTACTTCATTTTGCGTTCAATGTTTTCTCATTTCAGACCACGTGTCGTTCCCTTGAGTATCATTTCTTTGTTTAACAGTTGCACATGAGAAGACACATGACTATAGAGGTTTGGACCATCACGTGATGGCAGCCATGACATGAGGCACAACAATAGAGTTGTTCTCCCCTGGGAAACTTAATTCTTTGTCATGTAAATCGATTAGACTAGATTCAATTGTTCCTGCCTCCTGTCATGGCTGCCATCACGTGATCACGTGCAAAGCCTCTATAGGTACAATTAAAAAAAGAATCTTATTCAAGAGAGAACGACGCGTGGTCTGAAAATAGCGAAAGATCATACCCAAGCAAGGTCTATTTACAACGGTTTGAATTATAAACTTATACCCCATTCACACCAAGCTTAAACATGTTTTAAAGCGGTTTAACTAAACAGGTTTGGAAAACTATCTACGAACACTGCACAATATTTGGTAAAATAATGCATGTAAATTATCGTTTGTCTTGCTCTGATAATATTATAGAAAGTTTCGTTATTTTGTAGGTTTCTAGTTTGTCAAATTATTTTCTAATGAAAACGCAGTTTAACTAAACACGTTTAGGTGTGAATGGGGTATTAGATATATAAAACTTTTTCGTGAATAATGGAAGATAGTACTTCTATCTGACGATATTTTATTGTGTTTTTCTTCCTTTCTACGAAGGTTCGTTACGAGAGACTCAACCCACAATGGAGCAACACGAAGCACATGTTTAACGTAGCGATGCCAGAACTGGTGAGTTTTACACCTCTCTCTCTCTCTCTCTCTCTCTACTACGTAATACCGCAAACCAGCGAAAATAAGTCATTATTAATTCAAAGGTCCATTCTTTCAAACAGCCCTTTATTGTGTAGGGCTTATCATAGGTAGGAGGAGTTTTTTACGTTGTATATTTAGGGGGTTTATTTTTGTTATAAGGCTTAAATTAAATCCCTCCTGGCCTAAATTATTTTAATTTGAAAAAATTAATTTAAATTAATTATATATTAATTTGTAATTAACTTAAATCCACAGTGTTTAGTTTACTTTAAAGTACTTACAGTCATCCAAAGGAACAAAACCAAACTGCTCTTCCAGAATGTGATATCTCTGGACAGCATACGACAAGGTAACGAAAGGTCGTTGAGCACTTTTCGCATGACTGTTAAAAGCTTGCAGCACGAACACGGTCGTGACGCGGCAAGGCATACGCCAGACCCATCACAGTGCACAGTTTACTCTCCATCCAATCAAATGCCCGGAACACGGCGTGGACACGGTCACGGCAATGTCACACGGCACTGCATGCAGACCAATCACATTGCGCGAGAAAGAAATACGCCAATCAAAATTCTAGAAAACATCACTGTCGCGACAAGGCACGCATACGGCGCCGACTTTTTTAGTCATTTGAAAACTGCTCTACTGCTCTATTGATTATGTGTTCAGAGCACGTCTCTTTGCCTTGAGTATTGTTTCTTTATTCACTGATAATACTTGAAAGGATGTGCTTGTAAGGTCGTGCTTGTAAGGTCGTGCTTGTCCCAATCAAAATGAACCTTTTTACCTTAGGCGTAATGTTTTCCCATTCCATACCACGTGCCATTCTCTTGAGAATAAGATGCTTTGTTTCAATTGTACCCATATTTCAATAATGTCAAGGGCGGATCCAGGGTTTTTTTTGAAGGGGGGTCTCAGGGGTAAATTTTGTGGGCTAAGGAATCCCAGTCGCATTTTTGCCACAAGAAGCCCATTTGACCTCAGGAATGACAGGGGGGTCGCGACCCCCCGACCCTCCTCCTGGATCCGCCCTTGAATGTTTCTTAACCAACCAGAAGCGTTATTGTTATGTTCCATTATCTTGTGGTTAGAAAATCAATTCTGATTGGACAAAGAACAATAGAAAATTTCTGGAATATATATAAGTGCCCACGGTTTTTCGATTCGGACTGTAAACAAAAAAATTATACTCTTGGTAATGACACGTGGTCTGAAATGGGAAAACATTACGCCCAAGGTAAATTGTCCCATTTCACGGACCAATGCTCCAGTTTCGGGTTCCCTGTTGCTCAGGGTTAGCCTCGACTTTGTGTAGAATGTTTATATGTTCCAGTGAAGGTCCGTGGAATTTCAACGTGTTTGTATTCTAATGTTGTGCATTCTTTACTTTACCGTTAGGCCCTGGCTAAACGAGGAAACATGTTTCCCTAAATGTTTCCTAAGGTGGCAAAACTGTCAGGGAACATCGGGAAACAATGTTTCCATGCGTCTTGGAAACATGAAACGCACAGCAAAACAATTTTTTGCGTCTTGGAAGCAAAATTTGTTGCACGCAGCAAATGTTTCGCATGAGGCTAAACTGGGAAACATCGAGGTAACATTTGCGCGGTAAACAAGTTTCTGGAAACATGTTTCCTCGTTTAGCCAGGGCCTTACTATTTGAGAATATTTAGATACTGATTCGAGGCTAATCCTGAGTAAATGAGTCTGTAATCAAGAAGCAGAGTTAATTTGGAAATCGAAAAATGTCTTTATCTTGATCGTATTCTATATATTCTATCCTTCGCTTCAGGAATTCGTTACATTCAACTGCGAACACCTACAGGAGTACTCACAAGTCACAGTGGTCTGTTTGTTAAGATCAGGCTACAACAGTTCCAACAAGCTTCGTATCAAGTGAAAGGAACGTCGAGAGAGAGACTGCTTACCATCTAGGTGGTGTACAGAAAACAAATTTTTCTTCTGCAGGCAAAGTAGTCCAGAACTAGACACTTTCTTCGGTGACAAATGTTTGTTTTTATTAGCCCAAAGGTTTGGTTTCAGGGTTTGATCTGTAAGTTAGCCGTGCCCTGACTTAGATCAGCCCAGAGGTTGTTTCAGGGTTCGATCTGTGAGTTAGCCATGCCCTGACTTAGATCAGCCCAGAGGTTGTTTCAGGGTTCGATCTGTGAGTTAGCCATGCCCTGACTTAGATCAGCCCAGAGGTTGTTTCAGGGTTCGATCTGTGTGTTAGCCGTGCCCTGACTTAGATCGGCCCAGAGGTTGTTTCAGGGTTCGATCTGCGAGTTAGCCATGCCCTGACTTAGATCGGCCCAGAGGTTGTTTTAGGGTTCGATCTGTGAGTAAGCCATGCCCTGACTTAAATCAGCCCAGAGATTGTTTCTGGGTTCAATCTTTGGCCAGATATTGTCACTTTCAGAGTTCTATCTGTGAGTTAGCCGTGCCCTGACTTAGATCAACCCAGAGGTTGTTTCAGGTTTTGATCTGCGAGTTAGCCATGCCCTAACTTAGATCAGCCCAGAGGTTGTTTCAGTGTTCAATCTGTGAGTTAGCTATGCCCTAACTTAGATCAGCCCAGAGGTTGTTCAGGATTCTATCTGTGAGTTAGCCATGCCCTAACTTAGATCAGCCCAGAGGTTGTTCAGGATTCTATCTGTGAGTTAGCCGTGCCCTGGCTTACATCAGCCCATATAGGTTGTTTTAGGATTTTGTGTGAGTTAGCCATGCCTTGACTTAGATAAGCCCAGAGGTTCCAGGGTATCGACGAAATCCGTTTGAAAAACGTTGAGAGTTAACTATATGACAGTTGTGAATAACAAACCAATTATACAGACAGCATTACCAATCATCCTCGATTCTCACGTTGTGAAAATCGTTTCTTAAAAGTGATTTTTGTACATATACAGTATACAATTACATATGTACAATTTTAGAGAATTCCATTTCGACTACCCAGTATGTATGCATGGTAAGGGCCGGGTTGAACTTGCACACCCTTGTCACACTGTATTATATTTATATTTCCATATTTCAGAGACCATATAATAAAGATCAATAATCAAGTATGTGTTTTAGTAATATCGAGTAGTAAAGTGCCACTTCCATTATACACTTTTTTCTAATAACATTGTCGGTCCGCGAGATCTGAAATGGGCGATCCGAGACTGAACGGAATTTTTGTGCTTTCATGTGCTCTTACTAAAACAGCCGGTAGATAGAATCTTAGTCTAGTAGACCCCTTGCGGTATGTCGGCATGCAGCTCAATTGGGAGGGCATAACAATAGCTTTCCAATTCCCAGCAAAGGTAGCCCAAGCTTGGTTCCAGTGGTGTCCTGTTATAAGGAAATGTATGGGGATTCATCAAAACTTTCAATAAAATCATTGAAACGTGAAATCATTGAGAAATAGCACTTCTTTCGCTGTGCGTGGTTATTTTTTGAATTTAGCCCGTTTTAAGATTTTTCCCCCCCACCAGTAAGTTAAAACGGGTTGAAATTCATTTCCAAATTGAGCTGCTTCGACGTCACATGCAAGGGGTCCAGGGTCCGAAATTAACTTTTGAGCAAATTGGTCCTTTGGACAACCATGTTCCGTTTCTAAGGCGTCCAAAGCAAAACGTACGAGTCCCACTTGGACAACATTTTGTAGAGCCTGGATGACAATGGTCAGCGGTTAGCAATAATGAAAAAGATGTAATCTCGAATTTTTGAAAGTTTATCAGTTGAAAAATGAACTTTTTAGGTTTTAAGCAGAAATATAATTTAGAATCATATTCGGACTTTACGGGCTCTTTTTTTTTTATAAAAGAAAACACCTTGGCAAAAACATAGGTCGTCAGAAGGACAACCACATTCCAAAATCTAGTCGTCATTTGCAAATTTTAGTCGTCCCTGACGACTGGACGACCGCTAATTTCGGAACCCGGGGTCTATAAGAATGAGACTATGTCTGGAGAAAAAAAGAGTACCGAATGTAAAATGATCTATAGGTAATATGCCCTAGTCTCCTTTGCTGCCATTCTTAGTGTCGGTCCAAAATTAGTGGGGAGGGAGTGGAGACTAATAATACCCTATCCCTTAGTAAGAAGGCAAAACAACTCGATCAACGAGACAAGCTTTTTATTTCATTGACTCAAGAATACAGCTTCTGTGTGGTCACGTTAAGCCCAGTCAGTAGAGGGCTTGGCAGGCTGTTCCTGCATAGTGACAGAGGTACCCCAATCACCATGTGTCTGCAGTTCATCAGCACCCCATTCCGATGATGGAGCTACCTTATCCCAGTCCTTGGTTGGGGCAGTGAAGGTGGTGGGCTGTGCTGGAACGCCACCAGGGACAGTCTCTGCTCCCCACTAAAAAAAGAAAAAATAAATTGCTTTAGTACTTTTAACACAAGTGAGTTTAATAAATATTGGAGAGAGGGTTTTCCTGTTCAAATTCTAATTATCCCTGCAAGCAGCACAAATCTACAAACGAGCGTGCGCTGCGCGTGAACGCGTTAGTGCAGTTTTCGTATGACTGTGAAAAATTCACGGCACGAACACGGCCATATGACACGGCAAGGGATACGCCAGACCAATCACATTGCACGAGAATTTACTCTCCATCCAATCAAATACCCGGAACACGGCTTAAACATGGCGCGGACATGGTCACGCCAAGATCACAGCACTTTTAGACCAATCATATTGCGCGTGAAAAAAATCAGCCAATTAAAATTCTAGAAAGTATCACGGTCACGGCACGTCACGCTTACGGCACTGAGCTTTTGACAGTCATGCGAAAACTGCACTATATTCTCGTGTAGGTGAATATAACAGCATAAGACCTAAATTGCCGGATTTATTATATTTTCTTGTGTCAAAATACTAAAAATGGTTAGCTGGATAAATCTAGGGAAAATTCACTGACGAGGTGAACCACTTCAAGATTTTTTCAATTTGCATGTGCATTTAGGAATGCATTAAAGTAGCAAAGGTACATGGAAAACTAATCTAACCATTTATTTGATTTAATAATAAATAAATAAATAAATAAATAATAATGGGATTTAGCAGTGGCATTTCTACAGAGTAGCTCTTCGTCCACTGTAATTCCAATTGGAATTTAGGAGTTTATTTTTGTGGAGGGAGGAAAGCCAGGGAACCCAGAAAACCCTCAAAGCACAGGAAAGAACCAACAAACAACTCTACTCACATACGACACAGGAGAGAACCAAAAAACAACTCTACTCACATTCGACACAGGAGAGAACCAACAAACAACTCTACTCACATACTACACAGGAGAGAACCAACAAACAACTCTACTCACATTTGACACAGGAGAGAACCAACAAACAACTCTACTCACATTTGACACAGGAGAGAACCAACAAACAACTCTACTCACATTCGACACAGGAGAGAACCAACAAAACTCTACTCACATACTACACATGAGAGAACCAACAAACAACTCTACTCACATACTACACAGGAGAGAACCAACAAACAACTCTACTCACATACTACACAGGAGAGAACCAACAAACAACTCTACTCACATACTACACAGGAGAGAATCAACAAACAACTCTACTCACATACTACACAGGAGAGAACCAACAAACAACTCTACTCACATACTACACAGGAGAGAACCAACATACAACTCTACTCACATACGGCACCGAGTTCAGCGGGACTCGAACCTGGGTATTGCATTGGTGAGAGGCGAGCACTCTCACCACTACGCCACCCGTGCTTCCCTTGATTTACTTGAAAGTAGCATTTAGGAGACTTTATTACCTCAGTGATTCCAGCAGCTGATGTAGCCCAGTCAACTTCTGGAGCAGAAGGCTGATCTGCAGCCAGTGCGCCTGGTGCAACAGTAGCAGCACCACCCCACTCAGTGTACTGCTCATCATGTTGGTGAGCAGCTGCAGCAGCTTGTTCTTCCTTCTCAGCCTGAAAGTGACGAGATAAATTAGTTAAAACAGAATAGAAATGTTAAAATATAAAATAAATAAAAATAAAAAATAAAATAAATGGGATTTAGCAGAATGAGATTGGAATTTTTTGTTTTGTGTGGTCATAATGGGCACATTGTTACATGTTTTCCTCGCAGATCCAGGAAAGTTAGATTGGGGGGGGGGGCATGGTACATACTTCAAAAAAGACCTTTCAAACCTGTGTCAAAGCTAAATCTTACTATAAAATAAATAATTTTTAAAATATCAGAAAATTTATTGAAACTATTATGTTTGGGAGTTCAGACCCCCTTGGACCTGCCATTGCACTCCTCACTATCACTAACAAACTTTACTAAAAAAAGAAAGTGCGCATTACAGGGCTCAAAATAGCAGCCTGCCAATGGCCAAATGACAGGCCAAATTCCAGGTTTGGCAGGCAAAAATAATGATGCACTGCCAAATGAATAATAAAATGGCATGCAAAATTTTACTGGAATGACCTGCTTTATCTACTATGGCCGGCTACATTTTTTTCCATTTTGAGTCCTGCATTAGGTTTTGCAGAGGGAGGAAAACTAAAGAACCTGGAGACAAATACTTGAATCAATAGAGAGACTCAACAAGCTCTACACACGTGATGCCAAGTCCAGGAATTCCAAGACCCAAAGGGGTGAGAGGCGAGTGCATTACTGCTACACTAAATTATGCTTGATACTCTAGCATTTCAATGACAAATGGCCCAAACAAACACACTCTTTTGCACTATACACCACAATTACCTCTTCTGGATCTCTGTAGAAGTACAGATCAGGCATAACGTCCCATGGAATCTGACGACTGATGCTTCCACGCATGCGCAACACTTCACGAGCCAAAAGCCAGAACATCAATCCAATGGAATGCACACCCTTGTTGTTGCATGGGATTGCGACATCAACGTGGCTGAGAGGAGAATCGGTGTTGCAAAAAGCAATGACGGGGATGTTGACGTATGAGGCTTCAGTGACAGACTATTGATAAATAAAACAAGCTTTTTTATTACCAGCATATCAAATATTAATATACAATAGACCTATCCCGAATTCGCTTGACTGACCACGAAACAATGGCTTGAAGTCGAGACTGAACTTGATTCTTTTATTCATCAAGTTCAACCTCGACTTGAAATCATTGTTTTGTGACCAGCCAGGCGAATTCGGGATAGGTCTATTGCATACATTGATATTAAAATGGCTAGGAGAAAGGAAGGAAAATGCAGGTAAAATTTTGACATAGCAATTTGTTTTCTCGTTATAAAATTAACTGCAACAACTTTTGCTTTTTGAAAAAAATCTATCTAGCTAATTACAAGACATTTGAGATTATTTAGATAAGGCTAAAATTGCTCTCTAAATGAAAACAAATATTTCATCATAATCATGTGTTATGACGTCCAATCTCATTAAAAACTGCATCAAACATTAATTCAATCTTTATGTGACTTATGTGCAAAAAAGATTTTCAATCGGATAAAACACGCTTATGCACCAGCGTTCCAAACGTGGAAGGTAGCGGTCAAGCGTGAGGGGGTCCAGCCACCTTAACGGTCACTTGTCTGTACTGGTGAGCAAATTTTTATATTTATTTTAAATTGGTGATTCTTTTTAGCTATTTGTTAAGAACTGAATGAAACGATGTATAACCAGTGTGTCACGAAATGTATTTTTATTACGATTTCTCGAAACAGGTTGTAGAAATTTTGTTTGCTCACCAGTATATTTCACCCATGGGAATCAAGATGTTCATTCATTTGCTCTCAGTGAATTAATCAGCACGTGATTACTGAGCTGCAAAGGGACTATTGAAAAAATGAATACTGTCATAAGCAAGGATGAAGATTTACTCACCTGATGGTCAATTCTAGGATCACAGACAATCAGAAGACGAGGCTCTCTGAATGCAGCTTGGATCTGGTTAGTGAATGTACCAGGGGTGAAACGGCCTGCAATAGGGGTAGCACCAGTATGGGAGGCATACTTGAGAATAGCACGCTGACCATAGGGCCTGGCAGAGATGACACAGACATCAGCAGGGTTCTCAATAGAGACAATGATACGTGCGGCCAAGAGAAGCTTTTCATAAGTTTTTCTTATATTGATGATGTGGACACCTTGGAAGAATTAGAATAAAATAGATTAGGAACAAGTAACTAAGTGATGGCGGAGATAGGAAGTAAATTACTAGTTTTGTTAAAGAAAGATTTAGGACTCAAATAAGTTAGTAAAATGAGTTGATTATGACACTTTTCACAAACAAAGCAGACCTCTTGTTCTTGTTAAACATGCTTTAAACGTGGTTTTTTTTTTATTTCACATCATTCCCTAGAGTATAATTTCTTTGTTTAATCTTTAAAGGTTAAACAAGAGAAGACCATGAATATGAATCATGCAACTCAAACAAAGAATCATATTCTCAAGAGAATGAAACGTGGACATCTGGAGAAAACATTACATCCAAGCTAAGGAAGGTGTATTCTACATACCATCTGGTTTTCTTTTGTAAACATAATGTTCCATTTGGAAGTTGGCATTATTGGCTCCCAGATGGACACCAGCAGTAAGGAACTTCACCACATCTTCTTCCTTCAACTGCAAAACTTCTAGACCTCCAGACATTGTGCTTTGTTATACCTTTATTAAGTTACGGTGGACAACCTGGAGAAAATCAACAGAAACCTTACTGTATACCCCATTCACACCAAGGCTTAAACATGTTTTAAAGTGGTTTGACTAAACAGGTTTGAAAAACTATCTACGAACACTGCACACTATTTGGTGAAATAATGCATGTAAACTATCCTTTCTCTTGCTCTGATAATATTTTAGAAAGTTTCATTATATTGTAGGTTTCTAGTTTCTCAATTTTTTTCCTAATGAAAACATAGTTTAACTAAACACGTTTAGGTGTGAATGGGGTATTAGAGTACGGACACTTTGCTACGATTGTAGTTGAAACGCGACCTGAGATGCCGGATGTCTCGTTTGCCAACCAGCATTTCAACAGCTGTCAATCAAATATGTGAAAAAACAAAATCTTGAGAGAGATTTTTAACTGAGTCCAAGATTTTAATCCCCCGTTGTCTTAAAATCTTTAATTTAGTCTGAAATCTCCCTCCAGATATTCCCTTTTTCCAGTTCTTTGATTGACGACCATAAAAAAAAAACATTTTATAAGAGATTTTTAAATGAATTAAAATCTCCTCTAAAATCTCTCTCGAAATATTCCTTTTATTATTTCAGTTCTTTGCCTGATGGTGGTCAAAATGCTAGATACAGTGAAAACTTTAGACTATCAGGAAAGAGCAGAATCAGTTGTACGTAGGTCTTGCCCATAAAACACAGGAGAGACTTTTGATCAAAAAATGATACCCCCCTCCCCTTTAAAGTATATATATAAAGATACTTGTTTCTCAGTTTTATTTGTGTTCTAGTTGACGTTTAATTAGTTTATAAGGACACAGTAAAAAAATAACGTTTATATCAAAGACAAAGTAGAGGTTTTAAGACAATAACTTCGTAAAAACGAAAATTCGTGAATCATCTTAGAATCACAACATGTGCAGAGAGGACGTGACAAAAAAGTGTTGAAAAACATAACTTTTGATGTGTCTTTCGTCCTAAAACGTCGCAAATAGATAAAATAATGATTACTCTTTGTAAATGGACTATTAGTTGGAGTCATGGAGCTTTTATTTAGGTAGAAATAATATTTTATTTGGAGGTATTTTACTTACTCGCCAACGACACGAAGGTCAAAAGGAAAGAGGACGAAGAAGATGAACACGTGCAAATAAGGGGGCGCCCAACCAGTCATGCAGGGCCCTGACTAAAAACATTAGGGAGGGGAGGGAAAGTAGAAATATCAAACTTATAAATTTCAAGCTAGTTCAATCAAAAAATGTAATTTAAAAGAACGCGAAAGCTTTCGCTATTCATTACATTAAAAAACTATTCTTAAATGTCTTATTCCTGGTAAACCCTAAATATTTTTTGAGCTTGAATATTTTTGTCTTCACCCTCCCCTACTAGAGGAACAATATTTCGTTCCCAGACTTACTCATATTTCAAAATGGCGGCCGAGGTGAAGAAGAAGATTTGTTGAAATTTTAAGAGATTTATGCTTCGTTGATAAAGAGAAAGCTATTTATTGGTCTAGCAGATAAGTAGGTCTTCTGTTTCTTTAAGTAATGATGTCAAGTTTACGTTTCGCAAGGTTTGCAAAGGAGTTCATGAATTATGGAGTTGGGAAAAGAAGCTCCTTGTTATCTTGTCCTGTATCTAAGAGATTCTGCTCCTCTGCACCAAAGCCCTCGGATAATGATTCTAAAGTAGTCACTAAAACACTAAACTCAGATAGCAAAACTGTGGAAGGAGTTACTAAAGTCATCGAGCTTGCAGAGAAGCCAATTCAATCTAAACAAGTTGCTAAGTCTGTTCCTTCTACTCATGTTGTCAAGTTTGAGCAAGCTATGAGTCAAGGAAAAACGCGGGAAAACTTCATCGAAGTCCTAGAAGCATTCACAAAGGATAATCAACCACGACGTGGACATATGGAGCTTTTGAAAACTTCCTTAGAATATATGGAAAAATTTGGTTTGGAAGGAGATCTGGAAGCTTATAATGCTATGTTAAATGTTTTTCCAAGAGAAAGATTTAAAAATAGAACTCTTTTTGATGCAATATGGCCTAAAATGCACCCTCAAGTTGATCTCGCACTTGAAATTTTAACCAAGATGGAGGAAAATGTTATTAAACCAAGCTTAGAGACTTATGATCTTTGTGAAGAGATCTTTGGTAGAGCCAGTCAGCCTGTTCAAAAGTGCCGTAGACTTGCTTTCTGGCTGACAAAGCTTGAAGAAATGTTTCCTCATCCATTGCCTCATGTCTTGCCTGAAGATGAAGTAGAGCTTAGCAAGTTAGCATTAGAAAGAATGACGAAGGATCCAATCCCTATTTTAATTTATCAGGTAAAAAGTTCATAAGGAAAACATCAGTTCATTGATTCATACATCAGGGAGTCAGGTACCCTGGGTGCCAGAAGCCGTGTGGGACTTGGGACATCTGGCACCCAGGGTAGGAGTCAGGATGGCGTGGTGCCAAAATACTCTCCTCTCACCCCTGAGGTCCAGTGTTCATATCACAGTCACCCCATTAAATTAACTTTGCTTATAGAGAGTTACACCTGACAGTAATTCAACTGATAAACTTGTGGTCCTCTGTTAACATCTCTATTTAATTAGAGACGGGGCCGCCATTAACATGATCATCCGAGCCATATGAAGGTCTAACCATTTGCAGATGTAATTACAAAGGTAGTACGTTCTTCTCAGTTATTTTAAGACCCTGAGACCCAGCCGAGGCTTGAACCATGACCTCCCGCACAACAGACAGACACTCTTACCAACTGAGCTAGCTGGGTGGCCCATATGAGCTGAGTTGGTTGGTTTTCTTTCTTACTCTGAGGGTTTTTCCGGCCCTCTGGTTTTTCCTCCCTCCACTTAAATCAATCCTGACTAATTTGAACTTCAGGGTCATACAGTATATGGGCTGTGTACCAGCTGGCAGAGCTGGCATCTTCGCATGTTTTCAGTTCGACCCTGTTGAGCTGCACCACTGCTGTACTTTGGGGTGGTGATAAGCATTAACAAGTTTTTATTCGTTCCTTCATTTATTCAATCATGAAGAAAATGTGCAAATATACTGCTTGAAGTATGCTTTTTTATGGTTTATTAGTTCATTTATTCATTCAATCATGAAGAAAATGTGCAAATATACTGCTTGAATTAGGCTTTTTTTATGGTAGAACATGAAAGACGTGTTAGGAAAAGCATGACACATATCAGAGCGCTTCTCAGCACTTCTCAAGTTAGTGTTCTGTCAATCCACAAGTGCTTTATTTATCAAACAAAACAGCTTTTTATGCGCTTTGTTCAGTAATAAAGCACGCCAAAAGTGATGTGAGCACGTAAACTTAGGAAGAGAAGCACAGTAGGCCAGTTATTCTATAATTCATTCTTTTTTTTTTAATCTCATCTCAAATCATACATACACTGAATCAGATTTACATCAAATACAACCATAGACTAAATGCAAAACCCACCCCAATTCATTCTATTTTCTTTCTTATTCTCAGGAAGGAAATGAAGAGAAAGGTATAGATTTTATTGTGGGTTCTCAAACCTTGAATCAAAGATCAATACTAGAATCGTATGATGCAGAAAAAACAGTTTATGTTGAAGGACCTCACTTTGTCTGGATAAGACGCCTAAAAAGACATTTTTATACTTTACGCTCACATGGATGTGAAGGAAAAGAAGAAGAAGACCTTGAAGATGGTGAAGGTAATGTGAACTTGATAAAAAATGTGTATTGTTAATTCACCTTTTTGGTGCTCGCCATCATGTGCTGCATCACGTGGCATAAATAATATTGGATTGTACCAAAAAGTCACCAGTCACCAAAACGTTTGGACATTTTTCTTGGATTCCTGTACTAAATAATGTACTGGCTTTCCAACAAATTATTTACTTGACTTGATTATCTGTTCCTCTAAAAAGCAGTAAGAAAAGCTTCGATCATGTTAAAAAAATGATATTTTGCTTGTACTTAGAGAGCTAACTAAACAAATCAAGTAAATATTAAATTGTTTAAAAGCCAGTACATTCATACAGTATGTGTGCGGTACCAAAATCCAAGAACACTGTCCAAACACAATCTAATCCAATCAATCACAAAACAATCGATCTTCAATAAATACAATAAAATGTGATCTCCCATGAAAAAAAGGGACATTTTTATGTCTCAGCCATACAGTACTGAGTAACAGGAAGTTGATAAGTATAATTAATACAATTACAACGACCAGGCTTTAGTTTAACAAACGTTTCAGCAGTCCTGCTACCATCATCAGTGTAAGGAATGGATACTTATAAAGCTTCACTGCCGTTATCGATATTCTGCGAACTCAGAAATTTCAAAAGCTTCTTGTGAACTTGGTTTATCACTGCTGCCAGTCAAGGATATAAAGGTACAAGCTGATTATTTTTGATTGACAGCAGTGAAAAACCAAATTTCATCATGCAGCTGGAAAATACCGAGTTCACAGAATATGGAAGACCGCAGTAAATAACTACAATTAACACTGTTTAGTTCTTAGTTGAAGTTTCACCTGATTGTACTTTTAATAGGTGCTGTCTTGGCTGTATGTATGACCAACACAAGCTGTAGTCAAGAGACACTTCAACAGTGGATATCAAGACTACAAGACCAAACACCAAACCTTGCCAACATCAAAGTCATATTCAACCTTCACACAACAGAACAAGGACATTAATTTATAATAATTATTATGAATTTGAAATATAAAAAGATGATTTCTTGGTTCAGGGTGATGGTAAAAGGGGATAGTATTTCTTAATCTGTAATGGACTGTTCATTTTTCAACAGGGAGGAGGGTGGGATTTGAGTCATGACCCACACAAGAAATCTTGCTTATTTTTCTGTTGCATAAAAATCTCCCCTTGTTCTTCATTCTTTTTTTTTTTTTTTTTTTTTTGGTCAAAGAGCTGTGTCACTAGGGTTGCTTTTGTGCCTGATCTTGGACACTCATCCCACCTCAGTAATAAAGCACGCAGGAAGTGACGTAAGCACGAAAGAAGTGTAAGGAGAAACACGAGCCGTTGGCGAGTGCTTCTCACACTCCTTGAGTGCTTACGGCGCTTTCTAAGTGCTTTATCACTGAACGGAGCACGGAAAAAGCTGTTTTACTCGTTTTATCATATAATTTCTAATCTTATTTCGGTATTCAATTTATTTACGCAAAAAGAAAGACGATCACAAGATCTAGCAGCACTTCGCGCGCGTGGATGACGTCAGCACTTTGCTCCGTTCACTACTAAACACAGTTTTTGACCAAACAGCGGATGAGTACTGTAACTGACTATATAATAAATAAATATATAATTTGATATATACACTGCTGATATGTTTTGCGAGTTTGCGGACAAAAGGGGTCAAGGGCAGTATGGCCGTTTCTTGGGATTCTTCAATAAGCTTACCATTCTCAGCGCAAGCCAACGCAAGAAAAAACTCAAACCTTCGGTAGTAGGATACAAACACTATAAGTGTGTTACATAAATACCACTAAATACTGCTAAATTATGCTAATCCTATTGTTTTCTATTGTTTAGTTAGCAATGTTTACTACTTTATAGTACACTCAACAAAATTACTCGACTCTGATTGGTCGAGAGGAGTACAATTACAGCGTTAATTGTACTCCGTAGGAGTACCGAATTAAGTCGCTATGGCAACACGGCCAAAACAATGTCAAAACAATTATTTTCTATCATTTTGTACTTAAAAAGCATAAATACAATTTTAAAGCCGTAAGAACTAATCCTTTTTATGCATTTCAGTTGCATGATGGACTGGAAATCGGCCGCCAAATAGACAAAGATGAACGGCGTCGCTTCGCATTTTTTACTGAAATTTTGTTGAGTGAACTATAAACAAAAAATCGCACGATCTTCTCGTACAATTTGGAATTAATAGACACTCGTAATGTTTTGAAAGTCCTTTAATTGTACTCGCCTAAAGACTCGTGCAATTACAAGAACTTTCAAAACATTACTCGTGTCTATTAATTTCCAAATTGTACTCGAGATCGTGCGATTTCCTATACAAATAGCGCAAAATGTTGCAAACTTTTAACGTTCGTACTCTACTACGCGTAATTTGAATGATAAAGCTTTACTGCGCCGTTTTCGAGTTACGTAACTCGCTTTTGATCCGAACGATGCTTGTCATCGAGTTCCGCACAGTTGTGAAAGTGGGCGTTGTCTCAGCAAAATGGGTGTGTCCGAGCGCGTAACTCGAAAAGTGCGTAACCCGATTTTTTCTCTCCCTCGTGCAGATGAGTCTTTTCAGTGTCAAAAAACACAGTGGCTCTTACCGACTGAGTAAAGGGATTATTTAGACAGGATGGTGTATACCTGGTACCTAACACCAGTTATTTCGTCACTTTAGAAACCAGTTCTTCCAAGCGCAGAAACTAAAATGTACTGGCCGTTTATTAGACTGCGAGCAGTCCCACTTTTCCTTCCAGCCTCTGTAAAAACGAGTGTTTTGGGATTCCTGTGGACGCGCGCGGAGATTGGAGTCAAGGCCTTACTGAGTCCGTGGAGGGAAAGAGTAGGACCGCTTGCGCGCAGTCTAAGCTAGCTTTCTAACTCGAATTCATGATTGTTTAGTAGTATACGAATTTGTTAGCATATAGCAGAATTCATCGATTCTAAGACAGACATTTACAATTTGCAGCAATCGCTGTCTGTTCCATGCTGTATATCAAAAACACATTTTAGCTTGTCCGACGTAGCAACAGTAGCTAGGGAGGCCGAGAACAATGATTGCGGGATCGGTGTAATAAAATCGGGTCCCTAGATTTAGAACATTGTGGTGACCTTGAAAGTAATGGAAAATGGCAGTAATTATCGTATGGCACACCAGATCATTTAGTTCATACCAACACGAGACATTCAGCAGAGCTCATTTGAAGAACATCAATGGGGAACCTTTGGAATCTGCTGTACTTGCTGTGGTGTCTAGCGAAAACAAGTTATTCGTTTGTAAATAAATTCTTCAACAAAAACATTCTCGCTGTCTTCGTTGTTTGTGTGTATGTGTGGGAAGGCTTCCAGGGTTGTCACCGACTTACTTCATCACTGTATTAACCGACCCCTCCCCACAAACAAACCAAAAACATACCAATTCGCTAAACAAACCAGTATATTTATTTCTATTTCTGTTCAGCCTTCCAGTGATAACGGACAGGCTATGTCAATAGCCAAATTCACAGTTTAATTAGATTACAAATTTGATAATCAGTACAATCAATTCGAGTGTGCTGTATAAAGTAAACACTGTATATAGTCTGTATATACCGATATATTCCCAAACATTGATACAACAAAACATGACGGAGTAATAAAAAAGATAATAAAAAAGTTAGAGATTTTGTAGGTTATTTTCCTCTCACCCACGCACTCTTCAGAGCTAAGTTATTCGTTGGTTTGTAGATTCGTGCTGCTTTTATCTGTCTTGGGGCGGCTGGAGGCAATGAAGGGAACTCCATCTCATTCCTGGTTTTCTGGCTTCCTTCCTTCTTTACTGGGGCTGAACTACTTTGTAAAGAGCCCCACGCACTATCAAGAGCATTCAACTTCTTTCCACCACTCTTTGGCAACGGTTCCCCATTTTGTTTAGCGAGGACTTTTGCATCGTTATAAATTCGTAAGAGTTCCTTTTGTTTCTCATGGTCAGGAAGCAAGGTCACTAGTTCATGAAATATTAATGCAAAATTCGGTCCAAAAAGTGCAGTACAGTCGTTATAATAAGCCTCCGCAGAGCACTGCCCTTGACGGAATTTTCCAGAAAGTTGTTTAAACTGGACAAACTTCTCCGCATCGTGATTTAGCAAAACCTTGACATTTCCTATCAAATTTTGGTTTCTCAGTTGATTGTCTTTAGCATCAGGTTTGCTGTCTTTTTTCTCGTTGTTGGTCACTGCTTTCGGTTTTTCCTTGGGCAAATGAATGTCGTCAACTTTTTCGCTGAATTGAAAGCTATTTTGAGGGTTATTTCCATTGGTAATTTGCTGTGGCTGAGAGGACAAACTGGACATAAAGCCAGGAGGCGGTCTTATTTGTGAAGTTTCCGAGGGTCCCTTTGCAGCAAGCGAGAAACCCGGCGGAATATTATTTGGTTGGGATGTCGTGGGTTTTCCGAGACTTGGAAAATCTTCAACATTACCCAAAGATTTATTCTTCTCACCAGCGGAACCATTCTTTCTTGGTGGCTTTGAAACTTTGGTATTACTTTGATCACTCACTGGTGCAGTATTCTGCTGGGGTTTTGAAGACTTTTCAAGGGTCGGGAAATCGTCATTGTTGTCCAAAGGCTTCTTCTTCGAACCTTCTGGCTTTCGTGTAGTCTTAGGTGAACTTTGGATGTTTGTTTTAACGTCGTTTGCTCCATTCTTCTGGGCTTTGGAAGATTTTTCAAGTGTTGGAAAATCGTCCAAGTTGTTCAAACTTTTAGCCTTCTTGTTGGGCTTTTCGATCTTTCTCGTAGACTTGGGAGAAAATTGCTTTGTATTTGGGACATTATTGGCTACTCCATTCTGTTGTACTTTTGAAGTATTTCCATCGAGAACTGGAAAATCTTCCAGATTATTCAAGCCTTTTGCCTTCTTTATATAAGCTTCGGTTTTTCTTGTAGAATTTGGAGACGGTTTGGGGCTGCTATTTTGAGAGGTCTGAGGAGCTGGAATTTCTCCATTTAGTAAAGGAAAATCGCCTTCAGGTAGTAGAGCTTGCTTGCTTTCATTGGTAGGATTTTCTGATGTCTTATTCTGATGTGAAGATGGATTATCTTCTGTTTTCGCCAGAGACTTCTCTATGGCAGCCTGTACGTTTTTATCTTCTTGCCTGCAAAACATAAAAATAAAATTAACCATTAAATATAGAAATTGGTTGTGCAGCCATTGGTTGTACAGACTTGGTTGTGCAGCCATGACCCTTTTCTTTGAGCCACAGGACACTATTTCCTTTTCAACGAATATTGAAACTCTAAATCAATCTTAAAAGGAACCTTTGCTTGTATTTTGTGGGAAGTTTGTACACTCTTACAAAGCCTCTACACTAAGAATTACAATCTATACAATACTCAACTCAATTTTTTTACACATATACACCTAATTGAAAAAACGTTGTTGGATTCAAAAAAAGGTCATATCATCAAAGCTAAGACCGAAGGGGAGCATGGGAAGACAAACAATTATGCTAATTTCATGCATATTGCAGTTTACCCTTCCTGTGCACATTTTATGCAACATGGCTTTGGCATGTTGTTAATCTAGGTCGACCGACTATGCTCTACTGTGCATTTTTACATGTCTATATGCAAATATAATATACATTTTGGAGTACCCAACCCGACTTCTCCAACCCGACTATGTTTTTTCGATTTTCAATTAGGTGTATATAGCAACAAAAGTAAGAGAGTGAGACAGAGGAAGTGGTGCCAGATGTGATAGTTTAGCCTGCAACTTCTTAGGACATACAAATAAGAATTAAAGATTGAATAGCTACAAACAACCTTTGACTTACCTGGTGTTACTAGTATTACGTCCCTTTCCTCTGTTACGTCTAAACCTTTGCTCACCAGCTTGAACTTCATTATAATCTTGTCCAGTTACAGTCCATCCTTGCGTAGATGGACGATTGAACACAAGATCAACTTCCAACTGCCTCGCTTGCCTCACTTGAGCTTTGGTCATCTTTTGTGAATGCTTTGAAGCAATGTGAGCTTGTAAATCAATTTCAGAACGAAATACCGAAGTATACTGTTCATATTTACACATGTCTTCTTCACAAAGGAAATGCTCATCACGGAAGTGATCCCTGAGGTTAACATAATCTTGGAAATACAACTGTTTTCCATCTTTCTCACATATATGACACCAAAAGTGATTCTTGCAGAGATGACGATGAAGGTAATCATCATCAAGAAAGCGCTCATCACAAAATTCACAAATCGGATGTCCCTTATACGCTGTATCACTCGGATCTCCCACACGTCGATGTTTTGCTAAGTCAGCACGGGAGTAAACTTTCAACTCGTGAGTAAACTTCTGGAGATGTTTAAGACAAATATCACAGAAATATAAATGATGTTCCTTCTTCATGTGATCACGGAGTTTGTTTAACGTTCTTTCTGGTGGATGTTCCAAGCATTTGGGACATTTGTGTTGAAGGAGCTCATTGACTTTATTGCGAACTTCTTTATCACCATAACACAAACCAGATTCTCTGTCCAAGTAGCCATGTTTTATTTGGTCTTGGAGAGTTGACCACTTTCCACATTTCTTTGTAAGAAGAACCTACAGTTGAAAAAACAAAAACATTTTTGATGTTTGTTGTCTATCAATGAATATTGAGAGGCATTTCACAGACTTCACAATGGGGAAGGCAAGAGCTTTACACACATGGCAGCAGTATTGACTGGTGCAATTAAGATTTTTCCCTTTCCCTAAAGCCTTTCATTTAAGCACTAAAAGATGAGCTTACACTGGGTTAAACAAAGTTTTTTATTCTCATAGGAATAAAAATGGTACCATCTAATCAAGGTTGATTCCCCACAATTCCAAATATCAACAATACAATACAAGTTCAGCAATACAAACACTTAAAAATGCACAGGACCTTCACTGGAACATAAGAATATTCTACACAAAATTGAGGCTATAACCCTGAACTAGAGAGAATTCAAACAGGAATACTTTCCTGGTGCCCCACCCCCTACATTACATTAAGCAAAAAATGTTGCTATTTTTCCATAAGTTTACACTGCTTCTTTTTGCAAGATCCATGTATGGACTTATTACAAACCCCACACTCTTAAATGAAAAATTATCTTAAATGAATGGCAGCAATATAAGAACAATAGGCCATTTCACAGATCCCATTACTCAACCTCAGCCTCATTAACGTGTGATTATTCTTTAGAATTTGACTGCAGAATGCAGTAATGAAACGAACAATTGAAACACTTAAAAATTTCACAGGTTGTAGGCAATTTCTAAAGAATACATTACACGCTGACAAGGCTGAGGTAATGAGGAAATGGCCTATTCTTAGGGTGCATGTTATATCACTGCTATCATGTTGGTTGAGGACAACAAAGCATTTCTCTTTATCTTCTCTCCAACCAACATGATGCCTGTTTAATCGTTATTCATATCTCAAGGTATTTTGAGTCATGTGGTTGCACCCTAAGAATAGGTCAAGATTAGTTTGATAGTTTCCATGAATTCTTAAAACTCACATTACAACATTTTCTATAGTATACCTTTAACATTAAAACCAAATCTTAGATCTTTAGGGCTGGTTCACACTTTAACACAAGCTTAAGCATAAACTTAAGTGTGAGAAACACAAGTGTGAACTGCGCTAGCACAAAGCATAAGCATAAGAAATGGAAACTTTTCCATTTTCTTATGATTATACTTGTGAAATCCAAAGTGTGAACCGGGCGTACATATAAGCATAAGCATTACATTAATAGTACTATACTTCTTGTGCTTATGCTTTAATGCTTATGTTGAAGTGTGAACCAGCCCTTATATTTTGCTTTTCGGACGAAAAAAAAACATTCTAATATACCTTAACTTTCTTAAACAAAAAAAACAATTAAAGATAATGAAAGCTAAAGTTAGATTAAAATTTAAATTTTTTTTGTACGAATTTAGCAAACTTGCGAAATGTCTTTCACTTCATTTTTAATTCATATCAAAAGCTAAAACTCTGTCGAACAGTTAAGGATAAGATAATCGAATCTTTTGGCTCACCTTATCCAGATCAGTCCTACAAACAGCGCAGTATTTTTCCTTCCCCAAGACTCTCATCCTCACTGAACACACATAACAGATGGGATGATCACACTGACCAACAGCGAAAATTACAATATCTTCGCAACAGACGACACAAACATTCTCTGATTCGCTTCTATTATGATTTCTAGGCATCGTGGAAGATTATCTGATAGATCGGAGTTATAAAACGCGGGTAAAATGAGTTAAAAGTGGCTCTAATGCTTTCTAACTACTAAACCGAACAGTGGCTGAGAAACTAAGCGAGGAAAAGGATGAATAATCGTTTAATGACGTCACATAAGTATATGCGTCACGAAATGAAACCGAAAGTGACGTTATTTTAAAATCAAAACTTAATTCCCTCTTCAAATACTCTCAAATGAATATACCTCTTATTTCATAAATGTTCCTTTTACTTTGATTCGTGTTTTGAGTGATTGGTATTTTTGAAAATAAATTAAGAACATTATTTATTTAAATATTCTTAAATATACCCACAATGCATTGAGAAGAAAGTTCTAGTCCCAGTCTCTTTAGTGAGCGAGTCCACGATGTAGTGGCCAGCGGTGATTGTATGAGTACATATTATGGTCTGTCTGGACCCGGTTTCTCTCTTTTCCTTCACAAAACTCCAACATTTGACCCAAGAACTGGGGGAAAATGCTTCCTTTTGGACGAGCTGGACCGTCTATGGTCAGGGTTTTAGGACGAACAGCACCTTCTACGGTTAGTCTCGTCATTTATCTTAGTTATATGGGTATTGAATGCTTTTTTAGGGTATTTTATTGTACACTAAATAACGATGTGATGTAACACCACTACACTCGTCTTGGACTTTACTCTTTATTAATTGCAATAAAGTTCTCTTCCGTACAGCTTTTTTGTCATAAGAAAGATGAGATTTATGCTCTCCAAGCACAAAATTTCAATTTGAGTACCAAATAATGATAATATTAATCTTTTGTTTTGAACAAAGATCAAGAGATCAAATGTGGACAACAGAAATGAAAATTAGTGTCTGTCCATCCATGTGGTAATGGGTGTCCAGGGCTGTCAACTCTCCCGGATAAACCGGGAGTCTCCAGATTTTGGACTGTGTCTCCCGGTCTCCAGATTAGAGTATCAAATCTCCCGGATAATCCCCAAAGCTGACCATTTCTTGTCTTGTGAGACTAGACTTTCACAACCATAAAATTCCAATTATTTCATGTTGTTTGTGTTATTTTGCATTGCTAACAAAATCAAAACGTTCCTCATAAACTGTTCTTGCAAGCAGGCCATTGTAATATAAGCGATAATCTGATTGGTCAAAAATAAACCAATCACATCAAATGTTACAAAGCGAAAGACGTCTTTTTGCACGCTTTTTGACGTGCTGTGATGTCATGTCCCTTCCCTATCAATTCTCCAGATTTGAATATCTCGGGGGTTGACAGCCCTGGGTGTCCATTGTCCATCAGGGATTCATCTAGACCTGTTGATCTGTCTTTCAATAAATAGGGAAAGTTCACTTAATGTGCCAGGGGAAGGGGGGAGGCACCAGATATTTTTGGGCATGATAGGGAGGGTTCTCAAAATTTGTCATGCATACAAGGGGGCTCTCAATTTGAATTTGAAAATTTTCATGGTCGTTTGGGGGAGGCTTCGAAAATTACGCTAAGTTCTTCTGTAAAAAAATATGGTTTTGAGGAGAAATATTCATCACTCACCCCTCAGCATATTAAATGAACTTTCCCTTCAATAGCCTTTGACTGCAACTATTACAATGTGACAAAGACTCAAGCAGTACTTTTTATAACCATTTATTGCAGCAAAAGTTATATGCTTCCACTGCTGTGCCATTAAGTGAACCCATCTTGGACGTACAGCCAAAAGAAAATGTTTTAAAACCACAGAATGTGCAGGTATAGTGTCTTATGGAAATCTAAAGTTGCAGACACAAGGTGTGATGTTCCATGCATTGTCGCATGCAGAAGTAGAAGTAATTTCTATTTCTGCGATGTCGCATGCAACTTTGCACTGTCTGACACCCAATAAACAGCCTTTTTCATGCAACGCTGCAGTTGATGTTGCATCCTGTGTCTGTAACTTAAAGACGAGGGTGTAGCAGTAATCTGCTCGCCCACATCTGGGGCCTCAGAATTAATCTCTGGACTCTGCATCATATGTAGGCAGAGTTTGTTGCGTTTGTCCCTTGATTCAAGGGTTTTGCACTGGGTCCTCATTCTCTTCTTTTCCTTCCTCTACAAAACCCAACATGCTAAATATCAAATTGATCTGTGAGTTGAAATCCTACCGGGGAAATTTTTTGGAATACAGTAATTTTGGGGGGACATGGGAAGCCATGTAGAACTCTAGGAGGTCGGAAAGCAATGGCCACAACTATTTAGAGGAGAGATAAAAATCATAGTCTGTGAATCAATTTTCTGTAAAAAAGTGCTCAATACTTAGAAGTAGAGCAGAATATATGTGTGAGAAGAAAAAGTCAAGACTACATTTTTCCTGACAAGCCTGTTTCCTGAATCACTTCACTACATAAAATTTACTACCTAATTAATTATGTATACTTTTTTCTATATAAACGATAGTCACGAATATTCTTATCATTAAATCCCCTGAAGAGTGAAGCGATTCACAAAACAGGCTTGTAGGGGAAAAAGGTAGTCTTTATTTTTTCTTCTCCCACACACACGCACACACACAAACACACACACACATATACATATATAAATTGGAATAATTTGAAAATGTAAAGAATAGAGTCATTCATTTTACCAATATTTTCTCATAATTTTGTTATCTATTGTTGTTCTAGGTTACCACATTGGATAACGGCATGAAGGTTGCGTCATTAGAAACCCATGCTCCTACTTCCAAAGTAGGCCTGTTCTTTGAAGCTGGTAGTCGATATGAGACGCAGGACAATCTGGGTGTCTCACACTTTTTAAGGAATGCAGCTTTTGTGGTGAGCTTATCTACCAGCCGCTTTATATTGCAAGTAAAGTGCTGCAAGTGTGCGTGAAATGGCAGCTACTTGCCATCTAAGTAATTGTGGTTGCAGCATATAATATATTCATGATGATGTATGTTTCTAGCCGTGAACAAAATACAGGCCGGGACACCACAAAAGTGAAATGAAATACTCTTGGGGATTAGCATGAAACTTGTCCAAAATTTAATTCAGTTGAAACTTTATTAGAATAATCTTTAAGGGTCTATTAATCACTGGTTGAAGATTTCTCTTGATATTTTGATGGAAAGTACCATGTTATATTTTTTAATTCAAAGAGTTCAGTGATGATCAACATACAAAAAAGTATGGAGCACTATTCAATGTGGAGTAGTTTTTTGTTATTGACTGTACAACTTACTCATGACTGTAAATGACATCTAGAACTAAGCATGTTGAGTGCAATAGCCCTCCTCGGCTTGAGCGCAATGTTTTCCCATTTCAGACCATGTGTCCTTCCCTCAAGAAAAAGATTCTTTGTTTGAGCTACATTCGTTTTAGTGTGTCTTCTCATGTGCAACCGTTAAATAAAGAAATGTTACTCTAGGGAAAGACGTGGTCTGAAATGGGACAACATTACACCCGAGCTGAGGAGGTCTATTGTGAGGAAATAGTCGTAAAGCAGTTTTCACATGATTGGGAAAAAGCTCAATGCCATAAGCATGACGTGCCGTGACCGCTATGCTTTCTAGAATCTTAACTGGCTGATTTTTTCTTGTGCAATGTGATTGGTCTGACAGTACTGTGACCTTTGCGTGACTGTGTCTGCGCCGTGTTTATGCAGTGTTTTAGGTACAGTATTTGGTTGGATGGAGAGTAAATTCTCATGCAATGTGATTTGTCTGGCATGTACCTTGCCATGTTTTTGCCGTGAGCTTTTCACAGTCTTTCGGAAACTGCTCTACTGTGTAATTCAGCCTAATGAAGGTACCACTGTAGTTTCCAGCTTCAAATTCTGGAATTATTTTATAAAGGGGAAAGTATGAATCCATTGGTTTGTTTTTATAGAGTACCCAAGATCGTAGCTCATTCAAAATTGCAAGACAGTTAGAGCAGTGTGGAGCAAGTCTAGAGTATGTATTTTTCAAATATTCAAAACTTCACATATGAGGTACAGGGTAAGGAATTTTTGATGGTGTATCTTCAACCAATTAGGTGGATCTAAAGTTTAAATAACCTCTACAGTAATTTTCAATCAAACAAGCAAAATCACAGTTTTCTTTCTTGACAAAAGAGTGTTTTGGTGGCTGTCAATCAAAGTGTTTTCAATTAAATTGTAGGAAAATGCAAGGTTTTCAAGGGTACGTTCCTATTGAACGTCATAGAAGTGCCTTGATTGACAACCACCCAAAACCTACTTGAAAACTTTACAATTTCATGCATGCAATCATTTCGTTCATTAACAAATGATGTTAGAATAGGCAGAGTTTGTACATTTATATTTGCACAGTAACAATGTGTGAAGTCTGCCTATCAAAATGAAATGCTGATACCTAATTGGTTAGGAGTAAAAGGCACAATTCAAAATTGTCAAAAAGAAAGCAAAAAAACATGTGGAAGGGTTTCACATAATTCACCTTTTCGGCGATAGCCATCACGTCATAAACACTTTGTTGGATCGTGTTACGGTCACCAAAAAGTTCGGACATCGTTCTCGGATTCATATATAAATTCACTGAGTTTAAAAAGAAAATTTAGATAGATTTCTTTAGTTAGCTCTCTTAACAGCAATAAGAAAAGCTTCAATCAAGTTAGAAAAATGATATTTTACTTGTATTTGGAGAACTAACAAAACAAACCAAGTAAATTGTTCATTTAAAGTCAGTACATTTGTACGGAAATTAAATCCGATAACAATGTCCGAACTTCTTGGTGACCGTAACACAATCCAACACAATTTATACCACGTGACGGCTAGAGCCGAAAAGGTGAATTATATAACATGTATGCATCAATTTGTGCCATTAAACCTCTGCATAGTCTGACACCAAATTTCTTATTTCATTTTATAGAGCAAGTAACACAAGAGATCACTTGATATTTGCTGCAGACTGTAAGCGCGATAGCATGTGAGTATGGAAAGGACTTTCTATTTGTTTTTGTTTTTTTTAATCAATTTATCTATTTATTTATGACAAGATGTTAATAGTAGCATTGAATTTTAAAACACTGTATTACATACAGATATAAAGTTTTTTCATTTCTTATTCAATAAAACTGTTTATTGTTCTTTTAGTCAAGATGTACTTGACAGCCTAGCAAGCATTACTACCAAACCATTATACAATCCTTGGGAGGTAAGTACTGAACACTGCACAAATACTACACTACTTACACTGCCTACCCTACCTACCTTACTAACCTTACCTTCCCTACCCACACTTATCTCTGCTACCTACACTACACAGCTACACCACACTACACTACCCTACATTATGCTACATACCCTACCTACTCTGTCTACACTACCTACTCTATATACAGTACCTACAGTATACTATTTACGCTACCTACATATACACTACCTGCCCTACCTACACTATCTACTTACACTACCTACTCTACCTACACTACCTATTCTACCTACACTACCTACACTACCTACAGAACACTACACAGAACACACTACCCAACCCATACAGTATCAGTATGGTTATACAGTTATCTATAATATACTTTCATGACACTTTATCTGCAACTTTTTAGCTTGATGAGGTAGCACACAGAGTTAATTTGGATCTTGCTATGGCTGCAACGCAACCACAAATAAGTAAGTTCATTCTTGATGTTGTAAATTAGTTTTATATGACTTGGGTTTACTCCTTTTTTCTTTCTTTTTTTTTTTTTGGTTTTTTTTTTTTTTGTTTTCTCTTCAGTATGTTTCTTTTTTATGATAAAGTTGTGCTACTACCTGACCACATTAAATTCTTAAAACCCTGCAACATTCTTAATTAGACTCATTTACTCAGGTTACTCAGGGTTAGCCTGATTTCAGTATCAAAATATACACAAACAGTGAAGCAATTAATGCACAGCTTCAACAATACCTACACTTGGAATTTCATGAATCCTTAGTGGAACATCCAAGCAACAGAGAATTTTAAACTGGGGCAAAATGAGTTTATTGTTTACTAATACTAAATTTATTTATTAAATTTTGTTCCCCAGGTGTCCTTGAAGAGTTGAACAGAGCTGCTTACAGGTAAAACTCTCAACATACACCTATTCTTCATTTCATTTCTCATTAGCATCCCCTGTTAATGGTACCACAATGGCCACCATGCTTTTGTCTTTTGACTCTCTTGGGAATGCTTGCAATCCATCAATTTCAAAAAACCTTGTCAATCGGAGATCTGAAATCTGAGACTAAAATGATTTGCGGATTGTAAGCTGGTTTGTTTCGTAATTATATTGGTGTTTCACCAAATGTTATATGTAATGTTTAATAAACGAGCAGGAGTGTTTTATCGGGTATAGGACACAAGGCGTAGCCAAGTGGTTTTAGTCCTGATAAAGCACGATCTGTGAGGTTATTGAACGGCTTAGAAAACTCATGATGTATGTTCTCATATTGTACTGAATTCTTTACGAAATGAACCAAGTTTGATAGAGAAAATCCAAGTTCAAATTTATGCAAATGAAGACGAATCTATATCAGATATAAAACCTACTTCACGGTCATGATTTCTATTGTGTTTCCTTCATTAATTATTAATGGATAAAGTGTATTATTTTGATATTTTAACTAGAAAACAATTTGTTCCAACAATTCCACCTTGTCTCAGATTTTAGATCTCCAGCCAACAATGTTTTTTGAAATAAGCTTTAGGGTATTCATGCCTTGTGCCTTTAGAATTTACAGTGTACATACTAAAACTCCATAAATTCTTTGGCAACTCTGAAAAATGAATGAGCATGGCACTTGATTTATTGAATGTAAGTATTTTAATTTCATTTAATTCCAGAAAATCCCTTGGCAATTCAATCTACTGTCTCCCACACAGAGTGAACCACATCACAACCAATACAGTAAGAATTACCAACCAACACTTTTTCGTTATTGACAGTTGGAGCTCTCTCTCTCTCTTTTTTTTTTTTCTTATTTTTTGTCACATCACAACTTACTCATGGTTTTCAATCTTCTGTGAACTCGGAAGCTGCATGCTGAAATGTTGTTTTTTTGCTGCCGTCAATCAAAAATAAATTAGGTGGTACCTTTTATTGTGTTGACTGGCAGCAGTAAAGAAGCAAATAGACCGTTTTCTCTAGGTTGCGTGCGCATCCAACTTGACGGGCCACAACTGAAAAACGCAACTTCAGTAAATTGAGAAGACAGTTTTATAAAGAGGAGAATAATCGATTTTATGAATTCTTATCGAAAGAATATCAAAAACTGCAGTAATTTTGTGTAACTTTTATCTAGCTTGCATTATTTAAGTCTTTTTTTTTTTTGACTTGGGATTATTGTTTCCCATTCAAGACCACATGTTATTCTTTGTTTGAGTTGGATCCATATTTTAAGGCTGCAAAACTAAATAAATGTTTTTTGATAAGCAGGTCATTTTGTCAGGCCAGAGACCTTTTTTTATTTTTGTGATATCAAACATTTCATAAAATAATAAATTGCGATGAAATGTGTTTGCTCCAGTGTCCAGCAAGGCAAATCATTTACCACTCAAGTGGTCATTTTTACCAGACATTTGTCTGATAACTAGCACTTAAGTATTTACAGCCTTGAACATCCATGTGTCTTCTCATTTGCAAGTTTTATACAAAGAAATATTACTCAAGGGAATGACACATGGTTTTACACACACCTAAACTAAGATTATTGAAAAATAACTTACACGCACCTAAACTAAAATTATGGAAAAATAATTTACACACACCTAAACTAAGATTATTAACGATAGCTGTACAAAGTTTTACACAAAGAAATATTACTCTAGGAAATGACACATGGTTTTACACACACCTAAACTAAAATAATTTTTGATCCATGTACGATAGCTGTACAAAAGATAGTATATGACACTATCATGTACTATTCCAAGGGACTGGTCATAAAGTAAGGAGGGATAAACTGGATTCAAAGGAGCCCAACCCTTGTTTTAACCCCCCACCCCCTTTTACTTTATGACCACATTCCCTAATGTTATGAAATTCAATATTTAATTGCAGCTTTTAGATTACAGTCAGAAGCATTTTGTTGGCAGTGGTGTGGCACTAGTTGGTGTTGGTAAGAACAAAAAATACATAGTTTATTTTATCACAACATTATGCATTTTATGATTTGATAGCAAAAAAAACTCATTTAAAATATAGAAAAAAATTAGTTCTACATGCATCATATACTATAAGTAAATTAAAAACGATTTTACTTTGAACACAATTATGATAGAAAGTAAAGACAGTGTGACTACTGAATAATGAACCCAACTTTGGGTAGTAGAGCCAATCAGAAATCAGCAGAAAACAATAGCCTTTTAATATATATTTTTATTCCCTCGAGAAAATGACAATGGCTGCCTAGTTGTTTACACGTACTGTAACATCAGAGTCAAATTACCATTCTCATACAATCTAGATTTCTGATTGGTTCCAATACCCAAAGTCGGAGTTAAGAGTACTTAAAGATATTAAATTAAAATCTCCTTTAAGTAAGAGTACCAAGATTTGAATTTGAACTTGCAGGTATTAATCAAAAATAAAGTTTTTTCCAGGAAAAAACACATTTAATCATATTCTTTGGTTTGTAAGCTTTGAAATGATATATAGTTTGTTAGCATTTACTGTAACGAGACATGCAAAACAATTTTTAAACCAAGAGTACCCTGCAAAGGTTGACAGCTACCTTAAATGTTTTTCACATTTTGACATCAATTATTCCCTTAAAAAAGCTGCTGCATATAGGTGCTGTATGTTTAGTTGGCTAACAAGCTCTTTTTCCTAAATATTTCTTTGTTTCCTTATGCAAGGTGTTGACCACCAACAATTTGTTGACCAAGCTAAAGCTGCATTCTCTTCACTACCACAAGGAAATGTTCCTGCTAAGGAACAAGCCAAATACTATGGAGGTCAGAATATAATGATATATCGATGATGTAGATTCATGAGCACTTTCATAAGTATCGCAGTTGTAGACATGAAAATGAGGCATTTTCAAGCAGTGCTCATAAAAAAAAAACTTTGGAAAGCATAGAGGAACAGGCAATTTCTAAAACGCTTGAAGGGAAGGTTTTATCTGCAGTGGACTATGTTTTTTGAAAAAGGCATGCTCCTGAGCTCAAAGAAACTTGAAAGTGTTCCTTCATTAAAGTTTTGTGTGTTTTTCTATAGCTCACATAAAATCAAATCCTTTGACAGAGCTCGAGCATCTCAGAAAAGATCTATTAGTGCTTTGCACCAAGATAATTTAAATGGTTGTTGACCATGACCACCACCATTAGAGTACAAACACTATAAGATTGTAACATAAATACCACTAAATACTGCTAAATTATGCTAATCCTATTGTTTTCTATTGTTTAATTAGCACTATTTACTACTACATAGCGCAAAGTGTTGCACACTTTTAGTGTTTGTACTCTACCATCATCATCACCACCACTGTTATCTAAGTAATAAGTGTTCTATATTTATAGGAGAGGCTGCAGTACATAAAGCATTTCCAATGGTCCATGCTGCCATGGTTACGGAAGGAGCAAGGTCAGTTAACAATTGTTAGACCTCAAATCAAGAGGGGGGGGCAACATTTCTGGGTTTTAAATATGTTAATTAGTTGAAGCTAAACAAATTATTATTTACTTCATTTGTTGAGATAGCTTCATAAGTACAAGCAAAATACCATTTTTCTTACTTGATTGAAGCTTTTCTTACTGCTATTTAGAGAAACAGATAAACAAGTAAATAATTTGTTCAAAAGTCAGTACAGTAAATTTTGTTCTCGAATCCAAGAACAATGTCCAACCTTTTTGGTGAGGCTCAGAACACCCCTCAGTCTTGAATCTTTTTGACCTGTCTGGTGTACAGTATACTCATTTGCATACCTTTGGTATTTTCATCTTTTCACGGTGTAAAATTTACCCTTTTACCATTACCTTTGGTATTGTTCAGTAATGTTGTTGATGTCTCTGTTTAGCTTGAACAGTAAGGATATGCTGGCATTTGGAATACTACAGGTAGGAATATACAAATTAAGAAGAATATATTTTAGGATATCCTTTGTCTAATAGATAATAATATCCGAATAATCAAGCATGCTGCAATAATTTTATTACTTTTAAAGATTAAGAAAAAAATTGGGTTGAGTTTGCATTGCATTGTGTGACTGTTTAGGGGACACATTTCCAATATGGCATCTAATACTGACACCAGTTTCGCCTTCAATGCATACCCCTGATTTTGAAGACCACAGACTCATTTGCAGAGGTTTTGCCTTGTTTATAACTCAGCTATTCACAGATACCATTAAAAGTCTGTGGAATTTCAAAACACTGGTATTGCTCAAGTAGCACATTCTTTACATTACAGTTGACTTTCACAAATTTGTTCTTAAGCGAGGCAAAGCCCGGCCTGTGCAGATGAGTCTTTAGTAATAAAACACAGTGCTAATTACCGAAAGAGAAAAAGGAACATTAAGTACTCCCATTTCGAGTTCGCCTTTGCTCAGTCTTAGCCTCAATTGTGTTCTTTTTTTCAATGAGGTCCATTGTATAGTAAGGAATATATATACTACGGAACAATACAAGTTGATTAAAATGCCACAGGTTTCGGTTGAATAGCTTAATATTATAATGCACAACTAAGACTAAGGTTGAGCAAAAGAGAACTCGAAACTGAAGTATTTGTCCCCTTAAACAGTCCTACAATGCACTGCAATGCTATCTCAATCTAGTTTTTTTCTCAACCTGGAATAACTAATTGACATGTTGTATAGAACGGTCTGAACCCAGGTGAATGAATGTTAATCGAAGTATTATGATCATCCGGGTGGATGTAGTCCTGAGAAGATGCCGCCAATTACGCTAATAAGTTAATATGTTAATGGGTTAATATGTGATTAAATATGTTTAAATGAAAAAAATATTAATACATTTTGATTATTCACCAGAGAGTACTAGGGACAACTCCTTTTATAAAGTGGGGCAGTCATACAGCAACTTCAAGGTAAGATTCATTCCTTCATTGTTATGACTTTCGTAATCTAGCATTAGCAGACTACACTATTGAAGGCAATATATCTCATAACCTCAATGTTAAGAACCTTGATCACTATTAGAGTCCCCGTAACTCAATGGTAGAGCATTCAACTAGAATGTGGAAGTTTGTGGGTTCAATTCCCATCTGGAAAGTTCTCAGATTCTTTGAGTTCTTGTCTCAATTCCATTTCTATGGACCTTTATCACACGGCAGCCATGTTTATCCTCATGAGAATAAAAAACCTTTGTTTCACCCGCATAAACTCATTCTCAAACTCTTGTATGCGAGGCTACGCGCGGTAGAATCTATTGTTCCAACCAACATGGCTGCCGCATGAAAAAGGCCCATTCTTTCTTTGTATGCCAATTTTTAAACGATAGTTTGCAGCATTTCCAAAGTGGGTCACACACAAAAAAGAAATAGGGGCAATGTTGTTAAGGATATAATTAAACATGTTATATCTATTGCTATATTTCTAAAGAGTGCTCAGCCTTGTTACTCAAGCCACGTATATAAAACCTGCCTTTCTAGAGTACAAACACTATAGGTGTGTAACATAAATACCACTAAATACTGCTAAATTATGCTAATCCTATCGTTTTCTATCGTTTAATTAGCACTATTTAATTAGCACTATTTACTGCTAAATAGTGCAAAGTGTTGCACACTTTTAGTGTTTGTACTCTAGCGTAAATATTTTTTTTATTTTTTATTGCTATTTATGCTGACTTGATTATTTTTTTCTTCAAGATTGAATAAAGCTGCCAGTCAGGCTGCAGATGGACCATTCTTCGTATGTACTCATTATCTATAACCTTCACCTCATTATGAAATGAATATTGATTGACCTCCTGACATCTAGCTCTTGCTTCCTTCCTTCGTTCCTTCCTTCCCTCCTTCCTTCGTTCCTTCCTTCCTTCGTTCCTTCCTTCCTTCCTTCCTTCCTTCCTTCCTTCCATTCATTAAATGTAGTCAACGTCTCATAGCTTTTCTTTGTCTTTTCAGGCCTCAGCTTTGAACCTGAGCTACTCTGACAGTGGTTTGATGGGTCTGTACGTCATAGCAACACCAAGTAGTGCCGGCAAGGTAAAATCCTGGATATTGAGTGTATAGTATATAGAGAGAGATAATGGTGTTCTAAAGGGTGCCATCAAAAGTATTGAGTGTGTAATAAAGAGAGACTAAAGGGTGCCATCAATATTTCTGGTATCTGGAATATTTACTAAGGCTGTAGCAATGTTTCAGATTACAAAAAGGGAGAGAAAATATGTGTACAATACATATTTTTTGCGTATTAATAATTATATCGCTTGTCTTGTCTTGCTACAGGTAATGAAGGCTGTTGTGGCTGAATGTCTTAAGGTAGCTAAAGGAGATGTGTCTGACGCGGATCTTACAAGAGCAAAGTAAGTCAATATAAATGTACCTTTCACGTTTTTTTATATATAAAGGTACATATTATAGTCTAGTTAACTTTCCTTGCATTTTTTATTCTTTTATTTAACCATATGTTTTCTAATTGTTTGCTCTAAGAGCAATAACGGCTCATATAGGGAGATCACAATGATAATTATATTTTACATTGATTTACGGAGTACAAAATAGAAAGAAAACGAAAAGTAAGATAATAGTAAGAAGATAGATATTTACAACATATTTTTTCTGAAAATACAATCCCCTGTAAGGCCAGAGAGGGTATCGTTTCACAACGTGGCTGCCGTATAACTGCTCTATACTCGTCTGTTAGGCTGCGTTCATAACGTATGGCAGAGGGGGGGCAGGTGAAATTGAGGGGGGATCGGGAAAATTTTGGTAGGGAAAAGGGGGATGGGCAAATTTTTATCAGAAAAATGGGGGGATGCATTTGTTGGAAGAAGCTACAAGCCTTGCTTAGAGGTGATCGTTTTTTTGCATGACTTTAAGGGGGGTGTTAAGAATTATTCTGGACATTTCAAATTTTCACCTGCCCCCCCCCCCCCCCTGCCATATATTATGAACGCAGCCTTACTCATTAATTTTCTGCTAATTTTCTGTATGATTACAATCTGAATTAGACTTCCCTCAGTCCTATTATCATTATAAATTACAGGAACCAGTTCAAGGCTAACCTATTGATGGGATGTGAAAGCAATCAGACCACTTTTGAAGACATTGGTGCACAAGTAAGAGCCTTTGATAACCAATAAATCCCATTACAGTTCATTCCTATCGCGAGCAATAAATATTCCCACAACAAGACAGCCATGTTTCCATGCCTTGCTATAGACATGGCTACGCTCGGCCTATCATAAATCTGATTGAGGGCCACCCTAACATTACCCTCATGCTTTTTAGTTTTCTTACATTCACTTTAGGACAGCCGCAGAAAAAGATTATTTTCCGTTTTATTCGTCTTTTTGCTTGTTTCTATAGTTTTGTGTGTGTGTGTGTGTGCGTTTTTATTTATTTTTTATTTTATTTTATTTTTTATTTTATTTTTAATTTTTGCTGGTTCTTTTTTTGTTGTCTTTTTTTTTTTTTTTGTTCTTTTGTTTTTGTTGTTTTCTTTTTTTTTTTTTTTTTTGTTTCTTTTTGTTTGTTTGTTTGTTTTTGTTTGTTTGTTTTGTTTTTTTGTTGTTGTTGTTTTTGTTGTTGTTGTTGTTTTTGTTTGATTATTTGTCTGTTTGTTCATTTAGTGTTTCTCCGTTTAATCATTTTGACTTCGTCTTTTTAATCCCTTTTTCTGTCTGTCTGTGTTTGTTCTTTTTTTTCATCTCTTTCTAAGTTTGTTTGTTTATTGTGTTATTATCTCCGTCTTTGTTTGTTGTTTTTGTGTGTGTGTGTGTGTGTGTGTGTGTATTAATATTTCCGTAAATGTTTGTTTGTTTTCTATCGTTCTATCCCTTTATATATCTGTTAAAACATTTGGTTATCTCTTTTTCCTGTTTGTATTTCTGTATTTCTGTGTTTGTTTGTTTGTTTATTTTGTCTGAACGAAAGGCATTTGCTGTTAAAGAGCATTACTTTATCGCTGTTTTTGTGTCTATTATTTCTAGGTATTAATGAAAGGCTCATATACTTCTGTCCGCGAAGTTGCAGAAGCTGTTGATTCAGTATCAAAGAATGACGTTCTTGCGGTAAGGAATAAACTCTAAACAATCTCCAACAATAGCACTAAAACTTTAACATACGATAATCGAGAATTACTCTTTTTTTAGCTGAGCGAAACGTTTTCGCAGTTCAGACCATGTGTTCATTCCCTAGAGTATCATTTCTTTGTTTAATGGTTGTGCATTCACCATTTTCCATACATTGGTTCACTGGTCAAACAAAAAGCGCTCAAGCGAGACGCCAAGGTACTTTCAAAGGATTATTCAAATTCGAATCTTGCAACCTCAACTGAATGCATCGTGTTTGACCAGTGAACCGATGTATGGAAAATGGTGAATATGGATACGACTCAAGCAAAGAATCTTATTCTCAAGAGAATGACATGTTCACCCAAGCTTCATAAAAGTGACTATTATAGATCTTTCTGCCTTGGGCTTAATGTTTTCCCATTTCAGACCACATGTCATTCCCTTGAGTATCATTTCTTTGTTTAACGGTTGCGCATAAGAAGACACATGAATATGGATACAACTCAAACAAAGAATCTTATTCTCAAGAGGGTAACTTGTGGTCTGATAGGCGGAAACATTACGTCCAAGCTAAAAGGGCCTATTACATTTTGGTTAACATTGTTTAATCCTTCCTTATAGGCTGGCAAACGCCTGTTCAGTGGTAAACCTACTTTATCAGCAGCAGGAGATGTCACCAACGTTCCTCCAATCAGCGACTTGTTTTAACTTGATTTGTTTATAATATACTCCTGTCTTGCCGTGCAGAAATTCTAATATACACTGCCCACAGGTTGCTAAGGCATGAGGATAACTTGACCATATTATTGTAAAGGGCTTGTATTGTGGTCTTTTCGTATGTTGTACGATTGGATAGCTTAATTAAAAATTCACAACTTTTACTTTGGTTCTTCAACAAAATAGTATCCTATTGCTTGGTATCATTCATTTGAATGAATCTCATTACCAGCCTACAATGACAGGCAAACACTGCCCGTCATGTGCTATCAACCAGAGAGTATTCTATTGCTTGGTATCAATCAGCTGAATGAATCTCATGAATCTCATTACCAGCCTACAATGACATGCAAACACTGCCCGTCATGTGTTATCAACCAGAGAGTATTCTATTGCTTGGTATCAATCAGCTGAATGAATCTCATGAATCTCATTACCAGCCTACAATGACAGGCAAACACTGCCCCCTACCCCACCCCTCATGCTCAATAACCCCAATAACCCCAATAATAGTTCACAACCATTTACTGTAAATAAATGTCTTCAACTCTTCTTCAAATTAACAAAGTAGCATTTCTACTGAAAAAATCGCATTTCCTCCCCAAAATAGACCGCATAAAGCTAAAAATTCCTCGACCTCTCCCCCACCGTCATTTGCATAGGTTGCATGATAGAAGTGCCCCTACAGGCACAAGACTGAAATTCGATATTTTGATCGATGCTCTACCGTTTAACCCGCTGGTAGCACGTACGTGGTAATTGCATTTGAATTGAGAAGACCTGCACGAGAAGGCAACGCGTACATACTGAACAAACTCCGTGATTTTCCGACTGTCGAAAGCATAGTTAACGTAATACATAGTTGTAGACTCAAATTTCATCGTTTCCTTTTTTTAGTTTTAGTGTTAGTCAATACTTTGTTTTTTTACTTTGTTTAGTCACGGGCCAAGTAAAATCACTCTAATGACGACAAGCGGTCATGAGCACTATAGATGGGACTGCGTTTAGACACCTTGTGTCTGAGAAACTTCGTAACTGTACTGAAAGTCGGATGTAATATAATAACCGCCTTGTCGAAAAGTTTCAGCGAGAAACGCTTTGAAGAGGAGGCTCAGGCATGCCTTAATGTGGAGACTAGATTGATTCTGTTAGACTATTCGTGCATAATTCGACCTCTATCCGCCTTTCGAAGGGCTTTCGAATATGCTAGAAGGGCGCAAACAGATGGGGGGAGGAGAGGCGGGATGATTAGTGACCTTGATGTGTGGAAATGTAACGTATACAAAAGTAACGCTTTCATTTAGTATCGTTAGCCTTGCCTCGCCTCCCTTGCTCCTTCGTTCGAGTAATACGCACCCCACCCCACCCTTCCGAGGAGAAGCATATTCCTCTAAATCCACAGAAAAGATTATTGAACCACCGTCGTATGACAGCCACGAGATTCTCGTACGATTTAAAGTCAATACCTTGTTTTGACTGCAGTTAGAATGTGCTAGAACGAAAACTGAATGGGACATTTTAAATAATTTCTGGCTAGCTGGGATTCCAAAAGATCATTCAAGCTGTGCTCACATACTCAACATGTTTTTGTAACGTTTTCAGTTCAACCTAGGGGTTTCTATAAACATGCATCCCAGACTAATTTCGATCAGCTACCGATACACGCTGTAATCATTTTTTCTCGCGCTGGCAACGCAATTTCACATTTTTGTTGCAGCGAAAAATTGCAACGTCTACCATATCAAAGAGGTGAAAATCAGTAAAAATCTCCTTCCTTCCTTCCTTCCCTCCTTCCTTCCTTCCTTCCTTCCTTCCTTCCTTCCTTCCTTCCTTCCTTCCTTCCTTCCTTCCTTCCTTCCTTCCTTCCTTCCTTCCTTCCTTCCTTCCTTCCTTCCTTCCTTCCTTCCTTTCTCTTTTGTTTGTTGTTCATACATAACTCGAAAACAACGTTTTCGATGATCAACTGGCACACTGATTTTAACGTACGTAACATAGGGCAAATAAAATTACCAATCATTAAACAGTGGAAAAATATTCGATCTATAATTTTCTCATTTCCGTTGTTGAATTCAACTCAACCAATCAAATATTGTACTCTTAAGTTGTTGGTTACATATCTGAGCCATTCTTTCTCATCTTAAGTGTTAAGCCCTTTCTCGTAGCCTTTTGACCTCGTTGATTGATGCCCAGAGAAAAATAGCTCATCAGACTCTTCTGTTGACACTAAAAGGGTATCTCCCTACTCTTATATAATAAACAATTCCTGTAAGATAAACCCTCCTCTTTCTATTCCCTAGATTCACGTCCATATTTAGTCTTGGAGATTTTCCAAAAGCACTCAGTGTTGTTTGCTTGCAGCTAAGCGCAGTTTACACACCGCACCTATTACGCGAATCTCAAAGTCCATCAACTCGGAGTGTCATTCGAGTGTTGTGGTTTAAAAATTGCGACCAAAACCGCAGAATGAGGAACTTTGTAGCTCTCTTCCTGTTGTTTTTGTCGAGCTTTTTGATCGCCGGAGTCGTGACGCAGACGCACTACAAAAAACAAGGTATAGAATTTTACTTCTTTGTATTTCACAAAACATGAATTAAACTTGTAAATGCAGTGTTCTATGCTCTTTTGCGACTTGCGGTGTATCAGGTTTTTAAGAATTTTTTCTGCAAAGAGAGAAAGTGTTGCGGAGTGGGGTGATCATACGTGAGTAGGCATGTTTGGTTTCAATCATCGTATCGTTTAACGTGCTACACATCTGGCCTACAGGTTAGGAATGACGTAAAGGAAATTATAAGGCACTTGCAAGCTAGTGAGCGATCATTTTGACATCACTTGAGTGGAGTGTTATCAAGAGTGCGGCTGCAAAATATCAAGATATTTATGGCTGTGCTGTTGGCGATTATGTTATCAGAAAATGTTGATGCTATTTTAGTTATCACCATCATGGATTATACATCATCATTAGCATCATCATCATCATTAGCATCATTATCATCATTAGCATCATCAACATCATCACTATTGCCATCATGGATTATGCATAATCATTAGCATCATCATCATTACTATTACCATCATGGATTATGCACAATTATTAGCATCATCATCATTATCATCATCATCATCATCACTATCACCATCATGGATTATGCATAATCATTAGCATCATCATCACTATCACCATCATGGATTTTACAGCATCATTAGCATCATGATCATCATTAGCAGCATCATCATCATCACTATTGCCATCATGGATTATGCATAATCATTAGCATCATCATCATCATCATTAGCAGCATCATCATCATCATTATTGCCATCATGGATTATGCATAATCATTAGCATCATCATGATCTTCATTAGCAGCATCATCATCATCATTATTGCCATCATGGATTATGCATAATCATTAGCATCATCATCATCATCATTAGCAGCATCATCATCATCACTATTGCCATCATGGATTATGCATAATCATTAGCATCATCATCATTACTTTTACCATCATTGATTATACACAATCATTAGCATCATCATCATCATTAGCATCATCATCATCATCACTATTGCCATCATGGATTATGCATAATCATTAGCATCATCATCATCATCACTATTGCCATCATGGATTTTACATCATCATTAGCATCATCATCATTAGCATCATCATCATCATCACTATTGCCATCATGGATTATGCATAATCATTAGCATCATCATCATCACTATTACCATCATGGATTATGCATCGTCATTAGCATCATCATCGATTATCACTATTGCCATCATGGATTATGCATAATCATTAGCATCATCATCATCACTATTACCATCATTGATTATGCATCAGCTTTATTATTACAATCATTATGATCATCAGCATCCTCACAAAGATTGTCATGATGATATCATCATCATCCAAGAACGTATCGTATCATCATCATATCCATGATCATCGTTAACATTATTCATCACCATCATCAACCATATTAAGACGAAAGCAGTTCAATAGCCAAGATTTCTCATATTTCCTAAACTACTGGCTTGCACAACTTTATTAATCAGTTCTAACTACAGCTCATTCATTCATTCAAATGATAGGCTTATCGAAAACATGCAGCCCCTCATCAACAGTCTGTGACAGCACCAAGAACCAAGTCAACCAACCAAGCCGAAGAAAAATCACTCGAAAAGAAAAATGCTGTTTACTTGGAAGAAAAATGGCCAAGATAGGTGACTCCTGCACGTATGCACCAAGCCTGGTTACCATCAAGCCTGATTTTCGGCATTTTCATAAACTGAAGACGAAACTCTGGATTGACTCTGGAAGACCTGTCGTCAAAGTCCGATTGTTGAAAAAGTGCAAGAGATTTAAGGCGTTTTACGAGAAGTGCTGCACGTATGAGTCTGAAATGATTGACATGGACATTAAGAGGATGATTAAGAGGTTGCAAAAATTCTTTAGGAAGAGAAGAAATAAGGAGGCAAAGAAAAGGATAAAGAAAGGAAAGCCCTCTGATTTTCCCTGGGGTAAAGCGACTTTGGAGAAGTAAGCAAATATCTTGGAATTAAATCTCAAAAAAAAATGACCATATATACCACATATATATATACCATATACCATATTTACTATATCAATCCCTAAGATATAGGATTTGTATCAAGGTGGACTTTAATGGTGACCATTTGGCGTATGCATGACCTTTATATATCAATGCATGTCATTTCTCCAACACTGTGATTGAACAAAAAGAATTCAAACAAATACGTCACTAAAGCAAGAATTTATTAACGATTGCATGGACGTTGAAAAACTAAGTGCATGATTTGTAGTGTGTGAGTTCCACGCTATGATTTCATCTGAGTGGTAAAGCATTTTCACAAAGTTGTGGAACTCGAATACATCTAATTGAAAAAACGTTGTCGGGTTCAAAAAAAGGTTATATCATCAAAGCTAAGACCGAAGGGGAGCATGGAAAGACAAACAATTATGCTAATTTCATGCATATTGCAGTTTTCCCTTCCTGTGCACATTAATTTTATACATCATGGCTTTGGCATGTTGTTAATCTAGGTCTACCGACTTTGCTCTACTGTGCATTTGTACATGTTTAAATGCAAATATGATACACATTTCGGAGTACCCAAAATCCTTTTCGGTCTAAGCCTCGATGATATGACCTTCTCGAACCTGACTACGCTTTTTCAATTAGGTGTACATATATAGCCTGATTGAAAATACCTTTTTTTAGTACTAAATTAATAATCATTACAAAATTAAATCATCATTTTTACCTCTTGGAGGAGAAAGAAGAACGAGGTGCGATGGTGCTTAAGCGAAAACGCAGGATCGTAAAAGCTGAAATTTCGTAAAATTTGATTTGGGTGAACAGTGAAACGTGAGTACCATTTTTTTTCTTGAAAATCGAGATTTCGGAAAAACGTCCTTGAAACGTGATTGTAATAAACACTGTACTCTGAAGACAGCATGCGTTTGACGCTGACATGCGCCTTTGACCTGACACGCACTGAGCCATGTGTTTAATTATTACTGTAGTCGCGTAACAGATCAAAACTATCATAGTAGTATATTATTTTCCAGATTTTCTGTTCATTGGGACAAAGGCAGCCTAAGCAATGTACCTGTGCTGTCTTATGATGAAAAAATGGTAAAATTCTAAAATTAAAAAATTGAACTTACCTTGATCTCTTGTGTTCTTATAATAATAATAATAATAATAATAATAATAATGATAATAATAATAATGGAACTTATATAGCGCACATATCAAAATTCATGGCGCTTCACAATAAGAAATAAAATAAATACCAGACGTATGTTACAATATTAATGAAATGTCATAGTTCATTGATGTTCACTTTGAACCAGAGGAGACAAAGTTCTTGAACAAATGAGTTTTCAGTTCTTTTTTAAATAATTGGATTGAAGAACTTTTCCTAATTTGAAGTGGGAGGTCATTCCACAGTTTAGGGCCAGCAAATGCTTAATGCTTTTTAACTTTTTCTTGGGTGGTTTTAAGCTGTTTTTAGCCGTTGTTTTCTTATTTCCTCCCTCCCCTCCACCTAAAAGAGCCTTGTAGCAAATAATGCATTGCATCATGGGGTGTTTTGACCGGGACGCTCGGCATCAGTACGTCAGTTGACATTTGTGTTGTGTGCACCAAGAAACTAAAATAGTTTCATAAATCCTTATTACTAACTCTTACTCACATGTTTTTAAATCAAAAATGTTAAAAATAGAGCCGGGATATTACATGGGCGCGCGGAGATACGAAATTTATCTTCGAGTGTTGAGAAGATCTTTCACGAGTGAGAGATTTTCAACACGGGAAGATAAATTTCGTATCTCTAAGCGCCCATGTAATATTCTGTTTATTATATAATTATCCACAAAATCAGCTTAATAAGCTTTTTGTTATTATAAAAAGTTTTTATTTATAAACTAATAGCTTAAATACACATGGTAACGATATTTTCACATGTGAAAATAACATGTTATTTTCACATGTGAAAATATCAGTTTTTCGAAAAGGAGAAATGTAGGTATTTTATGGATAATTATATGATAAAAAGTCATATTTAATGGCCATGAATCTTTTTCCTGCATTTCTTTGATGTTGTTTTGATATTTTTCGAAGCGTTTTTTGATCCCTCAGGTTACTCTATAGCGCGCGTTTTTCCCTCGATGAATACCATATTTCCTCAGCATTTAGCAAAGCAAAAAGCAAAAACGAATTCGGTGACCCCATTTTTTATTTCATTCTTTGAACAAGTATATGTTGGGGTATGTTTATGCCATGTTTAAAAATCTCTGATTGCAACTTCATGTCCCTGCGAACGTCCTTAAGGTTCCCTATCACTTTTCGTTATCAGCAAGCGAAAAAGATGTCATATCCCCTTTGCCATTGCCACTTACCGAGATGCACCTCGGTCACAGATGAATTTCGTGGTCCATGAAATTCAAAGATTCATATATTGAATAATAACTTCATATTAAATCCTTTTCCGACATAGCACTAAGGCACAAAAATGATTCTTTTACATTCTTTTAAGAGTTTATTCCAAAGGTTAGAATCGTTTTTTCAGTGGTGACACGATTGAAAAGGTAAACAAATTGTGATGCATCACGATAAGTGGCAATGGGTCTTTAAACAGCCCGTTCTGTAACACGGCTAAAAGTGAGACGGGGTTCCTGTGTCGGAGAGCTGGTATTGACCTGTTACGTAACGCAACCCGTATTGATTCATCTGACCCCGGCACAGAGTCAAACATGTCGCTGACTTCTCGTTCATTTGTATTGTTATCTCTCCTCGTTGCTTTCTTTTCACTTTGCCATGGAGCGAAAATCTTATTTATGCCTATGTTTGGAAGCAGTCATTACTTTGTCTTCAAGAAAATCGCTACTGAGATTGCGAGTAGAGGACATGAGGTAAATACAATGATCTCTGTTAGTTTATATTTGGGACCCTTAAGAACCTAACAACGCCAAACGTATTTGACATCAGAAAAAGTGTAATCAAAAGCGAAGTTAAGTATTAAAGCTGGCTTAGCAACAACTGAATCCAACATAAAAATTAAATTTGTAACGCTTATTAAGAACTAGTTTAGTAAACATTTGAATAAATCGTTTAGTTTAAGTTGCCATCGTGATGCTGACAAACGACAAACTCCACTCTCACGACTGCTATATTTACTGTGGTTTTCGATCTTCTGAAAACTCATACATCCCAACGGCTTGTCGTGAAATTGTTTTTTTTACTGCTGCTAGTCAAGAACATAACGAAGGTACCAACTGATTATTTTGATTGATGGCAGCGGAAAAAAATTCAGCGTGCAGCTCGCACTACCGAGTTCGCAGAACATCGAAAACCGCAGTAATAATCTAAGCTTTTTAACAACTTTTAACTAGGTTGATTTTTTTTTCTTTTCTTTTTACAAAGGTAGGAAAACTGTTTTACAGATGAGTGGGTTGAGACAACGTGGTTAAACACAAAGTCAACAGCTCACTAATTTATGTCTTTATCTTATTTTCTGCCCATTTTGCTAAGTTTCCAGAGGATTCCAAGGGTTGCTAAACTAGAAATTTGTTAATTGATTTTTATTTGATTACGGTTTCTGCAGTTACCAGAACTTTGCATATCAGTGTTTTAGACTTATGTGTTGTCACGCAACACTTTAGCGTCAGTGTTCCGTGACGACACAAAGAATCTGCTGTTTGACTTTGTTTTGAATAATTATCGTATATCAAAATTATCATTGATAGCCCCCCCCCCCCCCCCCCCGTATTAAATTATGACCGCTCCCTTAGTAACTATTTAAGTGACGAATACCGGACGAATTTTTAACCGTTTGAAAATGTGACCAGTACACACCATTTACAATAATCGAACCGTCGCTTTAAAGTGTATAAAATCAAAAGTACGTTCTGCTTACAATCAAACGGGTCCATTAAGTGGTCTTTCATCTGAACATGCGCAAAGCATACTGTCTACGACTTGCCGTACGAACAGGTGTTGGAACGGTAAAAGTCACTCTTTTTATCCGTGCAATCAAAAAAATCTTTCGAAATCACCTTTGCAGATCCCAAATTTGTACGGCTTTGATAGCAAAGTTTCGTGGGAACGGAACGCCTAAACGTACAACTTTTTGAAACTAAAACTTAACTTATTGATGGAAGCCAAAAACCAAAACTTCTTGCGCCGTGTGGGATGCGCAGCTATTGCTTACTATCAATCACGTGACTTTTTTGAGTTGGCTGGGGGGCAAACAAGCGGTTGACTAGGGGGCAACTAGCGGATGTTAAGTCAAAACATGTCAAGATAAGTCCTCAAACTATTGTATTTGACTATTTTCACGACATCAAACCAGAAAACAAGAGATCAAAACAACCTCCAAGATTCTACAAGCCATCAAAAAAGAGCTATTACCGGAAGTGACGTCTATTGATAGCAACCTATAAAAATGGTTTAAAAAATTCTTATTTGTTTTAGGTGAAGGTGTTAACGCCATCAAACTTGGAGCGTTTCGTAGGTGAAAGCAGCGTCAGCCATTTGATATACGAATCTCCTTCTGAATTGAACCAAATAGAAGAGAATATCGAGAGAATAACGAAAGATAATCTCGTGAATTTTGTATTTCGCGTCTTTCCGTTTGCAATCGTGTTGAAAATCCAAGAGATGGTTTGTAGGGATCTAGTGAAGAATAAAGAAGTTGTGAACGAAATTAAGGAATTTAAGGCGGATCTACTGGTGTCTGATATGGTGTTCATGTGTGGTCCTGTGATACAAGATTTGTTAGACGTTCCACGTGTTGATGTTGCGCCAACTAGTATTGTACCCTTCTTCATGCAACCGTTACAAGTACCTTGTCCCGTCTCCTACACACCACAGATGGGAACAGGTATATATCAGAGTATTAGAATACATATAGTTATGAATAAAGTCGGGGGGGGGGGGGAGGGGGGAGGGGCTAGCCAGAAGCCCAGATGCCCAGAAAAGAACAATCAAAAAACCAAATGCTTTTATTCATTCAAATTTGAAAAAATTAATATATTCGTTCCACTTCACAAGAAGAGTTAAACATTCAAACATTTAATCATTGTTCTTTCCATCTAATTTTTTAACATTTTACTTTTTCTTTTATATTTTGACTATTCATTTCAAAAATATTTGGAAGTGCACGTGCAACGCCACTGGCCGTCCACTTGCATGTAAGGCACGCATGCGTAAGCATTGTTCTCCAGTTTCATGATGAGCTACTTTAATTAGGCTTGACTGCGCGCGCATCCTAACTTGACCATTAAATGCAATCTCGTTTCGGAAGCCGCGTTAATTTTGCTTTCTACCGAGAAGCGATGATGTTTAAGAAAGTCAACTGATCGTAATTAGTTTTTCTTGGTTCTGGTAAACTTTGCTAGCAGCTTTCCATAGTTATATATGAGGTGGGAGTATTAGAAAAATGGCAGATGCATTTCAAATTCCTATCTTCCATGGCGACGTATGGCGGCAATACACATCAAGGATTAATCTCAAAGTGAGTTAACTCTGATATTTTGTTATAGAGAGCACTGACGATATGTCCTTTTTCCAACGTGTACACAACATGGCTATCTACATTCTGTCTGGGGTCCTCAGGGAATTCTTTGTCTATAAACCTTTTGGAGACTTGAAAAAGAAATTCAAGATTCGGCCCGAGCGGTCATTCAGGGAAGCATTACAGAATGGGGAAATGCTGTTGGTACAAGCAGACTTTACCTTGGATATTCCCAGGTCTCTTCCACCAGGTAAAGAGGACTTGACGTCTTTGTCTCTTGCGCAATGTTCATCAGCTGAATCAATGAAGTTTCTAATAGTATGTTCTTTCCGACTTCTTATATGCTCCGCCGACGAAGGACTAATGTCCGAAGCGCGTCAGTACAGTTGCACACATATTCCACACGGCGTTCAATGTTTGACTACCATTTGGAGCCTTTTATCCAGCAATTCTTTTGTCCGCTATCTTCTTCGATCTCAATCATCGCTTGACTTTCTAGTACTTATATTTAATTAGTGCTTACAACTAAGATATAATTCATTTGATATTTCAGCTGTCAAAATGATTGGCGCGGTCCTTCCCGAACCAGCCCAACCCCTTCCTGCAGACCTGGAACAGTTTATGCAAAGCTCAGGAGAACATGGTGTTATCTTGGTGACGTTTGGTTCAATGGTGTCCAAACTAGATGCATCTATTTTGAAGAAGATGAGTGTTGTGTTTGGTAGACTCAAGCAGAAGATCTTATGGAAGGTTAAAAGTGAGTTTGGTTTTCTGATGTACTTTTTGGTGGTTTGTAATCATTTCTAATAGACCTAATCGGCTAACGTGTTGCTATAAACGTTTCCACCCAATTCAAACCACATGGGAGTTAAGTTTCATTATTCGTTATATTTTGGTTTCACAGTTGAATTCGTAGAGACAAACGCTTCTATTCCCAGAAAATTTGAAATGGGTGGTAACGTACATAGCAACACGTTAGCCGATTAGGTCTATCGGCATTTTTTAGTAGACTCCCGTTTTGGATAATATGCTTTCATCCCTAAGGGAATAAAAGTAGCAGCAATACTGGAAGACGTATATATCTCTTTTTTTGGATTCATCACTATAGGTGATTTCCAAAAAATTCAAAGGAATTTATCAAAGTGCAGCTTATTCGTTATCGCTATTCTTAAGCATAAGGCTTCTTAATAAAATTCTATTTCTAATGTTTTCCTAGGAGAAGCTTTACCATCGGATATCTCTTCAAACATCAAGGCCGTGAAATGGCTTCCACAAAATGACGTATTAGGTCACCACAAGACAAGGCTGTTCATATCCCACATGGGACACAATGGAATGTACGAAGCTCTTTATCATGGCGTCCCTCTTGTTGCCTGTCCATTGTTTGGCGATCAGTTTAGCAACACAAACCTCGTTGTTCGTGCTGGAGTTGGGTCGAAGGTTATATTGAGAACCATATCTGAAGACGAACTGGAGAAAGTTATAAAAAGCGTCTTGGACGATTCACAGTAAGTATGGATCAGTATCGCCGTTATCACAGTTCGGTTCGTCCCCTTTAACTGAGTCACTGTTTTTTATGGCTTTGTTGAGCTTTCTAATCATGAAGCATTGGTTCATCGTTGCTTTCCTGACCACAATCTATCCTGAACTGTTAAGTTTGAGTCCCTTTTAATTCATTACTAGATTCAAGTCAAAAGCGTCTCATTTGTCAAATCTAATGAGGGACCGACCGCGAACGCCCTTACAAGAGTCCGCTGATTCCATCGAATACGTGCTCAGAAACGGAAAACTACGTCATCTTCGTGTCCGATCGTTCGACCTACCATGGTATCAGTACTACCTTGTTGACGTCATCCTTTTCATTGTTGCCTTGGTTACAGCTGTTGTGATTGTGTTGGCATTCTTCTGTCGATGCTGCTGCAATTTACTGTGCAAGAGAAGGCTTGGGAAACAGAAGGGAGAATAGTTTTATCTCGCTAACGAAATAATATTATCGCTACAACTTTTATTGGGTTTCTCCAACCATCTGCAATACTTAAAATCTTCATATCATCGATAGTACTGAGTTTTAAAAGCTTATGTCAATGTCTTTTGTTACATCATCCAACATGGTAGCCATGTCTTTTGTTTTATCATCCAACATGGTGGTCATGTCTTGTGTTATATCATCCAACATGGTGACCATGTCTTTTGTTATATCATCCAACATGGTGGTCATGTCTTTTGTTATATCATCCAACATGGTGGTCATGTCTTTCGTTATATCATCCAACATGGTGGTCATGTCTTTTGTTATATCATCCAACATGGTGGCCATGTCGTTTGTTATATCATCCAACATGTTGGTCTTGTCTTTTGTTATATCATCCAACATGGTGGTCATGTCTTTTGTTATATCATCCAACATGGTGGTCTTGTCTTTTGTTATATCATCCAACATGGTGGCCATGTCTTTTGTTATATCATCCAACATGGTGGTCATGTCTTGTGTTATATCATCCAACATGGTGGTCTTGTCTTTTGTTATATCATCCAACATGGTGGTCTTGTCTTTTGTTATATCATCCAACATGTTGGTCATGTCTTTTGTTATGTCATCCAACATGGTGGCCATGTATTTTGTTATATCATCCAACATGGTGGTCATGTCTTTTGGTTATATCATCCAACATGGTGGTCATGTCTTTTGTTATATCATCCAACATGGTGGTCTTGTCTTTTGTTATATCATCCAACATGGTGGTCTTGTCTTTTGTTATATCATCCAACATGGTGGTCATGTCTTTTGTTATATCATCCAACATGGTGGCCATGTATTTTGTTATATCATCCAACATGTTGGTCATGTCTTTTGTTATGTCATCCAACATGGTGGCCATGTATTTTGTTATATCATCCAACATGTTGGTCATGTCTTTTGTTACATCATCCAACATGGTGGCCATGTCTTTTATTATATCATCCAACATGGCGGTCACTCATTCACTCAATGTACACCAACTAATAAAGACACTGCAAAAAAGTCAGTCGTATGTATCCTTCTATACAATTGAAAAATGTTCATTGGTTTCATTGAAAACATAAATTTATTTATTTCACTATGGATATTATAGGTTTAGAATATCGCTGGTTTCCAGAAACTATATCAATGTAACGGTTTCCAGTTTGAGTACAGTTTGAGTATAGTTTCGACCACCGCTTTGACAGCCACGATTCCCAACTAGCCCCACGCACGCATGGCTCTGTTCTTAAGTACGCCGCACCCTTTTCCTTGGGATGGGCACGAGCCTAAATCCCCCATTACTTTTATAACTCCCGAGAGCCCTGTTACACATATATAGAAATTGGCGTTAGACTGAGGCATTTGTTTCGCATGACAAACGGCATATTATTTCCTTTGTCTGGGTATTTACATTTATACGTGACTCTGTCACGCAATGGGTTTTCAAAAAGTCAACTTCTAAAATGGCAAAGATGTCTCGATCCATGTTACTTTTTATCATTATCATCGCTAGCTGCACAGTTGTTCACACGTCTAGAATTCTACTGATGCCTTTGTTTGGAAACAGCGATTATTTTATTTTCAAGAAGATTGCAACGGAGCTATCAAACAGAGGCCATGAGGTAGGGCTATAAGTTCCTTACACTCGAAATTATTCAACCAAAATTAGCTTGCAAACTTGCTAAAAACCAGGATTAATTAAAGATATATGAGATTTAAGTGTTCCAGATCCTTTATTTTGGTCTTTCTGCTCTCTCTCTGCGAGCATTTTTAGGTGCTTGGAGAATCGATAAAATTGGCTTCCAAAGCCAAACAATTGGCGTCTATTGTATTTTAAAGTAGTGACTAATTTTGGAGCGATTTTTTAGTTAAATTTTGCTACGTTAACATTGGGCCATCCATTCACAATATTAAGGAACAATAAAAGGCATGCATGCAAATGTACGAGTATACCCTGCGAGCAGAGTCTCCTTTTCACTCCCCTACAGGCAAGAGAAGGAAAGGAGACTGCAGAAATCGTGCATTTCTTTTGTAGTGCCGTTATCCAAGAATCTGGATAATGAGATGCATAATTTCGGGTTTCATACTGGTTTAAACTGGTTTTGATGCGCGAGTCTGTATTAAAAATATGGCAGATGACCAAAATTGAGCCCGCGTCGTGTGTCAAAGTGTAGTTTCGAAAGCGCTCTAAATCACGTTTTATCAAATAAAAATCAACTATTCATCAAAGGAAATCTCTAGAAAGTTTTATGGATGTCAAAGACCCCTTCGTTTCGCTGCCGACAGGTCAAGGAAAGTCACTTATTTTCCAGCTTGTAACTTCCGATGATCAAATGTCTTCAAGAAATCGATCCAAACACTAGTCGATACTACCCTAAGAATTCTCTTTTGGTGGGAATAAATCCACTCCAGGCAATGATGAGCACCCAAATTTCCGCGTGTGAAAATTTAGTGTCTCCAAACTGCTAAGCTTGATGAAATTAAAGCAGTAAAAGAAGAACACTAGATCATCTTTTAATGAGGTCATGACTCTAAAAACATGTTTTGTTTTGAAGCGGCAATCATGTTCGGACCGGAACCGGAAACCATTTACAAAACGTGTGAGCTTATGAACAAGTTAGTTTCTTAGCAACCGCGCTGCGCATGCTCAAATAACATTATACACGATTTCTGCAGAATCTCCTTTCCTTCTCTCGCCCGTAGAGGAGTTAAAAGGAGACTCTGCTCGCAGGGTAGTACGAGTACTGAGTAAAGATTTATTTTCTCATAAATTAATTTGATTTTAGGAATGGACTCGGAATGGACTTGGGAATTTGGGAATTAAGATTTACGCATTTTCGCTTTCTTATTTTATTTATTTATTTATTTTCTTCTTCTTCTTCTTTTTTTCACCTTTCGAGATGAAATTTTTGTAATAATCTTGGCGTAGAGTGCATTAAGCTTGAGGTATTTGCGTCATAACGACAACGACGAAAACAGCAACCACAGAAATTAACTACCACAGCAGCAGCAACCACCACAACCACACCACCAACATAAGCAACAACAGTAGCAGCAACATTAACAGCTACAACAAAAACAACGACATCAAGAACAACAAGAGCAATCGCTGCAACAATAACAGCAATTCAGTAACAGCTACAGCAGCAGAAACGGCAACAACACTAACAGCAGCATCATAAACAAAAACAATAACATCACCAACAACACAAGCAGCAGCCACACCAACAGTAAAAGTAAAAACAGCAGCAGCAGCAGCAAAAAAAAGGAGTTTACCATTTTAATTTAATTTTCATTCTTAATTATTTCACATTTAATTTCCAGGTCAAATTGTTAACTGCTTCCAACTTGAAGCACTTCATAGGGACGTCCAACATCAGTCATCTGATCTACGAAGTCCATCAAAGTTTGGACGAAGTCGAGGACAAAGTTGAAAAAATCGACCAAGATCCAATTGCAAGCCGTGTGTTTACTATTTTCCCGTTCGCAATGCTTTTGAAAATTCAGCAAAAGTTCTGTAGAGATTTTCTAGAAAACACCAAAATTCTTCAAGAAGTCAAGGAATTTCAAGCAGATCTTTTAATTTCTGACTTGCTGTTCATGTGCAATCCAATCCTACAAGAAATATTGAGTATTCCACGCGTTGATGTTTCACCTTACGGTATTATTCCCTTCTTCATGCAGTCACTGCATATTCCTTGTCCTGTTTCGTACACACCACAGATGGGAACAGGTAAATATTGAGTTAATATTGCCTTAATTTAAACCTCTAATTGACCAACCTTGGGGAAAGGTCAAGTAGTTTAAGTTCTAGCATTATTTATTACAATATTTGTTCGTATTTCAGACAGCACGGATGAAATGTCCTTTTTCGAACGTGTACACAATATAGCTATGTACATTCTGTCTGAGTTCCTCAGGGAATTCTTTCTCTATAAACCTTTTGGAGACTTGAAAAAGGAATTCAAGATTCGCCCCAAGCGGTCATTCAGGGAAGCATTACAGAATGGGGAGATGCTGTTGGTACAAGCAGACTTTGCTTTGGATATTCCCAGACCTCTTCCACCAGGTGAGTATGCTTTGTTCTAGGAAGCAAGGGTGGAGTGCAATGCTTAGGTGTCGTTTCTCGCTTCTGTACACCGGTAAGGTCTTGGAGGGCGCATTAGACATTTTCTTGTTTATATGTAAATCCAAAAACATAGAAAGAACTCTTATATTTTTAAGGAAGTAAGCTAGAGACTGCTATTCCCATGCGGCTGATACTGATGTGTAGGGTGCACAACTGCATGGAGTATTGCATGGAGTATTGCATGGAGTATCAATGGGATATCGACGGTCTTTGGCCATGGAGACTCATTTCTGCAGCAAATTGAACTGAGATTATCTATTATATTGTCCTCTTTTTCCCCTCGAGGGATTTTTCGGGGAACTATGGTTTTCCTCCATCATTAAAAATCGTCATATTAGCTGAGTTGTTTGGTGCCCTTTACGCGTTTACCACTTGTGCTGATAGGATGTGTAGGGTGAACTACTGTAGTATTGTGCTGATAGGATGGGTAGGGTGCACTACTGTAGTATTGTGCTGATAGGATGTGTAGGGTGAACTACTGTAGTATTGTGCTGATAGGATGGGTAGGGTGCATTACTATAGTATTGTGCTGATAGGATGGGTAGGGTGCACTACTGTAGTATTGTGCTGATAGGATGTGTAGGGTGCATTACTATAGTATTGTGCTGATAGGATGGGTAGGGTGCATTACTATAGTATTGTGCTGATAGGATGGGTAGGGTGCACTACTGTAGTATTGCGCTGATAGGATGTGTAGGGTGAACTACTGTAGTATTGTGCTGATAGGATGTGTAGGGTGAACTACTGTAGTATTGTGCTGATAGGATGTGTAGGGTGAACTACTGTAGTATTGTGCTGATAGGATGTGTAGGTTGCACTACTGTAGTATTGTGCTGACAGGATGGGTAGGGTGCACCTTTTGAGTATTACTCTCATTAAAAATCGTTATATAAGCTTAGTTGTTCGATGGCACTTGCCAAGATGGTTTTTATCATCACGTCATTTGAATTTGTTTTGTGTGCTATTCCCTCCACGGTACAACAAGGATTTTTCTGTGGGCAAACGCGTTATTCTCTCTTCATTTCATTATTTCAGCTGTCAAAATGATTGGCGCAGTCCTTCCCGAACCAGCCCAGCCCCTCCCTGCAGGCCTGGAACAGTTTATGCAAAGCTCAGGAGACCATGGTGTTATCTTGGTGACGTTTGGTTCAATGGTGTCCAAACTAGAAGCTTCTATCCTGAAGAAGATGAGTGTTGTGTTTGGTAGACTCAAGCAGAAGATCTTATGGAAGGTCAAAAGTGAGTTTGATTTTTCTGATGTACTTTTTGGTGGTTTGTTATCATTTCTTATTGGCTGCCGTTTTGGATAATATGCTATTATCCCTAAGAGAATTAAAGAAGCAGCCATGTTGGAAGATGTTTTTCTCTTTTTTTGGTTTCATCACTGTAGGTGGTTTCCAAACATTTCAAAGGAATTTATCAAAGTGCAGCTTATTTATTATCGCTAATAATTCTATTTCGAATGTTTTTCTAGGAGAAGCTTTACCATCGGATATCTCTTCGAATATCAAGGCCGTGAAATGGCTTCCACAAAATGACGTATTAGGTCACCACAAGACAAGGCTGTTCATATCCCACATGGGACACAATGGAATGTACGAAGCTCTTTATCATGGCGTCCCTCTTGTTGCCTGTCCATTGTTTGGCGATCAGTTTAGCAACACAAACCTCGTTGTTCGTGCTGGAGTTGGGTCGAAGGTTATATTGAGAACCATATCTGAAGACGAACTGGAGAAAGTTATAAAAAGCGTCTTGGACGATTCACAGTAAGTATGGATCAGTATCGCCGTTATCACAGTTCGGTTCGTCCCCTTTAACTGAGTCACTGTTTTTTATGGCTTTGTTGAGCTTTCTAATCATGAAGCATTGGTTCATCGTTGCTTTCCTGACCACAATCTATCCTGAACTGTTAAGTTTGAGTCCCTTTTAATTCATTACTAGATTCAAGTCAAAAGCGTCTCATTTGTCAAATCTAATGAGGGACCGACCGCGAACGCCCTTACAAGAGTCCGCTGATTCCATCGAATACGTGCTCAGAAACGGAAAACTACGTCATCTTCGTGTCCGATCGTTCGACCTACCATGGTATCAGTACTACCTTGTTGACGTCATCCTTTTCATTGTTGCCTTGGTTACAGCTGTTGTGATTGTGTTGGCATTCTTCTGTCGATGCTGCTGCAATTTACTGTGCAAGAGAAGGCTTGGGAAACAGAAGGGAGAATAGTTTTATCTCGCTAACGAAATAATATTATCGCTACAACTTTTATTGGGTTTCTCCAACCATCTGCAATACTTAAAATCTTCATATCATCGATAGTACTGAGTTTTAAAAGCTTATGTCAATGTCTTTTGTTACATCATCCAACATGGTAGCCATGTCTTTTGTTTTATCATCCAACATGGTGGTCATGTCTTGTGTTATATCATCCAACATGGTGACCATGTCTTTTGTTATATCATCCAACATGGTGGTCATGTCTTTTGTTATATCATCCAACATGGTGACCATGTCTTTCGTTATATCATCCAACATGGTGGTCATGTCTTTTGTTATATCATCCAACATGGTGGCCATGTCGTTTGTTATATCATCCAACATGTTGGTCTTGTCTTTTGTTATATCATCCAACATGGTGGTCATGTCTTTTGTTATATCATCCAACATGGTGGTCTTGTCTTTTGTTATATCATCCAACATGGTGGCCATGTCTTTTGTTATATCATCCAACATGGTGGTCATGTCTTGTGTTATATCATCCAACATGGTGGTCTTGTCTTTTGTTATATCATCCAACATGGTGGTCTTGTCTTTTGTTATATCATCCAACATGTTGGTCATGTCTTTTGTTATGTCATCCAACATGGTGGCCATGTATTTTGTTATATCATCCAACATGGTGGTCATGTCTTTTGGTTATATCATCCAACATGGTGGTCATGTCTTTTGTTATATCATCCAACATGGTGGTCTTGTCTTTTGTTATATCATCCAACATGGTGGTCTTGTCTTTTGTTATATCATCCAACATGGTGGTCATGTCTTTTGTTATATCATCCAACATGGTGGCCATGTATTTTGTTATATCATCCAACATGTTGGTCATGTCTTTTGTTATGTCATCCAACATGGTGGCCATGTATTTTGTTATATCATCCAACATGTTGGTCATGTCTTTTGTTACATCATCCAACATGGTGGCCATGTCTTTTATTATATCATCCAACATGGCGGTCACTCATTCACTCAATGTACACCAACTAATAAAGACACTGCAAAAAAGTCAGTCGTATGTATCCTTCTATACAATTGAAAAATGTTCATTGGTTTCATTGAAAACATAAATTTATTTATTTCACTATGGATATTATAGGTTTAGAATATCGCTGGTTTCCAGAAACTATATCAATGTAACGGTTTCCAGTTTGAGTACAGTTTGAGTATAGTTTCGACCACCGCTTTGACAGCCACGATTCCCAACTAGCCCCACGCACGCATGGCTCTGTTCTTAAGTACGCCGCACCCTTTTCCTTGGGATGGGCACGAGCCTAAATCCCCCATTACTTTTATAACTCCCGAGAGCCCTGTTACACATATATAGAAATTGGCGTTAGACTGAGGCATTTGTTTCGCATGACAAACGGCATATTATTTCCTTTGTCTGGGTATTTACATTTATACGTGACTCTGTCACGCAATGGGTTTTCAAAAAGTCAACTTCTAAAATGGCAAAGATGTCTCGATCCATGTTACTTTTTATCATTATCATCGCTAGCTGCACAGTTGTTCACACGTCTAGAATTCTACTGATGCCTTTGTTTGGAAACAGCGATTATTTTATTTTCAAGAAGATTGCAACGGAGCTATCAAACAGAGGCCATGAGGTAGGGCGTTAATTGTCTTTAACTTGAAATTATTCAACCAAAATTAGTTTGCAAACTTTCTATAAAACAGGAGTAAATAAAAAATATCAGATTTAAGTGTTCCAGATCCTTTATTTTGGTCTTTCTTTTCTCTCTCTACGAGCATTTTCAGGTGCTTGAAGAATCGATAAAATTCGGAGAATTGGAGAATCCATAAAATTCGGTCTTCTAAAGTCAAACGATTGGCGTGTATTCTATTTAAAAACATTAATTAATTTTCAAGCTATAGTTTTTGGAGCGATTTTGCTGCGATTTTGAAGTTTAATTAGCTATATGCATTATCATTAGGCCATACATTCACAATATTCAGGAACGATTAATGGTAAATGTACGAGTACTTTGAGATGCAAATTGTATTATCGATTTTGATTGCAAATTTTTTAATCGAAGAGGATGTTTTATCCTTTCAATAATCTTTTCTAGGACTCATTTATCTATTAATATATCTATTATATTTTTAATATAAAAGTAATTTAAAAATCTTAGTTTGCGTAGCAGGCTAATGCAATTTCAAACTTCTGATAGATTTCTTTTTTCATGAATAAATTTGGTTTTTAGGAATGGACTTGGAATGGACTTGGGATTTTGGAATTAAAATTTACGCATGTTAGCTTTCTTAGCTAATTTTTTTTTTCACCTTTTAAGGTAAACGTTTTTTAATGTCGTCTTGATGCGGAGTACATAAAGCTGGAGATATTTGCGTTATATTAAAACAAAAATTTAAAAAAACCAGCAACCACAACAATAAACAACCGCAGCAGCAACAACATCAACAACAGCAGCAATAACAACAGCTGCTACAGCAACAACAGTAGCAACAACAACAACAACAACAGTAGCTGCAACATTAACAACAGCAGCAACCATAACAGCTGCAACAAAAACAATGACAGCAACAACAGAAGAAACAACAAGAAAAGCAATCGCAACATTAACCTCCTCGGCAGACTAATCGCTCGGGTTTTTGTTGTGTTCGAGAGGGATGGGTTTCCTGTGGACAATAATAACAGCAACATCAGAGCAACAGCAACCGGAACAACAAAAATAGCAGCACCAACGAAACACTAACATCTACTACAACAACAACAGCAGAAACACCAACAGTAAAAGTAAAAACATCAGCAGAAACAATAGGAACTTAAACATCCTGCTTACTATTTTAATTTCATTCTTTGACATCTGATTTCGAATTCCAGGTCAAATTGTTAACTGCTTCCAACTTGAAGCACTTCATAGGGACATCCAACATCAGTCATCTGATCTACGAAGCCCCTCAAAGTTTGAACGAAGTCGAGGACAAAGTTGAAAAAATCACCCAAGATCCAATTGTAAGCCGTGTGTTTGCTGTTTTCCCCTTCGCAGTGCTTTTGAAGTTTCAGCAAATGGTCTGTAGAGATTTCCTAAACAACACACTTTCGAGCTGATCTTTTGGTTTCTGACGTGGTGTTCATGTGCTATCCAATCCTACAAGAAATATTGAGTATTCCACGCGTTGATGTTTCACCTTCCGGTATTATTCCCTTCTTCATGCAGTCACTGCAAATTCCTTGCCCTGTTTCGTACACACCACAGATGGGAACAGGTAAATATTAAGTTACAGTAAAACAAGCTCACGCGTTGACCCCTAGAGTCGATTAATGATTTGAATTTTCGAATTTTGATATCATTATTCAGTTGAAATTTGCAACATCGAAAGCGAAGATATGAAAATTCCATTCAACTTTAAATTCAATATACGACATTTTGATAGGTTAATCAGTGCTAACACAGCCGGAAGACCAAGAAAACATGGTGGCCAGAAATAGTCTTGGCCGTGTTTATGTGCCGGGAAAGCCTTTACCTGATATTATTCGACAGGAAATTGTTCATCTCAGCAATAGCGGATTGTCCAATAAAGCAATTTCGTGACAACTGAAAATTTCTAGTTGAGGAGTCCAGAAAATACTTCAACATTATCGACGACATGCTGGAACTGTGTCTCCATTTCGCTCAAGGCGGGAGCGTTCCCTACAAAATTACTGATGATATCCTCCAAGTAATTGAGGCATGAAAATTACAAAACCTAGTGTGTATGCTTATGAAATAAGAGAACGACTTCTGCTCGAAGGTATCTGTAATTTAGATGATTTACCTTCTTCATCACGAGTCGAATAATGAACTGAATTTTCATTTGAATATTGCAATATTGCATTATTCCGGTTCGTACGTATAAAAGGAATAATTGACTAATGATTTCATTAATCGAATCTAGGGGTCAACGCGTGAGCTTGTTTGACTGTAATACTGCCTCAATATATACAAACCTCTATGAAGTGACCAACCTTGGGAAAAGTTCAAGTGGTCGTTAAGTAGAAGTTGAAAAGGAGTTTAAGGTATGACATTATTTATTACAACATTCGTTCGTATTTCAGACAGCACGGATGAAATGTCCTTTTTCGAACGTGTACACAATATGGCTATGTACATTGTATCTGAGTTCCTCAGGGAATTCTTTCTATATAAACCTTTTGGAGACTTGAAAAAGGAATTCAAGATTAGCCCCGAGCGGTCATTTAGTGAAGCATTACAGAATGGGGAGATGCTGCTGGTACAAGCAGACTTTGCTTTGGATATTCCCAGACCTCTTCCACCAGGTGAGTATGCTTTGTTCTAGGAAGCAAGGGTGGAGTGCAATGCTTAGGTGTCGTTTCTCGCTTCTGTACACCGGTAAGGTCTTGGAGGGCGACATTTTCTTGTTTATATGTAAATCCGATTTCCGAAAACATAGAAAGAACTCAAAAATTCGAAGTTAGCTAGAGACTGCTATTCCCATGCGGCTGATAGATACTGATGTGTAGGGTGCACTACTGCATGGAGTATTGCATGGAGTATCAATGGGATATCGACTGTCTTTGGCCCGATTAAGACTCATTATTCTGCAACAAATTGGACTGAATTTATTTATTATATTGTCCTCTGGTTTTCCTCATTAAATATCCTCATATTAGCTGAGTTGTTAGGTGCCCTTTTTGCGTTTACCACTTGCCAAGAAGGTTTTTCTCCAAGATATCAGTTAGTATATCCTCTCATGGCAAGTTTCATCATGTCAACTGAATTTGATTGATGAATGCTATTCCCTCCACGGTACAACGAGGATTTTTCTCTGGGCAAACACGTTATTCTCTCTTCATTTCATTATTTCAGCTGTCAAAATGATTGGCGCGGTACTTCCCGAACCAGCCCAACCCCTCCCTGCAGACCTGGAACAGTTTATGCAAAGCTCAGGAGACCATGGTGTTATCTTGGTGACGTTTGGTTCAATGGTGTCCAAATTAGATGCATCTATCCTGAAGAAGATGACGGTTGTGTTTGGTAGACTCAAGCAGAAGATCTTATGGAAGGTTAAAAGTGAGTACTAGGTATTGCGTAGCACTTTTTTGGGAAAACTAGACGACGACGGATTCTAAGAGGTTAAATATGGTGGTGGTCATATGGAAAGAGGTCAATTCACTGCTAAAATATGTTTCAGTAACAGTCTGTACAACTAATAGTTAGAAACTTTATGCAAAAGTTTTTAGACTTTAATTTATGTTAATTCTTAAAAGAATTTGGTTCTGCTGCATGTCCTTCTAGGAGAGGCTCTTCCATTGGACGTCTCTTCAAACATCAAGGCCGTGAAATGGCTTCCACAAAATGACGTATTAGGTCACCACAAGACAAGGCTGTTCATATCCCACATGGGACACAATGGAATGTATGAAGCTCTTTATCATGGCGTCCCTCTTGTTGCCTGTCCATTGTTTGGCGATCAGTTTAGCAACACAAACCTTGTAGTTCGTGCTGGAGTTGGGTCGAAGGTTATATTGAGAACCATATCTGAAGACGAACTGGAGAAAGTTATAAGAAGCGTCTTGGACGATTCACAGTAAGTGTGGTTCAGGGCCGTTATCACAGTTTGGCTTAACAATAATTAAAATAATAATAATAATGATAATGATAATGATAATGATAATGATAATGATAATGATAATGATAATGATAATGATAATGATAATGATAATGATAATGATAATGATAATGATAATGATAATGATAATGATAATGATAATGATAATGATAATGATAATGATAATGATAATGATAATGATAATGATAATGATAATGATAATGATAATGATAATGATAATGATAATGATAATGATAATGATAATGATAATGATAATGATAATGATAATGATAATGATAATGATAATGATAATGATAATGATAATGATAATGATAATGATAATGATAATGATAATGATAATGATAATGATAATGATAATGATAATGATAATGATAATGATAATGATAATGATAATGATAATGATAATGATAATGATAATGATAATGTAATGATAATGATAATGATAATGATAATGATAATGATAATGATATGATAATGATAATGATAATATAATAATAAAGGTGATACCGGGGGACAAAACAGAAGAAAGAGTTGAACTGACTGTTTTACAGGGCCGTAACCAGGGGGAGCACAGGGTGCACGTGCATCCCACCCCCCATAAAAGCTTAAGGTTCCCTCATCTGTGCACCTCCCCTGTAGATCCCTGGTTACGCCACTGTTTTACACCCGGTTGACATAAGCAGTCCTGGCTTATGCTGCGATTGATTTTGAATAGATATGATACAATATATGTGCTCATGTGCTCAGTTTGATTTTCTTTAAATCATTTTCTAGATTCAAGTCAAAAGCGTCTCATTTGTCAAATCTAATGAGGGACCGACCGCGCACGCCCTTACAAGAGTCCGCTGATTCAATCGAATACGTGCTTAGAAACGGAAACCTACGTCATCTTCGTGTCCGATCGTTCGATCTACCATGGTATCAGTACTACCTTGTCGACGTCATGCTTTTCATTGCTGCCTTGGTTACAGCTGTTGTGTTTGTGTTGGCATTTTTCTGTCGATGCTGCTGCAATTTGCTGTGCAGGAGGAGGCTTGGGAAACAGAAGGCAGAATAGTTTGATGATGATAATGATGATAAACGATCCTAATTGCAAATACTAATAAAAATTAATTATACTTTAAATCTAATACATATGATAAATTAGAAAAACCTTACAGTCAAAACAAGAAAATTGTGAACACCTAAAATATGTCTGGAATGTAAAACATCGTGTCCTGACCAATCACATGCGACAGTTAATTAGACATGAATTCATTCTCGCATGTGATTGGTCAGAAAGTATCGGTTTTCTTACTTTGACTGTAACTTATTCATATAAACGAAATAAAATCAATAATAATAATAATAATAATAGCAATAATCGTAATAATAAAAAGTTTCTAATTTTAAATGATGATACAAGATATACTAATACTAAGACATAGCGCATACTATCAATTAAAATAAAATTAAACTATGAATATTTAAAAAATGAAACATTAAATAAGCGAAAATATTCATAGGACTCTGAAAATGACTTCCGCTCAGGTTGTGGAAACCTCAAACACCACCACCAACAGCCTTTCCTCAAGACTACACTCACCCGCCCGGACGATCGCATTTCACAATGAAACTGAATGAAAAAAAAACACCTGGATGGGTTTTAAACCATTTACTCTTAACATTCATATAACCAAATAGTATTTTTACACAAGTCAATATAAATAACCCAGCGAGCTTATTGGTCACAATGCAATCTTGAATGCAAGGCTAACATGGAAACACGAAAGAAATGGCACAAATTCTATCGAGAAAAGTTATTTTGCATTTTATTTCATGCTAGCCTCGCATCCACTAAATTTTTGAATAGAACAGTGAAGGCGCACGCATGTTTGTTCATGTGTGCCGCTTGCAGAGATGAAATAAAATTTGGAACAAAAATACAAAAACAAACTCGCGTCTTGGTAAATATTTCTCGATATTCACTTCGCCTTCAGCGAATAATTGTTAAATATGTTCTAGAAGAATTTAAAAAAAAATCTAACTAAAATAGGATGATTAAAATAAATATTATAGATCTTAAGATGCTTATGTGGTCAGCTATTTCTATTTCAGTGTTTCATGTGGCAACCTATTTCTATCCCAGACTTGACATAAACTATTAAACCATAACAATACAGGTGCTTGAATTGCATCGTTTTTGATTCACAATGACCGTAGTAATTTAAAAAGATAATATGGAAATACTGTTTTAAGAATTGCCAACGTACGTGTACATTTACGGGGGCGTTTTAAATCTGCTTAGCTTAGCCACGTATACCTCCGAGACGAAGGTGTATGGCTATTATTAACGTGGAGTTGTGTTTTGACTTGATGGTCATATTGTGAAGTGCTTGGTTCGAATTTACCGACACCAAGGCTCGCGTTCGCGTCGTATCGTTTCGTCTGTGGTCTTACATGTCATATAACTATTTCCAGTCGCGTATATTTAACGTGACCACGCTGCACGTCACATCAGTATGTTTAAGGGCTCGAGCATAGACTGACCCGAAAATACTGTTATTTTGTTCATCGCTCCACGGACATGTAAAACGATGGTTAACAGCGATCGAGTTTTGGCCGAGGATTTCAGTACTTTAGTACTTATCTGTTGCTTGATTATTGTAGCCGTTGAAGGCCTTTCAAATACAGGTAAGCCAGTCCTCTCTACGTGTCTTTGAATTGAAAATGACGCTTGCTTAGTTTTTGTTTCATACTCGATCATCAACACAATTCCTGGTTAAAATGGTATTGGACTGAGAATTCTTCCTGCCAAGAAAACTACGGTTACCAAACTTTTTTTTACTACAAATTCAAATAAAACTGAATTTCCTAGAGCTTTTTCTATATTTTTAAGCGGTCGTGAGCGTTAGAGTAACCATAAAATTAACCGAAAATTTAAAAACGTTTACTATATATATCATATTCCTAATTTAAAAGGTTTAAAAAAAATTCGACAAGCTCTAATATATTGTGAGCATAAATCTCACATGGTTTTATTTCTAGAAAAACCATTCATTATTCAAATCCATCGAGGATTGAAATAGCTTGATATTTCTATTTTCAGACAATCAACATTAGCTTCTAGGAAACGAATTCTCTAACCACGAGAATGTAGTCAAATTAATATTTAATGGCAATGAGTGAAAACTAAAATGACCTTCCAAAACTAATCACACACCACAAATACACTGCAAAATTGAGCAAAGCTGAACAACGTTAGGTAAATCATGATTAGAATTTTGAAGTAAAATCAAGGAATGATTTAGATTTTTTGTTGACAGTTTTAAGCGATATTTGTTTTGATATTCAGTTAATATCGACCCCTTCCATAGGTTTTTATCTTACAAAACAATATTTAATCTTAGAACAAGTAATAATAACACTGATAACGTGTTTCTGTTTTGAATAGAATATGTTCTTATTTTTCATTGAATATTGAACGAAAAAGCCAATTTGCAGGCTTCATAAATGTGACACATGATTTCATGATTTTATCATGAAATGATTTCATAGTTTTGAAAAATCAATTAATTTTTAGCAAATGTTCTGCATATGTTCTTCAAGATATTTTCTCTTGTCCTTGTCCTTGTCCTTGTCCTTGTCCTTGTCCTTTTTCCCCTTTTCATCCTTAAAGCCTTGTCATCTGACATTTTACTGACTTGAACTAATTGTTTGCAGATTCCCCAGGCAATTGCACAACACAGAACAGTCGATGCTGCAAACTTGGTCTAAAAGCAGCCCGCCATCACGCTATTTCTCCAATCTACACGTGCTACTATGAGGCCCTCATAGCTGGCTTAGATCACCAGACATCAGTAGCTTTTAGACTACGAGCTTCAAAAGGAAGACTTCGACAGATAAAAAACATTGCTAGAGCTACTGCCTTTCGCCGGCGACTTTCATTCTGCTATACCGGAAAACACAAGAAATGCTTCGAGTCATGCTGTCTTGCGAAGCGAAAAAATAATCATTCAAAGTTAAAAAATGCAAGCCACAAGCCGACTTCGACGACAACAAGAAGAACAACTTAGACTGGCATGTCAACAATTTGTATCTTAATCAAGAGGATTATCATCATAGCTGCGGATAAAAGTCGCCAAACAAAAACATAATCTACATTTGAGACTCAGTGTCTTTTGTAAATTACCTGCCTTTGGCAAATCTTCAAATAAATACATAAATAAATAAACAAACAAACGAACAAACAGACAAACAGACAAACAAACAAACAAACAAACAGACAAACAGACAAACAGACAAACAGACAAACAGACAAACAGACAAACAGACAAACAGACAAACAGACAAACAGACAAACAGACAAACAGACAAACAGACAAACAGACAAACAGACAAACAGACAAACAGACAAACAGACAAACAGACAAACAGACAAACAGACAAACAGACAACAGACAAACTCGAGTATTGAGTAGTGAAACTGACCAGCATTTCTACCAACATTATTATTGCTGACGAATGGTAGAATCGTCTTTTATGGTACATAACTTTATTCCTACCAATAAATATATTTGGTGAACCACTTGTTTGTACCATATATTAAGTACCTTACGAGAAAGGCCTCACAATCAGCTCTGAATCTGAAGATATTGAATGTGGCTCATTGATAGTTGCTTATAACAAATAATTGGTGAGTTGTCACACCACAAGTGCATTATCTGCAAATGTGTAAATAGATCGTTAAGATATATTATGACTTGATAAAAGATGGCAAACTGATACCAAAGATATAAGATAATTATTGTTATTATTTTGTACAACTGCTTCGTTGATTAAATGTGGCGACAAAGCCATTGACCTCTAAAAAGGAATATCAATTATTTAAAATATTTTAATATGTCTGGTTTTTGTGTGTGTGTGTGTTGTGTGTGGGTGGTTTGGCTAGTATAATGGCAGGGACGTAGCGATAAAGGAGGAATGAGGGGCGGGCGGCAAGGTGAGACGACCGTCTCCTCAAAAAAAACCCTAAATTTTCCCTTCATTTCTTTATTGTTGGGCTACCTGTGGTTTTGGCGGGAATTTTCGCGCTAAAGCGAGTGTGCTCGCCCCTCCAACTCTGGAATGAGTGGCAAAATAGACCGAAAAATAATTGTGGTAGTTTAGGCATGGCGTAATTAGATCGTATAACAACAAACTTTGATCCTTCATCTCTTGAATTTCACCTATCCACTGATTTTTAAATAGTTTTTTTCTTCGGGACCCTGTACCTGTGAAATCTCAAAACCTGGTTCTTTCTATGGTTAGAATGCACTTCATGGTGCGCAGCAGTTGTGAGGGATCAATGGATTTGCTGCTGCTGTTGTTGTTGCTGTTGTTGTTGTTGTTGCTGTTGTTGTGGTTACTGTTGTTGCTGTTGTTGTTGTTGTTGCTGTTGCTGTTGTTGTTGCTGTTGCTGTTGTTGTTGTTGTTGTTGCTGTTATTGTTGTTGTTGTTGCTGTTGTTGGTGTTGTTGCTGTTGCTGTTGTTGGTGTTGTTGCTGTTGTTGTTGTTGTTGTTGCTGTTATTGTTGTTGGTGTTGTTGTTGTTGTTGCTGTTGCTGTTGCTGTTGTTGTTGCTGTTGCTGTTGCTGTTGTTGTTGCTGTTGCTGTTGCTGTTGCTGTTGCTGTTGCTGTTGCTGTTGTTGTTGTTGCTGTTGCTGCTGTCGTTGTTGTTGCGCTGTTGTTGTTGTTGCTGTTGTTGTTGTTGTTGTTGCTGTTGCTGTTGTTGTTGTTGTTGTTGCTGTTGTTGCTGTTGTTGTTGTTGTTGTTGTTGCTGTTGTTGTTGTTGTTGTTGTTGTTGCTGTTGCTGTTGCTGTTGTTGTTGCTGTTGCTGTTGCTGTTGCTGTTGCTGTTGCTGTTGTTGCTGTTGTTGTTGTTACTGTTGTTGTTGCTGTTGTTGTTGCTGTTGTTGTTGCTGTTGTTGTTGTTGCTGTTGCTGTTGCTGCTGTTGTTGTTGCTGTTGCTGCTGTTGCTGTTGTTGTTGCTGTTGTTGTTGCTGCTGTTGATGCTGTCGTTGTTGTTGCGCTGTTGTTGTTGTTGCTGTTGATGCTGTCGTTGTTGTTGCGCTGTTGTTGCTGTTGCTGTTGTTGCTGCTGTCGTTGTTTGTTGTTGCTGTTGTTGCTTCTGCTGTTGTTGTAGCTGCGTATTGTTTATTTTAAATTTAAAAAAAAAGTTACCTTAAAAGGTAAAAAGTAAACAGTTAATTTTGTCTGCCAAGTTTGGAGAAAGTCTATTGAAAACAAATTTTGCAATTTTTATGCTCCGTTTTTCAGCTTGATTTTTTAGCGAATTGAACAGGCGGACAACTGATTGTAAAAAACCATTGTTAGAAATTTGGCCCATAACGTCAAACGCGACTCAAAAATAAAATGACGAGTACCGCGTTAAAAGCCTAAATGTGCTAAATTCAGAGACATATGAGTGGTTTTGAGCGAGTTAAAAAATTTACTTGCAATTATCTTGGAATCACCTTAATATCGATAGGATATTGTAAACCTTTAAACAATTATTGGTGAAAACGTTGGATGCGATGAGAAACTTCATATTAAAAACAATACTTTTATAACGAATTTCAGTTTACTTTACTGAAAACGTTTCAGCTATATATTCGTTTGATCTACTGAGATGTAAAGCTGGCGTCGAAAGTTTGGAAACCTCACTAGAACAAGTTCGACGATAGCTGAAAGTGCAATTGGGAAAGCAGAAAATCCTATTAAATGACTTTTTTCTTCAATGAGAATTCACGTTTATTTTTGGAAATTGCATGCGAATAACTTTGACCAGTGCAGAGAAGCACTCTCCTACCGTCTTCTGCGTGATTATATAACTGAACTTAGCACGTTTTTTCGTTTTTAACCTCAACACGATAAAAGTCATTCATTAATTGGTAAGACCAACAAAGTCAAACAAAAAAATATGTATATAAATAACAATAATAAACTACTTGACAGATACTTATTCATTTCTGTTTTATTATATTATTATTAGAAAAAATAGGAGCCGTTTTGCCTGAGCACTTTGGTCCCCGCTTCAGGTACTTAGATTTTTTGTGTGTGTGAAAACAATGGGACATAGAGGCATGGCCATCTGTTTCCTCGACCCCCACAAATACGAAACATGTCTGTTTTATTGAAGAGAACTAAAAGAACGTCCACAAAATGTCAATAATAAGAAGTAGGTCAAAAACGTTAAGCTCCCGGGAAATATGAAATAAATTATGGAATGAGAAGTATCGTAAAGGTCACTTGTTGGTACCGTGAAGTGAGGAAAATCGTCAAATGAAGGGAGACACAGAACAAGAATTTGATCAGGTGATTGGAGACGAAATTAAGACAACCATTGGTTCAAGTTCACAGTTCTTGATGCCCTACATATAGGTTTGGGAAAATACTGAGCTATAGCTAGATAAAAACAAAAAATTCTTTGAGAAATGTTTAATTCTTTTGTCAAACAATAAAGTGGTTGTAAGCCGCTCCAGCGATTTTGTATTAGGATTCCGAGGTCGAAGAAAAACCTGGGTCGTCTTGGAATTGAAGTGCATTGTGCAGGCTGGGACTTTTTTAGAGGACATATTTCCAAGATGGCGTCTATTTCGCTTTTAAAACAGTCCCACAATGCACTACGATGCCAACTCGAACCAGTCCTTTTCTTCAACCACGGCATGACGGGTAATAAGTGTTTTTAATTTTAAAAGATACAAACAGAGTTATCTCTAGAGGGAGGTCTATTTAGTGCTAAAAGCTACCCGTGCTGTTCAAAGTTGAGAGGTTTTAACGGCGTCTCAAAGAGGATTCCAACAATGGGAGATCTTAGTAGTAGGATAAAAGCAAGGGTCGTTTAGTTTGTGACACTTGAAAATAAGAACCGTCCTCAAAGCTGGGTAACCGAAAAAAAAATCAGCTTTAAAATTTGCCTACAAATTCAAACACCGAGTAAAAATGGCAGGAAATATTTCAATAAATATTTCCACACTCAAAAAATGTTGTATTCATGTTGGACCAATACTTTGGGGCTCTTCGTCCTTTAACGAAGCAGCCAAAGTATCAACAATCCTGGCCATAACGCTGAACGTCTTGACGATGCCTATGACTTTGTTTCTCAACGCTCTGATTATTTTCGTTGTTTGGAAGAATCCATCTCTTCAGGTTGAGCGTGTGATAGTCCTGGCTTATTTAGCCTTGACTGACTTTCTTGTTGGACTGATTTGCCAACCGTTTCTCATCGCCAGAGAAATACTTCAGTTAAAAAGCATTGAAGGGAACTGTGGTTTAGAAACTGTGTTTTTTCTAGCAATCGGTCTTTTAAAAGGAGCAGAGTTTTACCAAATTGCAGTTATTTCATACGAGAGATACGTGGCCATCATCCATCCATACCTGTACCCAACACGAATCACAGTCAAGAGACTCATTTTTGCAACCATCGGACTTTGGACTCTTAACACTGTTGTAGTTTTGCTATCCTTCTTAACGTTAGCTTTGGGTGTTTCCTTATATCTTGGTGCCCTAAGTACCATCCTTAAGATTTTTATTTCTATCTGCATGGTTTACTGGTATGCTAAAATCTTTACTGTATTAAGAAGGCAAAAACGACTGATAGGTCAACAGAATCCAAATGTCAACATGAATAATCCCCACTTCCAGCGAAGACACAAAGGAGCAATGACAGCTGTTCTTCTTCCTGTCTGCTTATTATTTTCTCTTATTCCGGTATTTGTTGTAATGATTTCAAGACGGGTATTCGGGCATACTTTCCAGCAAAGCCTTGCATGGCTAATCGTGCAGCAATGGGCAGAAACTGTTGCAATTCTCACGGCGCTCCTAAATACGATAATCTACGGCCTTGCTACAAGAGGAGTGAGAGAGAAATCTTGGGAGGCTTTGTGCTTTCGGCGCGACAGTGATGAAGTTATCTCTCAAAATGCTTTTGTACTGAACCCCCTACACATTCTTCGACATATGAACTCATGAAGCATTGGTCATGCAGTTTTGTGGACGGACAAAAGAAATTGACATGATACTATAAACATCCCTATTTCATGTAGCTACAAAATAGAAAAAAAGAGTAGTCTTTAAAAGTTCTACTCTGAGTCGTTGCCCCCTTTAGATCGCCTTAGACCAGGGCCCAGTTTTTCACTAAGATCACCTTAGATCTCCTTATGTCACCTTATATCGCATAAGTTAAATGCCCCATTTTTGGGAAAGTTTCTTAGTCCCCTATGACTCCCTTCATTGCCATGGTAAGGAACCAGACAAAAAAAAAAAGAGAAAATATTGGAAGATCTCCTACTACTTTAAGTATATATTTGAGAGCGACGCCATTCTTGGGTGCAACTTATTTAGCAGGAACTGATACTCCAGTGTGTGTCTCTTTGTTGCTACTTTTTATAACTACTAGCTTAGAAAATTTTTGTACTAATTAATATTGATAACTGCAATCTGTAAATATACGACCATTGTCATTATGCTACTCAAATAGACAAGCTTTTCAGTTACTATGAGTAACATTTACTTATTATTATTTGTATAATTCAATGAAATACTTTGTAAATACTTGTCAAAACTTTATAACTAAAGTAATAAATTGTTGTTGTTGTTGTCGTTGTTGTCGTCGTCGTTGTTGTAGCTTCGAGTTCTCTGTTGCTCAGGGTTAGCCTCGACTTTGTGCAGAATTTATAAATCGTCTATTTTGCCGCATCTGACTTATTGGCATCCAGTCTGGCATTTTAGCAGAGCATCGGACAGTAGAAAAATTGAGCGTACCCAAGAGCGAGCGCTAAGAGCAGTATTAAAATCTTTCTCAGAGCCATATGAATAACTTCCTAAATCGTCGTTTACAGGACATAGCAGTGTTTAACGAATAAAATAGTTTTTTCCGTGCTCCATTCAGTAATAAAGCACGCAGGAAGTGACGTCAGCACGAAAGAAGTGTAAGGAGAAACACGAGCCGTAAGGGAGTGCTTCTCACACTTCTTGAGAACACAGCGTTAATTTGGAACTCGAAAAAGGTCTAAATTCAGGTATGTCCTTCATGTACATTTTTTGGCATCATTTGGTAGATGTGCCTTTTTCCATTTTACAATAACTTACAAATTTCTCGCGCGCTGATTGGTTATCTTTTATCATCAATAAGAGGACAGACAGATAAAATTGACGGCAACGAGCGCGTACTCTTGCTGTTAGTTGTTTTGATCAGTAAAAATATATGAGAAGTTTTTATCGTTTTTGTTATTGTAAAAAACAAATTGACATCAGATTTTTATGTTTCTGTTCTCTTATTGACGATAAATTTCGCAATCACATTGTCAAAGTAGTATGCGGATCCACTGGCTACGCTTCGTGATGACGCAATTTATCGTCAATAAGGGGACAGACACATAAAAATCTGATGTCAAGTTGTTAAATTTACAAGAGATATCTGGCCTTATCCATACAAATACCCAACACGAGTGAGAGTCGAGAGATTCATTCATGCAGCCATCGGACTTTGGGTTTAAATACCGGAGTATTCCTTTGGTTCCCAATAACGTTTACTTAATAAGTGTTATTGGTTAATGAAGGACGCAAGTATCATCAGTTAAATTCCCACAAGGGTTTAGTATACTTGTATGCTAAACATATTCATGTCACATAGAACGCATAGGTCAACAGCAGCAAGATGTCAACAAGAGCCGCAAAGGAGCCATACGCACAGGTGTTCTTATTTTAGACCTTTCTCTTAGCCCTGTTTTGCTTTCCAGAACTTTCGACTAGTTTAACTGATAAAACAGATATTCATTTTAAGATCATATCAGTTGTGAGGTCCAACTATGGCGCTACGGCGGGATTGGTTATATTTTTATGACCACTGCGATTGTCATGGCAGGCATGCAGGCAGGCACGAAAAGGGAGGAAGAAAGGAATGATTTTCCGAACGAAAAATAAAATCTATTTTTCACGTTAAAAGGTCACTCATAACCTACTGAGGTTAAAACTGTTAACTGCTGGACCCTAGGGCGCTTGTAAATTGATTTCCGGTATCAGCCGATACCAAGCCATCACAGATTCCAAAGTTAAAATTGATAGTTTAGTTGTCAGTAAAAATAGCTTACAAAAAATTGGCTTGTTAACCCTATTCAGATCGTAGTTGGGTGAAGGCTTTTGAGGCCCGCTCCAGCTTTCACTACTTATAACTTTTGAACAGCTCAAACCAAAACCACCAAACTTGGCGACTTTTCCTAAAATTAATCTGGGAACATTTTTGATATAATAAGTCTTGTCCAGGAACTTTGATGTTCCCATGGTAACCAATTTCTGACAGATAAGTATTTGAAATTTTCTATGGAAACACATGGAAACCTGACATGTAACTAAGACATGCGGTTCAGCGTTCTTCTATCTTCACAACATACGACGTATTAGAAAATATCTACAGCAAGATACCGCAGAAACACTTATTCACGCGTTTGTTACTAGCCGAATCGACTACTGTAAAAGTCTCTTATATGGCCTACCTGCGTATCAACTTGCCAAGATGGAACGGAGTACAGAATGCAGCCGTTCGTGTTATTTACAAAATTTCCAAACATTGTCACATAACTCCTCTGCTAAAAGAACTGCATTGGTTGCCTATTACATATATAATTCAATTTAAAGTAATCCTTATAACTTTCAAAGCATTACATGGAATGACACCTTCTTTTATATCTAATTTGATAAAAGTCAAGTCTACCACAAAATACTGCCTTCGACCAAACAATGCTTTATCATTAACTATACCACTAAAGAAAAGTGCAGTCACACTTGGTGATAGATCATTTATCATAGCCGCACCCAAGTTATGGGACGCCTTACCTTGTGACATTAGGAACATGAACTCATGAAGACAAATTTAGAAAGCGTTTAAAGTCACATCTTTATCGCATAGCTTTTGAATTATAGTATTATTTTATTAGAATGCAATCGTTTATCTATTTTATAAACTAGTCTAAATAACATAATTTATATATTCCTATTGAACACTAATATAATATATAGCGTTTTACATATTTATGTTTGAACATTACATTTCATTTTATATCATATATATTATAACATTTTGATTGAATATTTAATCTTATATTTTATGATTATGTATATATTTAAATCTGCCTTATTTTTAGTATTTTTAATTATGCCATTCTTTTGTTATGGCGCATTTGATCATTTCGACATGGCAAACACGCCCTATAAGTATTAAATTATTATCATTATTATTATTATTATTATTATTATTATTATTATTATTATTATTATTATTATTATTATTATTATTATTAGAAAGAAGAAACCGCCAGAGATGTCTTTGATGGAACATCAATCAACATCACCACGCAAGGACACCAACATCTAGGGCCTGTGCTTGGTTCAAGAACATATCTTGAAGAATACGTGAATGGAAAAGTGGAAGACTGGATAAGTCAAATAACAAGGTTAGCAGAGTTTGCTAAATCACAACCCCAAGCCTGCTACGTAGCGTTCACCTTTGGTCCAAGACATCGATGGACATACTACCTCAGAACACTACCAGATATTGAAGATCTACTAGAACCACTAGAGCGTGCTGTAGCGGATGTGTTAATACCATCAATTACAGAATACAATTGCACACCGATCGAGCGAAACATCCTGGCATTGCCAGTGCGGATGGGGGGACTTGGATTTACAAACCCAATTCAGGTCGCAGCCTCAGAGTACACAACGTCAATCAAAACAACTGCTCCACTTGCTGAACAAATAATATCTCAAACGCATAAACCACCAAATGACACTACAATAAGAAAATTACAGCAAAATGCACGTAAGGAAAAAGATGAAAATCTACGTGAGTTGGTAGAGAATTTGAAGAATTCCTTACCCCGAAGGACAAAGGGAGCTGTTGAGCTTGCTACAGAAAAGGGCGCATCTAATTGGCTGACGGTAATCCCCATCAAGGACATGGACTTCGATTTGAACAAAAGAGAATTCAGAGATGCTATCAAACTTAGATACGACTGGGAAATCACTGACAGCCAATCGGTATGTGTGAGCGGGGATTTAATGTGGACCATGCTATGATCTGTAGACGTGGCGGATTTGTTATTCAGCGCCACAACGAGCTGCGCGATCTTGAAGCAGAAACTATTGAGCATGGTCTGCAATGACAAGATTGCAAAGGGTGTCGGTGGGAGCGACTCCCTTGCAAGGGTAGGGCGCTGGGCCCTTGCCTTTGCTAGCACTAGAAGGTAGAGGTTTTTCGCCTCTGCCTTTGCTAGCGCCATAGTCGCTACTACGTATGCTGTGGGAAGTTCTATCCTAGCGCCGCAGACACTAGTGGAAAAGGTTGCCTCTACTACTACCAAAAAAGAATATGTACGCTAGCATCGTTCGCTATAGCCAATCCTATCCACTACTTACCACCGCAGACGCTAGTTCCAAAGCTATGGAAAAGGTTGCCGAAATGGGTTGCCGAAAAAATGGGGATCTGTATACTCTACTAATCCTCCAACATGCTCCTTATCCTTCCTAGGGACCTGTCCCAAAATGCGTTAACGTCTATAGAACCATTCCCAGGGATGGTAACAGTACTAAAGTTGCGTTGCGACTCCATATATAGTAGCATATATCTTACACACAAATACCCAACAAAATAACTCTATGCTTACGTGTAGTATGGGGATGGGGGTTGCAGAGGTACGTATCCTCTACTAAAATGGTCGAGCAGTAGCTCGACCATTTTAGTAGAGGATACGTGCTCTGCAACCCCCATCCCCATACTACTCCCTAATGACTCTTCATGCAGGCTGTAAGAAGCATCCAAAATAAGCGGTTTCATAGTAACTCTAACCATTTTAAATCAAAATATTTTTTAAACGGCGATATGTGTTACTTAAACCTAGACGCTCAACGGCTGCATTTTATGCATAGAAATGGCTCATGACGGGAGATTCAATTCGTTCATGTTCTTCAGATAGTGAGATTAGTACATTTACAATTGATTAATAAGAAAAATCCCTCGAAAATAATCCGTAGAACAAGCGAACAATGCTTCCAATTCGATTCAGTATGTTCAGGAGAACCCCTCGAATAATTTTGAAAACAACCGAACAATGCTTTCGTTATATAGATGAAGGGGACAGGGTAGTTATCTTATATGGAGATGGCGCGTCATCATCTGGCATCGAGGTTAGCACGATGAAATTGTACTTTGGGCCTACCCTCTTAATATTTAGTAAAGCAGAATACAACAGAAAATGGGCTCCCTGTGTTAATCACGTATCTGCGGTCTTTCCTAATAAGATATTGCAGTCTCAGCAAAGTAGTATAGGGAATGGGGGTTCCAGCGCAATCTCAACACGGGGCAAGACCCGCGTCAAAAATCCACCTACGGACGACCCCCACTCCAAGTGTGGTTGAGGGCAACAGCGCACTTAAATATGTTAGTCTATATATGGAGTGCGAAGAATGTAAGAGAACTTTTAAGAAAGAAGCGGATTTGAAAAAGCATTTGAAAATGAAGACGAAGTGTATGAGCAGTTATGATTGTGGATGTGGTAAGAAGTTTGAGACTAAGGTTAAATTGTTTTGGCATTGTCAGGACTGTGAGTACGACTACGACGACCTAAAAAGTGCTTGGTATTAGGTATAAAATATTTCCTATTATATAGATGGAATCCCAAAGCAACTTCAGCACGGTGTCAATACCCGGTAACGGTGAGATTGACGTTAGACAGTTTTGGCGTCAGTCAGAAAGGAAGGTTAAAAGGACTCTCCGAAAAGGTATAGAAGAATTAGGAGCCCTGAAAGCGAGCATAATGGTAGAAGTAAGTTTGTCAAAAGACGAGGTAATGACGACAGCAATGTTGCGATCAAAGTCGTTAGTGATATTAGAATCCACGAATCTGGATAGGTCACTCAGTGAAGCCTTAGAAGCAATAATGGAGTCGCTGTCTAACTACACGAAAGAAGGATCGGGTTGGACAGTAGAGGAGGTTGAAGGAATAGAGATAAGTATGGCCAGGTACGTACCCATACGAGGGGGGAGTTACGTACCGCTACCAACGTGGGTAGAAAGGAAGAAGGCTATTGTAAACGTGAAGAATGAAGACAATCGATGCTTTATGTGGGCAATCAGGTCTGCACTGTATCCAGCAGAGAAGGATCCCTGTAGGATAAGTAAGTATCCCACAGACGATTTAGAGTGGGATGGTGTGGAATTTCCCATGCAGTTGATAGACATCCCCATATTTGAGGAAATAAACGATCTAGCAATTAACGTTTACGGAGTCAGAGAGCAGACGATAGTACCGTTAGTTCTGTCAAAAAGTAAAGGAGAGCGCGTACATTTATTCTACCACGGCGGACACTACTCATGGGTTAAACACATTAGCAGACTATTCTACAGACATACTAAGCACAAAGGCAAAAAGTACTTCTGCGACTGCTGCTTGCTGTCATTTACATCCTTAAATGCCCTAAAGAAACACGATGAGATCTGCCGCGGAGTCGAAGAAGTGGCGCAACGGATCCAGATGCCCACCAACAAAGAGCTTTCATACGCAAACCATCAAAAGCAGATGCAAGTGCCTTACGTGATATATGCAGACTTCGAAGCGTTGATAACTAAGGAAGAGCAGAAACGTGGTGCCACGAATAAGGTAGGATTACACGAGATCTGCTCCTTTGGTTACATAGTAGTCAGATCAGACGGTAAAGCAAACCCTCCTGTGATTTACCGAGGTAAGAACGCAGCTAATGAGTTTCTAGAAGCATTGCGAGAAGAGGAGGGGGAGATAAGAGAACAATTAAGACGTCCAAAGAAGATGGAATTTACCAAAGAGAACCAGGAGGCTTTTAACAAGGCAAAAAAATGCCACATTTGCCAACATACGCTTCTTCAGTTTGGAAGACGAGCCAAGAAAGCGTGGGATGAAGATGGAAAGTATCTAGGAGAAGCTCATTTTAAATGCGGGAAGTATGCTAAGAAAGGTGAGAAGCCGGGAAAGCCCTCCACGCACTGCATTCACTGCCACAAAGCATTTGTTGAGGATTTCTATGTGGATAAGGTTAGGGATCACTGCCACATCACTGGTAAATACAGAGGAGCGGCTCATTGGAAATGCAATATAAACTTCAAAGTAAATCCAGATATGGAGATTCCGGTGTTCTTTCACAACCTCCGCGGGTACGACTCCCATTTGCTACTACAAGGAACAGACGGCTCCGACGTCAAATGCATACCCAACAACAAAGAGCGCTACATGTCCGTAACTGTGGGTAAGCTAAAGTTCTTAGATTCGCAGCAGTTATGGCGGACTCCTTGGCAAACCTCGTAAAGTATAACACCAACTTTCCCATTTCCAGTCAATATGGTGCGGAAAGGAAAGGAGTCTACCCATACGAATACATGGATTCCTGGGATCGATTCAAAGAGTCCCTACCACCCAAAGATCGCTTCTACAGCACCCTAAACGAGTCCGGCATAAAGGATGAGGAGTACCAGCATGCGTTAGACGTGTGGGAAAAGTACTCCTGTGAGAACATGGGGGACTACCACGACATCTACCTAAGGTCTGACGTAGTGCTGCTTGCAGACGTTTTCCAAAGCTTCAGAAAGATGGCTATAGAATATTACGGATTGGATCCCGCTAATTTCTACACGGCTCCTGGGCTCAGCTGGAGTGCTTTGTTAAAGAAGACAAATGCGCAGTTGGATCTCCTAACGGAGTACGACATGTACCGCTTTATGGAAGACGGCATTCGTGGCGGCGTATGCGGACCCAGCCGACGTTACGCCCGCGCAAACAACCCCTTAGTAGAGCACGACCCAGAGAAACCAACCACATACATTTACTACCTGGATGCGAATAACCTTTATGGTTGGGCAATGTCACAGTACCTACCTGTGAGAGACTTCGAATGGGATCCAGTGAAGCCGATAGACTTCTACATGCAGGTAGGAAAGGAGGAAGACAAGGGTTACGTTTAGAAGTGGATCTGGAGTACCCAGAGCGCCTGCACGACGAACACAATGAGTTCCCCTTAGCACCAGAAGCGATAGAGATACCATTTAAGCAGCTAAGTCCGCTGCAAAAGCAAATGTGCCCTGGTTACAAACCGTACAGGAAACTAACTATGAACCTGATGGATAAGAAGAAGTATGTGGTACATTACCGCAACCTGCAGTTCTACGTGCGACACGGAATGCGCGTAGAGAAGATCCACAGAGTCCTAAAATTCACGCAGGAACCCTGGATGCGCCCCTACATTGACTTTAACACGCAAAAGCGTACCGCAGCGAAAAATGACTTCGAGAAAAACCTCTTCAAACTGATGAACAACAGCGTGTTCGGAAAGACAATGGAGAACATCCGCAAGCGCGTAAGCGTAAAAATAGTCAGCACCAAAGAGGAAGCAGAAGCATACGTGTCACAGCCAGGCTTCGTTAGATACGTAGAAATGCTGAACTTCTACGTGATTCACATGAAAAGGGCAAACCTCTTACTAAACAAGCCCGTTTACACAGGCTTTACGGTGCTGGATCTATCGAAGCTGCTTATGTACGAGTTCTACTACGATAAGCTTAAGCCAAAGTACGGAGACCGCTGTCGCCTCCTATACACAGACACCGACTCCCTAATTCTAGAAGTGCAAACGGAAGACGTTTACAAAGACTGCCTCCCCGACATAGACGAGTACGACACCAGCGGTTACCCGAAGGAGCACTTCCTTTATTCTGCGAAGAATAAGAAGGTAATTGGGAAGATGAAAGACGAAATGTTAGGAAAACCCATAGTAGAGTACGTGGGTCTGAAACCAAAGATGTACAGCGTGCTAAAGTTAGACGGCGTAGAAAAGAAAGCTAAAGGCGTAAAAAAGTACGTGGTTAAGAAGGACATTACGCACGAGTCCTACCTCAACGTATTACGAACACGCAAGGAACAGCGACATAAGATGAACAGCCTGCGCAGCTATGGTCATCAGATACATAACGTCACGCAGGAGAAGGTGTCACTGTCTGCATTTGACGGTAAGCGATGGATGTGTGATGACGGAGTGCATACGATAGCATTCGGACATCACACGATAAGCAGTTCTTCCATGACGAACCCACGTGTGGGGGCCATCGTGAAGATAATACAAGATGGGCTGACCCTTCTTAGCTATTACGCTTCGGATCTGGTAAGTTTCCAAAGACCATTAGGATCCGTAGCTCTTTTGGATCCTCCTTCTAATTCACCCGGTCCGTAGAGATATCGGACTGTGACATTACCTAATTTTTTTTCATGGGGGAAGACCGCCCTCGAACTTCTGACGTAGGACTTGTGTTCCACGTGTTTCTTTTTATGGCATCCTTGGGTTTCATTCCCGTAGCCCTGGCCGCCTCGTTATTTAAAGCCGCGACGACCTGGGGAGCCGCTGAGTCCATTCCCTGTTGCGTTTGGAGGGATCTTCCAGCTCTTTCCAATACTGGTACCCAAAGAGACGCTCGGCCAAGGTCTTATTAAATCTTTCGACGATGCTCTGACCCCTGTGGTACTCAGCTTCGGCTCTCCTAATCTTAGTGCTGTGGTCTTTCAGGGTCTTAGTAACCACGCCCATGAACTCCGTTCCCGCATCCACTTGCAGCAGCTTAGGCCATTTCAAAACGCGCTTATAAATCCTACCTAGGGCTTCTGCGACTTCCCCAGAATCCTTGCTGGTTATGGGTTCGGGCGTCCTTGTATCTGCTTGCGATATCAACTACGGTCAAAGCGTACCTATAGGTCTTCTTTCTCACCTTGTCGTGCGGTAAGAAAAGCAAATCCGCCTGATGAACTTCATTGGGGGTATTTACGGTAAAACTGGGCCTGGGAATGTACTTAGGCACGGGAAGATAAACCTGCCAGAGGGTTTGTTTTTTCAACCAGTTCTTAGCCGTTTCTTCTGATACCCTGGCCGCGGTCGCAAGTTTCTTGATGGCCGACGCTCCTTTCCAATAGCCTTCAGGCCATAGTAAATCCTCTTGAGTTTGTCCTCTACGCGGCCCATTATATGAATAGAATCGCGCTTCGCTTGATTCAAGCGAAGGATAGGACAAGATTGATCTTGCGTCCGTTAAAATCCACCGTCTTTCCGTCCACCTTAATGGTGATGTTTATGCTTTCTACCAAATTGGACAAGTCATAGCTCAAAGAAATGGGGGTGTATTCTACCAGGTCAATGGATTACCTTTGGGCAGAAACTTGGACATAAGAGAAGACTTTTCTCCATCGTCGTAACTATGGACCAAGTCGCAATAGACTTCGTAAGAGGATGCGACTTTCCATTTCACATCATATGTATTACCGCTATTTATCGTGGGTACTAGTAAGGCCCAGGAGTTCTACCAATGAACTGTCCTTTAGATTGGCGCTTCCACTATTTTTCTTGAATTTCATTTCATGGGGTAATCCTGTGGTAAGAGTATATCCATGCTTTGCTAGCTCCTTAGCCAGTGTTATGGGGGTGTAATGGGAATCTGGTATTTTTGGCTTTTGGGAATTCACAACGACAAAGCCATTAATTAAATTATACCAAGAATTGTACAAAGAACAACTAACCAACCGAACCTTACGGGCTTTGATGGGGGGGTTCAGATAAGTGGTAAAGTTATTCTTGTCGCTTTCCAAAAGACGATCATTATATTAGATACGCCAAAGCCGCGCCTCCCGCCAGCCCTGCGACTCCTACGAAGACCAATTCGCTATCTTTTCGTTTCTTAGAAGGCTGGTAGTAATTCTTGAACTGAGGCTTTCTTAACCCCGTAATGCCGCGGGGTGCGCCTGCGCATAAAGTTTGAAGGCGTAGTCTGTGTTTTCGAAGTTCTTATCCGCCTGCATTTTTGTCTTGGTAATTCTTGTCCAACCAATCCCTGTAAGCTTGTCTTTTTTCATTCCAAGCTGCCACGTCCCGCTGATATTTCTCCAGCGCTAAGTCGTGTCTCTTCCTTTCGGCGGCTAATCTCCGCTTTTTGTCGCCTCTGACTAATCTATCCAAATATTGACCACCATAATTAGCTCCAGTGAATGCTAAAGCTGCAATGACTCCACCTGCGACCACGCTAGCCATTATACATTAGGCAGGTACTTTTCCTTCCGTAGGTAATCCTTTACCATGATAGCTCCGCCTACGGCAGCGGTCATCTTGGCAAAGTTAGCGAAGCTCTTGCTTGGGTCTTCAGTAAAGTCTTCTTTGAGCACTTTCTTACCAACCCAACCAATACCCGCAACAATGGAAGTAATAATAGCCTGCTTCTTCAACAGTTTTTAACAACGCGGTCGACATTATATTACAGAGCGAGAAGGAAAATCTAGGTCGCCACGGCACGTGGTGATAAATCTACTCCATTTCAGGGATTTTGCTTTTTCTCACGGGCGGCTCCACAGGTGCGTAATGTGCTGGTTCCAATTTTACTTTGGCTTCGTAGCCCGCCATTGTAAGTAAAGGCTACCTGCTGCTATAGCGACTCCTAACGCGCCAATGACGTATCCCGGATTAATAAAGGATTCCTCTTCCTCCACCTTTTCTTCCTTTTTGGCTTTGTTCTTCCTGTTCATCTCCGCGAGCTTCTTTCCGGCAGCGACTCTGCCCGGAGATTTAGCCTTGGTAATCTTGGTATCTTCTACGGGTGGTTGTTCTTCGGTGCCACTCATCTTATATTAAGGGACTTGAAGGACTGACAAGTAACTTGATGACGACTTGACAATGACTTGGCAATGACTTGACTAAGTACTTGAGGTGACTTGACAACGACTTGACTAAGTACTTGAGGCGACTTGATCAGGTACCTCAGCAAGTGCCGCCTGGAAGACCTTTTCAACTTCTCTATCCTTCTTGAAGTCCTTCCAAGAGGCACCAAGGTGCCCGCAAGTTCCTTCAAGTCGACATGCTGAGCTACGTGCAAAGCCGCAGAGGCGACTGCCATTAACTTACCGCACTTCAAAGACAACCACCCACAGGTTATCTTAAGTTCTTGGGCGATGACATAGTCCTCGCTTATGTCCTTCCGCAGTTGCTCCACGTCGTCTATGGGCAGCGCAAGTCCAAGCAATTTAGTCGCAAGTCGGATAGCGGAGTCTGCGACGGCGTCCGTGGTCTTACTTGCAAGGGCAGCCTCGTACCTCTTATGGAACTTCTTAACCTCCTCTTCTGACAACTTATTAACTTGCTCATGGGTAAGTTCCTTGCCTATCATTTCTTTGCACTTCCCAGATGACACAAGGATGTTAAGTTGTTCCTTGAGGTTACTTTCATCTAACTGCGTGGGGACTTCATCTAAGAGCTGCTCAATCTCCATATACATTAACGTCATAAGGAAACCTCAAAGAGAAATCATTTGGAATGTTGGTGCGTTTTTAAATGCCGCATGTATTCGTGCAACTGTTCCTTGGATATCTCGCCGCCGTAGTCAGAAAGGATGGTTTCCAAATCAGACTTGCCTGAGTATAAAATACGACAAGCGAGCCTATGTTTTCCCTAAAGGGCTTAGAGACGCTGGTAAGCTGCTGCGAGAGTAACCAAACGCTGATATTGTCATGCCTACCGCTGAAATCAAAGCTTCACCAATTCGGAGGTGCGTCTTTTTACGTCGTCCACCGCAGCGAGTCATCCAGTTGAGGAGTGTCTGTGTATTCCCGTGGGGAATTGCTATGCCAAAACTTTAAGTGGCAGGAGAACTCGTTAGGGTATAAGATATCTACAAAGAAGTTCATCATATTCCTGCCTATGCCTTCCC